>AP025053.1:9220759-9237571 GCA_036186865.1 Eustoma russellianum
AGAACAGGGGGACGCAGGAATTGACGCAGGAAAGGTAGGAAAAAAGAATAAGAAAAATAGAAAAAAGGAAAATAGTAAAAGAAAAAGAAATTTTAAAAAGGGTGGGGCGAAAGTCTGATCGTGGGGAAGCAGGGAAAAAGAAAAGGAAAAGGAAAAGGAAAAAGAAAAAGACAAAGAAAGCAAAGGAAAGATTCTGTGTATGATTTCTGTGCATTCATGCATCACGACATTGCATATGTGATATGTTTTGTTCTGTTCTGTTCTGTTCTGTTCTGTTAGGATATGCGAGACGTAAGTCGCATATCTGATCTGTTCCGTTCCGTTCCGTTCCGTTCTGTTAGGACCCGGGGTCATGCATTGCACGATTAGATGAATGTTTCTGAGAAGGTAGGTTTATCATGCATCACGTATGTGGCATTGCATTTCACGCTCATTTTGTACGACTATGTGTTTTGATTGTCTTAAGAAGTTATGACCGTTATACGTTGTTATAAGAAGATATGATCGTTATACATTATTTTAAGAAGTTCTGACCGTTATACGTATTTGTGAAAACGTGGACAGTCTATTTTCGTATTACAGTAAGTATATGTATTTCACTACTGTCCTAGCATGTATGATCTCACTGGGCCGATGCAGGCAGGGTACCTACTGAGTGACATTTTTGTCGCTCACACCGTTCGTTTTGTTTTCTTGCAGATGATTCAGGGTACGATTACATATGGG
Organism: Eustoma russellianum; assembly: GCA_036186865.1. Classification (NCBI taxonomy): domain Eukaryota; kingdom Viridiplantae; phylum Streptophyta; class Magnoliopsida; order Gentianales; family Gentianaceae; genus Eustoma; species Eustoma russellianum. The sequence continues at coordinate 9,221,486 of AP025053.1, forward strand.
TTGGAGAAGACTCTGAATGGGCACATTGGGACTCGTAGAGACTGTTTGGAGATTGAGGATCAAGAATTGATGAAGTTTTATTTTATTTATTATTTCACTTGAGGACTTAGCTTAGGGATTTTATTTTCTGCACTTTACGATGTCGTTTAGGGAATTTTGATTCGATGTTGACTACATGAGATTTTGGGGATTTTACTTTTGATTTGAGATTTTTAGTTGATTTAATTCGATTTCGCGATCGAATACTCTGCCGTTTTGATAAGTGAATGGATTCGTACAGACGCCTTGTATATCCCTTAGTGGAATACGGCGGGCGTACCAGTTCTGACCCTAGGGTTCGGGACGGGGCGCTACAGGTGGTATCAGAGCCCAGGCTCTAGATCTACTGCGGAAAACGTAGAATTAAGAAATGATCTTATACGTAAGAGATGACTATAGATTTAAGTTTTGATAATAGATGCAAGTTTGATCTTAGACTAAGTTTGATCCTAGACGTAAGTTGTGATCAGAGACTAAGTTTGACCTTAGAATAAGTTTGATTTAGACTAAGTGATGATATTAGAAAATAAGTTACGAACCTCTAAGTCAAAATCTTAGACATAAGTGATGATTTGAATATAAGGGATGATCACGAACATAGGTACCACTCTCAGTTATAAGCGATGATCCTGAACATAAGTCACGGTCTTAGACATAAGTAACGATCTCGATTAAGAATTTACTTTAGACATAAGTACCGATTTAGTAATAAGTGTTGATTATGTACTGATTATGATTTTGAATCAAGACATGATCTTAGAATTAAGGAATAATGATGCTAAGGACGATCCTAGAAATAAGTTATGATCCTAAACTTAAGAAGTCGATCGGTTTTGAAACACGTATACCTAGAATATCCCATACAATTATCCTTTATATAAGGATGATCATAACTCTCTAAGCTGTGATCTTAGTAACCCTAGTTGAGTACTATATAATTGATTTGAATGAATTACAATGTTAACCAGAATACTCTACTACAAATGTTAGTTGACATATTAATGAGTCAAACAGTAACTCAGGCTGCCTTACCATAACTGCAACATGGTACTCGGTACCATTAGGGTAAAGTAAAGCGGGTCCATATCCCTACTTGGACGGTAACATCAGAGCACACTTAGGTCTAAGTTGGGACCATAGCTACTAAGAACTGAATTTTGATAGTATGATAAATACTAAGGGATGGTTTATAGTAGAATGATAAAAACTAAATAACGATTAGCATTATAATCAATAGAGTTTAGTTAAGGATATTGTACAAAGGAATTTATAGTCTAGGGTTAAGATGTTGAATGTAGGGTAGTCAAAATAGGTCGAGATATTAGTCTTATTAGAAGTATGGAACAACAGCGACATGCGAGAATCGACTATAGTATGTGCCTTGGAATACTATATCATTACAACTTGTGGGTTAAGTGTTGACATCGGAACGTTTGGTTTGAATCTAGTAGACTTGAATTGAAATAGAATAAGTATGAAACAGTAGTGGTTGCTTGTTCAGGTGCGATTTAACTAGGATAATTAGCAATTCAAATAAGCAAGTAAAGAAATACAGTAGATCAGTATGGCGCGCAGAAGCATGGTGAATTAGAACACCTTAAGCTGATAAATATTTAGTGTGTCATGTTAAGATTGGACAATTAAAGTTACAGATTTTATCATAGTAGGCGAATGTTAGACTTATAAGAAACGATGCATAGACGGATTGTTCTTTCGAAAATAAGGATGGATTATAGAAATTATACGAAATATTGGACTATTATTTCTTTATCAGATAAATATTTTATATAAGCATGTACACCGAGTTATACCTATATTTTACATGGACTTCAAAAGGCATTTTATTTTCGAAAATACCTCATTAATTCTCATTTCTTTATATAGTCTACTAAACTTTACGAGGCTATTTTTTTCTGTACCTGTAAATCAGTATAATAAAAATTTCAATTCTTTTGACGACCTTGAAAAGGGGAAAACTTTTAAAATATTGATGTTTATGCAAAAACTATGTGTTTCTTACCGAATATTTCCAATTTCTGTTTTTGTTACATCTATTTTTTTGTCAAAATTAATTTAATTTGACAACTATCGATATCCCAAGCAGTTTAACCGTTTAAATGTTTTTGAAGTTATTTATCCGCTCGCGATGAACTTACTTAACTTTTGTGAAGCCAAAAAAAAAAAGATAGCTTTCAAAATATATACATATCTTTGAAAACGAAAGGTACCATATTCAAATCGTTTCATAAAACCTTTCACTATTACGTTTTCAACTGTTTGACGCAATTTTATCAAAATACCTTGCGAACAAGTTATATCATCGTTTTTAAAATGGTCATTGAGATATCGCATTGCGAAAACAAATCTATGATACTTTGGGTTTGTGTTTACAAAAATTGGAAGGTTTAGTATTTTAAATAGTTAAAGCTATATTCAAAATTATAGCTCCGTAAGCTACTTTTCTTTTAACTTGAAGAAAAATATGTCCATACACATATTTCGTATACTAGGCTGCTGACGATATCTCTGAGAAATTAAGAGCATGATCATAGAGCTAGTTCGTAAGTATAAGAACGGATTTTGAAGACTTGGTTGTATTAAGGAAGGGTAGCGGTTACCATATTGGCGTGCACCAAGGATGTTAATGTGGTTAATTATCTAGGAGATGAATCATATGTGATGAGTTTGAGAATCCGGTTTTGTAGATTGCAATAAGTTGAATGATACACGTCAAGTGGTATAAGTGGAAGTTTGTAAGCACTGATTATAGGGAATTAAGTAAGGATTGAATTCTATAAAGACTAGATCATCTTGTGAGATGTTAATGATGATTAAATTAAATCTAACTAGAGTACGACGTATTCCGAAAAAGTACATACAGCTTAAGGGAGGAGTCTTGTGAACAAGATGTTAAGTTAAAGATTGTACTATACCTAGGAACTGATTGTAGAGAGTTGCTCGTGACAACAAATGTAAGTACGATATAGACCGACGATTAAGTTATGAAGTCATTATAAGGACGATGCCCTTAAGGTTGATGCGAGAACTATAGAAAGAATAGGTCACGATCTATCAGGCGGAGGACAATGGATTTAACGATTACATTGTAAATATACAGGCTGAATGATTTGAAGACTTAGTCCTGTATCGAGGAAGTGAGATGGGTAATATATCAGAATATGCAAGGGATACTAAGTTCGATCATGATCTAGGTAAATGAATTATGTAGGACTATACTAAGTTACCGATTACGTAACACACAAGTTTCGAGGACGAAACTTTTTGTAAGGAGGGGAGAATGTTATATCCCTTTTTTTTAATAGGGGCAAGAATGGAAATTAGGCCTAATTAATTAGAAAACCTAATTTGATTATCAAATTTTCCCTGAACCCTAATCAAATTTCTATTTAAACAAGGCTTGGACTTCTCCTCCCATACTAAACGTTCAGCCGCCATTCACATAACAGAAAAAAACGCTTTTTTCTTGCTTCAAACCAAAGCCGCCAATAATGGAAAAAGCATCACCGCCTCGATCAACCCTTCAACGCGTATCCAGTACCAGGTAGGTGCCCCCTTAACATCTGTTGAATGTAATAGCAGTAATCCTTTAATTTCTTTATGAAAACGAGATCGTGCATTAGTATTTGTGATTGTATAGATGTTTGATTATTGATTATATGTATATGTGATGAATTGTATGTCCGTATATATGTACGATGCTATTTTCGTATGAAACTCGGAAAAAGATTTGATTTTGATTTGCGTGTGAATATCGGAATCGTAGGAATGAGTGTTTGTACCTGCGGCGCGTGGCCGGTGGTGGTGGGCTATGACCACGTGCTGCCGGACGGAGGTCGCAGGAGAAGTGTTTATGCCGGCGGCGCGTGGCCGGTGGTGGTGGGCTATGACCACGTGCTGCCGGATGGAGAAATAAGGTGGAGGGGGGGCGGACTGAGAGGGGGGATTGGTTTGGGGAGCGGCTGAGAGGCGTGTGGGGGGGTGGTTGGTTCGAACTGAGAGGGGTGTGCGGGGGTGTGCGAACTGGAGGGAGGGGTGGCTGGGCTTGGGGGGCGGACAGTGGTGAGGGGCTGAGGAGGGGAGGACGGGGAGTTGAGGGGCTGGGGGGGTTCAGGGGAACGAAGAACAGGGGGACGCAGGAATTGACGCAGGAAAGGTAGGAAAAAAGAATAAGAAAAATAGAAAAAGGAAAATAGTAAAAGAAAAAGAAATTTGAAAAGGGGTGGGGCGAAAGTCTGATCGTGGGGAAGCAGGGAAAAAGAAAAGGAAAAAGAAAAGGAAAAAGAAAAAGAAAAAGAAAGTGATGCGATTCAAGGAGCCCTAAACATACAAACTTCACAAACAAAGGCCTTGAACATACTAACTCCACAAACAAGAAGCTTTTGCACAAATAGAAGACGTAAGCTAAAGAGCTTCTTGTTCTAACATGTGCAAGATGAGCCAAGAAATATAGATGCATGATTTTTCTATATTTACTGAGGCCATGATTTGATTGTCCTCGTGTTTAATGCATATCATAGGATGTAAATGTTGGTGGGAGGGCAGGATGGTCATTTCATGCGTTGTCGTTGTAATATCGAGTCTAGTTGTTTGCGTTGTCTTTATTTTAGGTCTATGATATTTTATAGAGTCTTTTAATATGTGTTTATAGTACTAATTATCATTTTTGAGTGTTTTCTAAGGTGACAAGGCTAAACAAGGAAAGTGGCTTGGAGAGTCCCTATTTTTCAGGAAGACAGCCAGACACCAGTCGGTATTTTGGACGCCTAGGTCGGAGTACTGATCCAAATGGGTTCAAACCACTTGGAGGTTTCAGATAACTCAATTTGTGACGATTTTGATGTTTTACACTTTTGCTAATTCGGTTTACAAAATGGACCGAAATCAGGTGCAAATTGGGAGTTCAGAATAGAAAGTACTGAAGATCACTGGATGAATACCTAATCTTTGGAAGCCCGTATCTCTGTCAATAAGAGTCCAAATGAGGTGATTCAAAAGCCCAAATTCAATAGAATTTTATGAGCTACAACTTTGCTGAAGAGTGCAAACCCTAATTCGGCGTGTAGAAGCGGACAGAAGCCAATAACCGACAGGGTGTAATTCCAGTGCGAGATTTTAGGGATTTGAATTATGTAATCTTCCTTGATTAGCTTTGACTTATCTTTTATGTAAATTTGATTAAGATTGATAGATAGTAATCTTAGGAATTTGATTGATTAGTTAATTTTTAGGATTAGAAAAATTATAGTATTATATTATGTAAGAAAAATCGGCAGCCAGAGGTTTTTGGAGAATTAAAAATTCAGTTTTTGTTGCAACGTGTGTTGCCTTCTTTGTGTGTTTTTCTTTTGGTTTTCACAAAGTAAAATCAAGGCTAGATCCAATTAAGGTTTGAGCAAACCTAGTTGGTGAATCACAATCCAAGGATACGGAACGACGTGTTGGATTGGGAGATTCGAATTGCTCGACGTAGACGTTGTTGACTTCTCTTGTCCAAGAAGGTGGTGTTTGCACCATTGTCCCACGCAAGGGTTGATCAAAGGTGTCTTTTGGAGTTGAAAGAAGCGATCGTCATTTCAATACGATCCAAGATCGTATCAAAGTGGTATCAGAGCCAAGGTTTCTTTTTTACAACCCACATATCCTTCATTCTCTTGTTTTCCTTGTTGTTTTCATCTTCATTCCCCAAACGTCCAACACCCATCTCTGTCTCTATTATCTTTTCTTCAATTTCAATTGTCATCTTAATTCAAAAAAAAAACAACAGAGGGCTGCGTTTTCTATTTTTTTTCAGCACATACGAAGACAAAAAGAAAAACAAAGTTCCTACCTTTGTTTGGGTTCTTTTCACCCTACTGTGCCTCCCTGTATGGACATGTTATTTTAAATTTTGCTTGGATCCTTTTTTTTGTCTTTCTTTAGTCATGTTCTTGCTAGAGTCACAGTTTAACCATCTTGTTAAATAAATTAAAAAAAAAAGTCATACCTTTTTGGTTCAGATCACCCTAAAATCCCATGCACACATACCTTATTCGAACTACTGCCTGGAACGCTATCCTTCTTACTTGAATTCAGATTATATCCATCTTGTATGCAATAAAAAAGTTACGTCCTTTTTTTTTGGCAGTGCGTACACTCAAAACAGGCAAGCAAAGGTTACCTTTCCTTTTCTTCTATGCACTCGGGCAGAACGTGTACAACAGAAAAATTGGACTTTGCACGTATTTTTGTTGTTAACCATTCAAGATCAAATCTTTATACACACTTAACAATAGGGTTCGTTGTATCAGGTTCTAAATTCAGCCATATTAATAAATCTAGTCCATTGCTTGAAAGTGCTACCTAGTCACACGTAAATCTTGTTGCTGACGAAGCTTTTGGTTGATCATAGACTTGTGTGACTTAATTGCATTGTTGCTTGGTTTGCGTTGCAATTTTCTTGTATCCAAGACATCATCTTCAAGACAAACCAAGCCACAAAAAGCTTTATCTTGGAGACAAAAAAACTACTTGGCCGAAATCTAACCAAAACAGCCGGGTTACAATTTGTTTTACCAGTCAATATCGTCAGAGAATATTTGCCAAGAAATCTACACAAAGAAGATTTGAAATTGAAGTAGAAGACAATTTCACAAGAGGGTGTCATGAATCTCTAGCCACAACCCAACGCACAAAAAAGATTAGGCCGAGATATCAGAAAAAAAAGCCGAGAGAAAGAAAAGAGAAAAAAACGAAGGATGTAAGAACACAAACGTTGTGGCAATTTGTTTGAGAAGAGTACCAAGTTTGTTGACAAATTATTTGAATATCAAGTTCCTTCCAAGACCAAAAAGCCGTGTCCTTTGAAGCCAGAAATCATTACACCATTTATTGTCTTTACACTTGGATACTTGATGATTGTAATCGAATCAACAACTTGTGATTAATTGGCATAAGGCTAGGTTAACTAAAGATTGCCCAGGGCAACCCTTAGTTTTTTTTTTGGCTCAGCCTTTGACATAATTTTTGGTCTCATTTTTCTTGATTCTGAGGAGGTTAAGTGTGCTAAATTGTCTACTTCTTGGCTTGATACCTTTGCTTATTAGTTGCTGAAATTTGGTTGACACATTGGAGAAGAAGGTGCAATTGATCATCGGATTGTGTTAGCCACTTGAGAAGCTTACTTTGGTTGTATCTAGCCCAAGATTGGCCAAGGAAAGCACAAACTTGAGTGACTATACAAGAGCGAGTGAGGAACATACACATTGATTTTGATTTTCACTAACGTAACGAAATCTCTTTTGTCTTTGTGTTAGTTTTTCCTTTCTTTGTTTTCTTGATTAATTTCAGGTTACTTATGGATTCCATGGAGGATAACATTAGAGACCTCTATCGTGCAACGATAGAAGGCTTACGTCAAGCTCATTTCACTTATGGAATTGCATATGATTTGGATGATATGAGTGATGATTCTAGTGTTGATATTGAGCATGATTCTTATGATGATGATGCTGAAATTTCAATTGATACACATGTTGTTCATGATGATAAAGTTGATGTGGCGAATGAACATGACTTACATGATAAGCTTCTTGACTTGCATGATCCTAAATTGTTTAAATCCGGTTTGTCTGAATCTGATGATGTTTTGCACTCTAAAGTGTGTGAACCTGATAAGAAATCGCATGTTGGCTTCCATGACCATATTGAAGTTGAACATTACTGTGTGAAGTTCTTAGAACGTAATTCTGACATTCGTAAGAAACTTCTAGCAGAAAAAGAACATAACTTTGAGATCCTTGCAGAAGTAGAAGAACAAAAGGTACACAGATTAGACTTCCTTAATAAATTGCAAAGTCTTAGGAGACTTGTTGATGTTCATCGCGTTCATATGCATGAGACTGACTTGCGTGATGAAAGTGATGAGCTTGAATCTAAAGTTGTTTGTGCTACACATGACTCACATGATTTGCTTAATTTACATACTGATTTACAAGATGATTTGAGTGGCGTTTCAAGTGAGAATAATGATTTCTTAGGTCATAAACATGATAACGTTGAGAGGCATGAATGGGTTGTCTATAATAATCCTTTGTTTGAGTGCCTTGAAAGTGACATTCCATCCCATGAAAATTCTATTTTACGTCCGTATGAATCTGAAATTCCACTTGACGTTACGTTGCACACTGATTTTGAAGATGATAATCTAAATGTTAGTGATGATTTGTGCTTTGTTGAGCATGATAGTTCAAATACCTCTGATTTGGAAGTTCTAAGGAGCGTACAAGGTGTGTTGTTTATTCCTCATGTTTTACATACTTTCTCTTTCATGCATGATAAATCTTATGTGAGGATTTTTATACTTATCTTGTTAGTGCATCCTAAACATATTAGAAAGAGGTGCTTGTTGCTAAGTGCTCATGTAAATATGTGTGACGATGTGATATTATTTGTACATGTCTTCATTCAATTGATTGCTCATCCCAAGCACGTTAGACTTAAATTATGCATAATCATTGCACTTGTTTTGCTTGAACTTGTATCTTACATAGTTTATGAGTCGTTTGTGGAGTATCCCTCTTATCCATTTGTGTGTTTAGATTCGAGGTCGAATCTTTTTGAGGAGGGAGGGAATGATGCGATTCAAGGAGCCCTAAACATACAAACTTCACAAACAAGGGCCTTGAACATACTAACTCCACAAACAAGAAGCTTTTGCACAAATAGAAGATGTAAGCTAAAGAGCTTCTTGTTCAAACATGTGCAAGATGAGCCAAGAAATATAGATGCATGATTTTTCTATGTTTATTGAGGCCATGATTTGATTGTCCTCGTGTTTAATGCATATCATAGGATGTAAATGTTGGTGGGAGGGCAGGATGGTCATTTCATGCGTTGTCGTTGTAATATTGAGTCTAGTTGTTTGCGTTGTCTTTATTTTAGGTCTAGGCTATTTTATAGAGTCTTTTAATATGTGTTTATAGTACTAATTATCGTTTTTGAGTGTTTTCTAAGGTGACAAGGCTAAACAAGGAAAGTGGCTTGGAGAGTCCCTATTTTTCAGGAAGGCAGCCAGACACCAGTCGGTATTTTGGACGCCTAGGTCGGAGTACTGATCCAAATGGGTTCAAACCACTTGGAGGTTTCAGTAACTCAATTTGTGACGATTTTGATGTTTTACACTTTTGCTAATTCGGTTTACAAAATGGACCGAAATCAGGTGCAAATTGGGAGTCCAGAATAGAAAGTACTGAAGATCACTGGATGAATACCTAATCTTTGGAAGCCCGTATCTCTGTCAAGAAGAGTCCAAATGAGGTTATTCACAAGCCCAAATTCAAGAGAATTTCATGAGCTACAACTTTGCTGAAGAGTGCAAACCCTAATTCGGCGTGTAGAAGCGGGCAGAAGCCAATAACCGACAGGGTATAATTCCAGTACGAGATTTTAGGGATTTGAATTATGTAATCTTCCTTGATTAGCTTTGACTTATCTTTTATGTAAATTTGATTAAGATTGATAGATAGTAATCTTAGGAATTTGATTGATTAGTTAATTTTTAAGATTAGAAAAATTATAGCATTATATTATGTAAGAAAAATCGGCAGCCAGAGGGTAACTTTTTGGAGAATTAAAAATTCAGTTTTTGTTGCAACGTGTGTTGCCTTCTTTGTGTGTTTTTCTTTTGGTTTTCACAAAGTAAAATCAAGGCTAGATCCAATCAAGGTTTGAGCAAACCTAGTTGGTGAATCACAATCCAAGGATATGGAACGACGTGTTGGATTGGGAGATTCGAGTTGCTCGACGTAGACGTTGTTGACTTCTCTTGTCCAAGAAGGTGGTGTTTGCACCATTGTCCCACGCAAGGGTTGATCAAAGGTGTCTTTTGGAGTTGAAAGAAGCGATCGTCATTTCCATACGATCCAAGATCGTATCAGAAAGCAAAGGAAAGATTCTGTGTATGATTTCTGTGCATTCATGCATCACGACATTGCATATGTGATATGTTTTGTTCTGTTCTGTTCTGTTCTGTTAGGATATGCGAGACGTAAGTCGCATATCTGATCTGTTCCGTTCCGTTCCGTTCTGTTCTGTTAGGACCCGGGGTCATGCATTGCACGATTAGATGAATGTTTCTGAGAAGGTAGGTTTATCATGCATCACGTATGTGGCATTGCATTTCACGCTCATTTTGCACGACTATGTGTTTTGATTGTCTTAAGAAGTTATGACTGTTATACGTTGTTTTAAGAAGATATGATCGTTATACATTGTTTTAAGAAGTTCTGACCGTTATACGTATTTGTGAAAACGTGGACAGTCTATTTTCGTATTACAGTAAGTATATGTATTTCACTACTGTCCTAGCATGTATGATCTCACTGGGCCGATGCAGGCAGGGTACCTACTGAGTGACGTTTTTGTCGCTCACACCGTTCGTTTTGTTTTCTTGCAGACGATTCAGGGTACGATTACATATGGGTTTGAGAAGACTCTGAATGGGCACATTGGGACTCGTAGAGACTGTTTGGAGATTGAGGATCAAGAATTGATGAAGTTTTATTTTATTTATTATTTCACTTGAGGACTTAGCTTAGAGATTTTATTTTATGCACTTTACGATGTCGTTTAGGGAATTTTGACTCGATGTTGACTACATGAGATTTTGGGGATTTTACTTTTGATTTGGGATTTTTAGTTGATTTAATTCGATTTCGCGATCGAATACTCTGCCATTTTGATAAGTGAATGGATTCGTACAGACGCCTTGTATATCCCTTAGTGGAATACGGTGGGCGTACCAGTTCTGACCCTAGGGTTCGGGACGGGGTGCTACATCGATTCCCAGCAGGAGCAATTGCTGAGGGGAAGAATGTTAGGTGCGGCGATTGTCCCGTGGCGTAGGCCGGTGGGTGTAGGCCGTGTGTGTGGCGCCCCGCACCCCAGCCCCGCCAAAGTCGGTGCACCCGTCGTACTTCACTAAGGAGAGTACTAGGCGTCGTCCCATACGTATCATGATCCATGGTATAATGAATGGATTTTCGCGCTTACACGCAGATAAGTGTGCGAAACCGTGGCAGAATTTAAAACTTCAAATTAAACACATCCACACGATCATTCATAGTTTACATCCCAAATCAAAAGTATCGAAAATCACAAAATAAATGTTTTCCATTCCAAGTACTTCATCAGTCCTCAATCATAGCTGGCCAGTCATGTCTCCTAAACTCGTCCACTCCTCGCTGCGCTCACGGATAGAGGAAACCTAGGCTCATCCTCAATCCACTCTACTTTATTCCCTGCAGCCTCTGGGAGGAAAAATAGGGGGCTGAGTGACAAAGTCACCAGCAAGTACACCATAAACAATCATGCATTAAATGGAAAGTGCATACAAGAACCGAACCCCCAAAATTTGGTCTCTTACCATCATACCCGTCTTTCCATTCAAATGCCACCAAGGTAATAGAATCATCACTTGATCATAAAGGGAATAAGATCATAGCTTACATAACAACAACAATAAGATCGTAACTTAGGTAATGAAAGATAGCAAAGTCATGACCTAAGTAACATTACGTCTAGCATTTAGTTAGCATCTCATCCCTTCCGTCAATAGCCACTAAGGCAATAAAATCATAACTTAGTCATGTAGCACGTAAAGACACAACTCAGTGCACAGACTCGACATCATGCTCATGACCATATGCAATGTGTATGAGTATGCAAATACAGTGCATAATGAAAACATGAAAACATTTTCTTTCATTCTTTCTTTCAAAACATCATCGTCAATAAAATCAAGAGAGTGTTCAGATCTATTATATCTGGATCTGAGGCGGTCATATCCATTCCTTCGAATCTATTATTTCCGGATCCAAAAACAGCCACATCATCAATCATAGTCATCAGGTCTATTCTCTCTGAGCCTGAACGGTCATAACATCATAATCAGGTCTATTCTTTCCGGGCCTGAACGGTCATAATCATCATAATCAGGTCTATTCTTTCCGGGCCTGAATGGTCATAATCAGGTCTATTCTTTCCGGGCCTGAACGGTCATAGTCATCATAATCAGGTCTATTCTTTCCGGGCCTGAACGGTCATAATCCTCAGATCAATTAACCCCGGATCTGGAGCGGGTTAAGCAGGCCAGAAATAAATGGTACCACAGGAATCTTCTTTCAAAACTGAAAATTTTTTTCTTTGAAAGCGCTTTTTCATCATTCTTTGGCATAAAATCAGTTTCATAAATCATGTAAGTGACGATGATGCAATGTATGACATGCATTATGCGACTCGTGAACAAATGCATCATAACATGCATGCACGGACTTGTCTTTTAAACTAAAAAAACTGTCCAGCAATCACATTCTGTTCATACAGCCTCGTGCTCATCAATCCGTGCTCACATTCATAAACCCATGCCATACATATGCATAATGAAGGCTTGGACACATGCTATAAAAATTTCGTAACATTCCGAAATGTCTAACGACCTCAAAACATCATACTATCATCAAAAGTACTGCTGAAATCAGCAGGGCAGTACCGCCTTACCTCAGTTTTGTGGGTCATAAAAACCTTATTCATTTTGATCCATCACCTGAAAAATATAGCTAATTCACCAAGGAACAACATTCATAAGGCTAAACATCACATTCAAGCCTAAATAATCAAGATCGAAGCCTTACAACTTAAGACATTAAACTGTCCTATTTTCCAGTTTGTACCACTAACTTCAACTCAGTTGTTAACCATCAAAATGGTGGTTTTATGCTGATTTCTATACATGAACATGTACATCTATGCCTTAAGTAACTACCATAAAATTTCCATGGCAATCCAATAAACTTAAAGGGGTCATCTAATTACTTTCCCAAACTGGGTACATGCAGAAACTGGAATGACCAGTTGTATCACGAAATGAATTGTGACCAAACCACATATCCTTTTACCAAAATTACAACTCACAGATGTCATAAACACATCAAGATATCATCATACCCAAAATCAGCTCATTTGCACATTCCTAAGGTGCATTTTCGAGCCACACAACTTACTACTCAAAACTGTCCTGTTCCAGCAACTCTGTTTGAGCAGTTTTACCAAGAACTTCATTAAAACTAATCCACAACTCTTTTTACTAAAATTACAACTCACACATTTCATAAACATATAAGGCTATCATCATACCAAAAATTAGCCCATTTGAACACTCCTAAGGTCCCTTTTCAGGTCGTACAACAGGCAACATAAATCTGTCCAGCTCCAGTAATTCTGTTTGACCAACTCTTACTAAGCATTTCATTTAGGACAAACTACAACTCCTTTTAATGAGATTCCAACTCACACATTTCATAATCAGACAAGTCTATCACCATACCAAAAATTAGCCAATTTTCACCTTCCTAAGGTTCGTTTTCAGGTCGTTCAACATGACACATAAAACTGCTCAGCTCCAGTGCTTCTGTTTGACCACTTCTTACTAAAAACTTCATTAAGGACAAACCACAACTTCTTTTATTGAAATTCCAACTCACACACTTCATATACATATGAGGCTAACATAACACCAAAAATTAGCCAATTTAAATACTCCTAAGATTCATTTTCAGGTCATGCAAAACGTCACACTGTTCTGCCCAGTTCCAGTAATTTCTTCTTGAGCAGTTTTACCAAAAGACTTATTAAAAATAAACCATAACTCTTTTTACTGCAATTCCAACTCTCACTCGTACTACACACACAGAACTAGGGTCATGTAAAAATTTAGCTTGATTGAACATTTCTAAGGTTCGTTTTCAAGTCACACAATCAGCAACACAAATCTGCCAGCTCCAGTAGTTTCTGCACTTCTTCACCTTTTTATTGTTCAACCATTCTTCCACCAACTTCATTCATTAAGATGACTTACTATACATCAAATACACATTTAAACATAGTTATTTCAAGTCTCATAACTCATTTTAGGCTACACATAACTCATACCAACAGTCTTGCCATTTATGCTTAGAACATGTCACTTTTCATATCAACACTTTTCTTTACATCAACTAAGTTCATGTCTTGTTCTTAGAATCTTCAACTAAGATTCATAACTTAAAAATGGCTAGTCATTCAAGCATGCACTTCACAAATAAGCCAAGATTGGCTAGAGTATACTTGCCTTTTTGAACCTTAGAGCTTTTCCTTAGCTTGAGCCTTGGTTGAAATGGAGTGAAGTCTTCCTCCAACTTCAACATGTGTAGCACGGTTTTGAGATGAGAAAAGGTTGAACATTAGTTACTACCTTAAATGAAGAAACAACTATATTGAGGCTATGATTTTCTTACCAAAATGAAGCTTGAATGGAGCTTGAAGATGAAGATAGCCTTGACACTCCTAGCTCCTACTATGGCCGAAATATGTGATGAAGATAGGATTGTTCAAGTGCTCAATGAATCTTGAATGGTTTGCTTAAGTGAGTTCTTGAGAGTGTTTGATAATCCAAGATGAAGAAGAGCTTCTTGGATGTCTTGAAGATGAAGGTGAGCTTCTTGGATAATCCAAGACAACTTCAAGTGGGGAGGAGGAGGGAGGGGGCGTTCCATAAGGGGGGGTCAAGGGAACAAGATTTTTCCAATGTGCATAGAAAGCTAGGATGTCTCCCTTGTGTCTTGAACTTTGACCATTCTTTGTCCCCTTTTTCTTTTCTTTTCTTTTTATTTTCTTGTCTTCCAAGACAACTTGTATTGTATTTCCTTTTGTTTATTTCATTTTATTTCTTAAATAAGAGTTTGTTAGTTTAGTTCAACTATAGTTACTTTAGGTCAACCGTAGTTACTTTATGTCAACCATAGTTACTTTATGCCCACTATAGTTATTTTATGCCAACTATAGTTACTTTATGGTCAACCTTGGTTACTTTACCCAACCAGAGTTATTTTCTTAATCTTGTAGTAAATTTTTAAGTAACCATGGTAATCTTCAACCATGGGGCCGATTTCTAGGTTTGGGTGACCCCCTTTTTACCATGCTTAATTTCCTTTTCTTATATGTGGATAATTGTCTCCTAATTAATTGATAGTTTCCCCTTTTTCTTGTCTTAAAATAAACTTAGGAAATTCTTAATCCCTCATGGCTATAGGGCCGAAACTTAGTAGTAGTTGGGGAAAATTGTCCATTACTTGCAACTCCTTAATTTCCTTTTGAGCTTATTTCAAAAAGGCCCTTAAGATTATCATCTCTTATAATTTTGAAAAAAACCCTTTAAGGCCCTTTTTAAACCTTGTGGCCGAAATTTTCTTAAGCCTTTGGGAATGAATTGCCACTTCATATAGTCCCTAAATCACGCTTGAATTGATTATATCATTTGCTTATCATCCTAAAATGAAAGAATCACTTAGGAAACTTAGTGAAAGACGCTGGAAAGATACCACTTTATTAATTCACTTATATGAGTCTTCAAGTACTATACGACTTTTCGGCGGGGTACAACAGTGTGGGCCAAGTCACAGTCGAATGCCGTGGGCGTTTATGTGCTGAATGCACTATAAGGCTAAGGTATACGCATCTCCTGTCACCAATTGGTTTTGGGAGAGATGGTAGCGCCTGAGGTCCTACAAGTGGTATCAGAGCGCAGGAACACTCACTACAAAGGATCCAACGATTCAGTGAGATTGCAACCACAAATCTCAAAACCGAGCAAGAAGGTATATCGAGCCAAATGCCTCCTCTTTTTGACGGAAAAGGTACAAAAGGTCTTGCGAAGCCTTCCATCCGAGTGGGACCCTAAAGTAACGGCCATAGAAGAAAGCTAAGAGACCAAATCGATTAAAATGGAAGAACTAATCGGATCACTTAAGGTATATGAAAACAAACTTGCTTTAAGACATTCAGAATCCATTTCTAATAATTATAGGGCTATAGTATTTAAGTCAAATGAATACGCCGTAGATGATAGTGACATAGATTCCAATGATGAGGACTTATTCACGATGGCTAAAAGATTAAGAAAAATAGAAAATCGATTAAACATAAGTCTACCTCATCTAAGGTTCATAAAAATAA
>AP025053.1:9237581-9320138 GCA_036186865.1 Eustoma russellianum
AAGTCTACCTCATCTAAGGTTCATAAAAATAAAAATAAGGAAATAAAGTGCTATGAATGCGGCAAACTTGGACATCTATCATATGACTGCCCTAATAAAGAAAAGCAAACAAACAAGTACCCTGACAAGGATCAGAACAAGAATAGACTCATCTCAAAACCTAAGCAAAGGAGAAGAGCCTTCAAAGCCTCCACTTGGAGTGGCACATCCGACTCTGAGACTGATGATACGGAAGAACACAAGGCACAAGTATGTTTTACATCTAAAGCATCAAATGAGGTATCTTCCGACTCTGATTCTGATTTTGAATGTTCTTATGATGATTTATTTAGTCAACATTTAGAATTGCATAAGTTTTCAAAGACTCTTGCAAAAGAAAAGAAGCGATTAATTGAAGACAAGAAATTGTTAGAATCTTCTAACAAAAATCTTGTGTCTCAATTAAACGATTCAAAAGAAGAGTCGTCATGCATTATAAATTCATTAAAATCTGAAATTTCATCATGGACATCTGAGAACACTGAATTGAAATCCGAAATTTCGAACTTGAAATCAAGGAATGCGGATGTAGAGAAAAAGGTGAAAGAATTTGACACGGGATCTAACATGCTGCATCGCATTATCTTATCACAAAAGCATGATAGTGACAAAATAGGTTTGGGATACGTTGACACTAATGAAGTATCCACCAAACCAACTAAGTTTGTTGTGTCTAAGAAAGTAGACACCCCAAAGCCTCAAACGGCGTCTAAGATGACGCAAAAATTGCCTATTCCCTCATCACGCCCCACTTCTTCATCATATCATGCGAAATACAATTTTGTACCATATAGATATGAAAAGAAAAGAGTGATGCATACATGACATTCATTCCATCCACGCACTACGCACACAAACACAAGGACATATCAAAAACGTCCTACATATAATGCGTATAAAGGAGTTCTTGGCCAAAGGCCAGATATAGTTGCATCTAAAGTTTATTATGTTGTGCTTTCATCACCTTTCTCACCTTTTGGAAGACCTAAAAGGGTCACCCAAATTTGGGTACCAAAAGGGACATTTTCAAAGGGTTGAATAAATAACCCTTACGAACGCACGTTATATGAAATGCATGATTTTTTTCTTTACAGGCATCTTTTGATTTACTTTCCAAAATAAAGGGGGAGAGAAAGCATGATTTAAGGGGGAGAGAGATACTGATTGCATAAATCAAGTGGGAGCGGTTTGAAATTTAAAATTCGAATTTTGAATTTATTCATGATTGAAGGGGGAGCGATAGCATTTAAATCATGTACATGAGTTATTTTGAAAATCATCAAAAGGGGGAGATTGTAGAGAAAAAGGGGTTTGAGTGATTTCAAAATATGTGATTTAAATGAATGACATAAAATGTGCATGATACAAACAAACGTGTGCATGATATTGCTTATTACTTGCCTTATTTAGCCCATATATAATATTGCCGTGCTAACGAGCCATGAAGCTACAGAGCTTACATCAAATGGCAAACATTTGTTGTGTTTATACTATTTTCAGGTGCCACCTTTAATGAACTGAACTAGTTCATTAAGCGAAGTACTTAGTTAATTCAACTAAGTAGTTCATTAAAGGAATCTACATTTGGAAAAGGCACAAAGGCAACAAGGCTAAGGAAGGAAAGTCTTCTCCTCCTCTCCTTATTAAATATACACGCCATACATGCATATATATACATATATTTTCAGATTTTTTGAAAAAAGGCACATACACATGTATTCCAACGTACAACCGACACGCTATATATTTTACGTACGTACGTTAACGTCACACCACTATACTTAACTCATATTTATGAGTATATTCAGGTCTTATATCATATGATATAAGTCATGATGATGACAAATTAAATACGACACGTTAAAAGGTTCTAAACCAAAAATTGTCGTATCGGGCGAATACCGAAACTTCGCCAACGTGTCACGTACTTGCCATAAATAAATGGCCAGCCCCTATACTTCAAAAATCATCAAAACTTTCGTGCCTAGGGTGATATTTTTAGCCAAAAATTCTTTCCATGTTGGCACACACAAATCACCCCACATTAAGGCAAAAATGTGAAGATTCCAATTTTAATTTTGTCACATGTTAATGGCGCCACTTTAAACCATCCAAGTGCTGAGATTTAAAGTATATATTATATATGTTATGTGTAACATAATATATATCATGTGCAAAAAGTTGGAATTTAATTAGAGAAAAATCGGGTAATCGATAAATATCGAAAATTTGATTTTCTACGTACACAATGCATGGAACGTTTTTGGCACATCATACGACACGTATCTAGACACTTTTTACATATGTCATACATATTAAAGTGTTCTAGAAAATTAAATTAAGGGCTGATTGGAATATAACATGTGTGTATTATTAAATGTGCACTATTTTACAAAGTTAGCAAAAATAAATTTCAGCACATGCATATACATCATCCACGCCACCTACAGCTGAGATGCAGCCTATGTGGAGCTTTGTTGGTATATTTATTGGTCAAGAATCAATCATACAATGTTGGTGAATTAAAGAAAGAATCTAAAAATGGTAAGGTTTCAAACTTTGTCTCATTTGAAACACATGCTGAAAATTTCAGCATGTTGAAATAAGGCTGGCCGAAATTCTCATATTGATTAGGCTACATTTTGTGTCTTGAATTATGTGGATGATTGGAAGAAGAAATGGAAGCAATTTGAATAATTTTCAAAGTCATAAAGAGTGATATTTTATATATCACACATGCTGAAATTTTTCAGCATGTGTGTGACATGTCTTGGCCGAATGGATGGTAATAAGGGTATCCAAATTCATTCCCAATTTAATAAGGATATTTGCCATCAATTGATGATTTATTTTAAAAAGAAAAATCAAGAGAAATAGAAATATTTTGAATTGAATAGCCATGTGTCACATGCTGAAATTTCAGCATGCTAAAACCCCATAATGGCCGATTTTTTTCCTTGGTTGGGAGGAATTTTGTCTTGCAAAATTTATGGGACAATATTGTGTATTATGAAAATTATTCTATATTGATTTTGGCACATGTTTTGAGTGATATATTCAGGTTTTCCAAGTCATCAAATGATGACAACATTCAACCTATCATGAAGTGCCAAGTAAGCAAAGCTTAAATGATCATCCAATGAGAATATGCCAAGTAAATAAGACCATGTCACAATGATGTCTTACATTATCCCAAGGACAGAAAGATAATTTTCAAGAGGGGGAGGACACCTAGGGGGGACGGCTGCAAGCATGAAAAGGAAAGAAGATGAGCAAAAACAAGACAAGCACAAGCATTGCAAAATCAAGTGATCAAAAACACTAGCCTCTCTTCTTCTACTCTCTCTTTCTTTCTTCTTCTTGAAAGCCTATTGTATTCATATTTTCAATCTTGAATAGGCTTGTTATAGACCACCACATATTCCATATCTTTGTAAAAGATTGATCAAGGTGTGATCAATCTTCATTCTTGCTAGGTGGTGGTGTTCGTGCGAATTGTATTGAACATACAAGGTTTGTAAAGAGTTGGAGTTGGTGTGTAACTCCATCAACCCTGTGGTAAGGTGTTTTTGAGTTGTGTGATTAGTGTGAACCAAGGAAGGTGTTCCTTGAAGACTGGAGTAGGTTGTTGATAACCGAAACAGTATAAAATTCTTGGTGTCATTTACTTTCAGCACTGATTTTCTGTTTCAGCACTGTTTACTGTTTTTAATCACGTTCGTAAAAATAGTAAACGAATTTCAAAAATTACGAAACTTTCTGAAAACATAGCCACACGTTCTAGGGTTCTTTTGGCACAAGTTGGAACCCTTTTGGACAAGTATAAGTCATCCAAACGTCCAAAGTTCTGAGACTAGTGCAGTCTGATTTTCAGGCTTGCAAAGGTTGAGACTTTGATCGTATTTGACTAACTTTCCAAAAGAATTTTTCAAAACTGTTTCAACCCATTTAAATACAACTTATAAGGGGTTAGTATTTAAATTTTCAGAGCATTTGGAGTTGTGTACAAATAGGAATAAATTTTTCAAAACCGTCTACCGTTTCTGGCAGATTCGCACAATCTGATCACCAACGGTTTTTGAAGGGGTTAAAGGTTGAATTTTAATTTTAAATTTTTAGGGGACCCTCATAACATCTGAGGCTAAGTTCTCTCAAAATTTCAGAATTTTTGGAGACCTATAACCTGGTTTTAAAAACGTTTTAAAACTGGTCCTGAAAACAGAATCTGTTTTCAGAAGTTGAGTTGTTTAGTTTTAAACAAATTTTAAAAACCACACTTTCCGCACCACCTATTCAACCCCCCCCCCCTTCTAGTGGTGCCTTGCAGATCCTACATCTTCTTTCTCTCATCTATTGCCACCCTTTGCAGATCAGCCTCAACTCGGCGGCATGCCTCCAGTAACTCCCCGAAGTTTCTTGCTTTGGCATTCACAATCCCAGAGGGAATGCGAGAGTTCAGCCTCTTCTCACACTTCAGCATCTTAAGCCTGGTGTCTGACATGGTAGAAGGGAGAAATCGCCGCAAAGCATGGAACTTGTCAGCATATTCAAACACCGTGATGCTCCTCTAAGTTAGTTTATGAAATTCCGCCATCTTGTGGAGCACTATAGTAGTCGGAACATAGTACTTCCGGAACTCTTCTCTGAAATTGGCTAGATAACCAGCTGAGGTAGGTTCCGCACGGCACCATTCCACCACTCCTCAGCTTCCCCTAATAGGAATGGCTTACCAACCTCGACCTGGATCTCTGTTGAGAAAAAGAGTTTGAGTGATTTATGAGTACATGATTTAAATACAACGTGTTTCAAGAAATGCATGACAAATTTATTACTTGACACCATTTTGTGATAAACTTTCCTTATATACTTTATACATAATGTTGCTGTACTAACAAGCCATGAAGCTTTAAAGCTTACGTCAAATGGTAAACATTTGTTTTGTTTGAACTATTTTCAGGTGCCACTATTAATTAACTAAACTAGTTCATTAAGTGAAGTACTTAGTTAAATAAACTAAGTAGTTCATTAAATGGAGATATATTTGGAGAAGGCATGATGGCAACAAATTGAAACATGGAAAGTCCCCTATCCATTTGGCATACACGTTATATATATAAATGTTATATATATATTCAGATTTTTTATAAAAAAGCACAATACACATATATTCCGACATACTACCGACACGTTACATATATTATGAACGTACATCAACGTCACACCACTATACTTACCTCATATTTATGAGTATATTCAGGTCATATATCATATGATATAAGTCATGGTGATGGCAAAATAATTACGACATGTTACAAGGTTGTAAACCGAAAATTGTCGTATCGGGTGACTACTGAAACTTCGCCAACGTGTCACGTACTTGCCATATATAGGTGGTCAGCCCCTACACTTCAAAAATGGCCAGAAATTTCGTGGCTAATAGGTTACATTCAGTCATAAAATCATTCCATGTTGGCACACACAAATCACCCTAATTAAGACCAAATTGTGGAGATTCATTCAATTTTCTGTCACATGGGACGCCATAATAGTACAGTCATTAGAGCTGAATATCTACTAGATTTTATGTATATTATGTGTGACATAATATATATAACATGTGCAAAAAGTTTGAATTTAGCCGGAGAAAAATCGTGCAATCGACAAAAGTAAAAAATTTGGTTTTCTACGAACATAACACATGAAACGTTTTTGGCATGACATGTAACATGTATCTAGACAATTTTTACACATTCTAGACATGTTAAAGTGTTCTAGAAAATTCAAATTAGGACTGATTGTAATTTACCATATATGTGTAATTATTGTGCAATATTTGACAAAGTTTACAAAAGTAAAATTCAACACAGGTTCAAGACATGTTACATGCCTATCTCAGCCTTGGTGGAGCTTAGTTGACATCTCAATTGGTGGAGAATAAGCCACACAAGGTTAGTGACATAAAGGAGGGAGTTACACAAGGTAACATTTCAAAACTTTGAGAATACAACACATGCTGAAAATTCAGCATGCGACAACCTTGAGCTAGCCGATTTTTGCCTAGAATAGGTGACTAATTGACATCCCAAATTGAAAGGATTAATCGTTGATTATTTGGAAATATTTTGAACTTTATTTGGCACATGTTTTTACACTTTAATCTCAGATTTTACACCTACTAAATGGTGACAAGATTCATCCAATCAAGTTGTGTTAAGTAAGCAAAGCCAAGACATTTATCCAATCATGTTGTGCCAAGTAAGCAAGATGGTGTCATCTCTACACAAGGTAATCTTCTGAGGGCATTAAAGAGAATTCTCAAGAGGGAAGAAAAGCCCAAGGTCTCAGCCACTCATGAATAAAAAGAAGAGAAGAGAGCAAACAAAGACAAGACAACTCTCATATTCTCTTAAGTGCAAAAGTGTCTTGTACTCTCTTCTTCTACATTTCTTTCTTCTTCTTCTTCTCTCAAGCCTATTGTTCTTATGTTCAATATATTGAATAGGATTTGATTAGACCACTATAGATGTTTTAAATTGTAAAAGGTGGATCAAGGTATGATCAAACCTTCATCCGTTCGGTTGTGGTGTTTGTGATCGTGTGATTGCTTGTAACGTCTGTTTAATAGTGGAGTTTGTGTGTAACTCCAGCAACCCTTGTGGTAAGGTGTTATTTTGAGTTTAGTGATAACCAAGGAAGGTGTCATTGAAGACTGAAGTAGGCTGATTTAACCGAACCAGTATAAATTCTTGGTGTCGTTACTTTTAGCACTTTGCTTTCAGTTTTTTAGTTTCCTTGTTGATTTTGTTACATCCGTAAAAATAGTAAAAGAATTTCAAAAATTACAAACCTCTGTAGAAAAACAGACACACCTTGTAACTTTCATTTGGCGTAAGTTTCAAACCATTTGGACAAGTATAACTCAATCAAACGTTAATAGTTCTGAGACTAGTGCAATCTGATTTTAAGACTTGCAAAGGTTGAGAACATCAACATATTTGACATACTTCCCAAAGGAATTTTTCAAAACTGTTTCAACCCATTACAATACATATTCTAAGGGATTTGTCATTAAATTTTCAAACCATTTGGAGTTGAGAATTAATAGAATAAATTTTTCAAATCAGAGTACTGTTTCTGGCAGATTTGTCCAATCTTAGCATAAACGTATTTTCAAAGGATTAGAAGTTGAATTTTAATCTGAAATTTTTAGGAGACACTCAGAACATCTGAGAGTAGAATCTCTCCAAATTTCAGAATTTTTGAAGGTCTGTAACCAGGTCTTTCAAACGTTTCAAATCAAGTTCTGAAAGCTGAAACTATTTTTAGAAGTTAGGTTTTTGGGTCAAAATATTTTAAAAACCAAATTTTCCGCACCTACTATTTAACCCCCTTCTAGTGGTGCCTTCCAGGTCCTACAAGTGGTATCAGAGCGCAGGCACACTCACGACAAGGAGATCCAACGATCTTAGTGAGATGGCAACCACTAGTTACAAAACCGAGCAAGAAATAATGTCAGCCGTAAGGCCTACTCTTTTTGCCGATGAATTTCTTATACAATGGAAACTTAGTATGCAACTTTTCTTTATGGCTATTGATATTGATTTGAAGTGTACTATAGAAGACGGTCCTTTCATTCCTTCTAAGTTATCCACTGTTGATGGTGTCACACTAGAGGTTGTAAAATTGAAACAAGAATACACTAATGATGACAAAAAGAAATTGGGTATGAATGCTAGAGCCATGCAATTACTTTTAAACGGGCTAAGTAAAAGTGAATCAAGTTACGTATCTAATTGTTCTAGTACCCAAGAAATGTGGAGAATTCTTGAGATGAAACATGAAGGGACTAGCCAAGTTAAGGAGTCTAAAACAAATATGCTTATGTCCACTCTTGAGTCTTTTAAATTATTGCCCAATGAATCTATCGTTGATGTGGACTTACGATTGACTAACATCTACAATTCTATTGAGTCTCTTGCCAAAGCTTTTTCTATACAGGAAAAGGTTCAAAAGTTGTTAAGGAGTCTCCCATCCGAATGGGATTCTAACGTCACGGCAATTGAGGAGAGTAAAGAAACGAAATCAATAAAAATGGAGGAACTAATCGGATCGCTAAAGGTATACGAAAGCAAACTTACATTAAGGAAATCGGAAACGCCAAAACAAGGTAAGACTATTGCTTTTAAATCAAATGAATATGTCTCTACTTCTTTCGATCACGTAGATGATAGTGATTCCGAATCAGTCAATGATGGTCTAATTCTATTGGCTAAAGGTTTGAGAAAATTTATGAGAAAGTCATTTGAAAACAAACCCAAGGCTATTTTGACTAAAAGAAATAAAATAAAATTAATGACAAGGACGTGAAGTGCTATGAATGCGGGAAAGTTGGACAATTGTCATATGACTGCCCTAACAAGGACAAACAAACGAACAAACACCTTGACAAGGATTGGACCAAAACTAGACTCGTCTCAGAACCTAAACAAAGGAGAAGAGCTCTCAAGGCCTCCATTTGGAGTGTCACGTCCGACTTTGAGATTGATACAGAAGAAGAGACGGCACAAGTATGCTTTGTATCCAAAGCCTCAAACGAGGTATCTTCTGATCCTGATTCTGATTCTGAACCTTCATATGATGATTTATTTGGTCAATATTTAGAATTGCATAAATTCACAAAGACTGTCGCAAAAGAAAAGAAACGGTTAATTGAAGACAAGAAGTTAGAATCGTCTAACACCAACCTTGTTGCTCAACTAAACGATCCAAAAGAAGAGTCGTCCGGCATAATTAATGCATTGAAATCAGAGGTCACATCATTTGTAGGATCTGCAAGGCACCACTAGAACGGGGCGTTGAATAGTGGGTGCGGAAAATGTGGTTTTTAAAATTGTTTTAAACCAAAAACCCAACTTCTGAAAACAGTTTCTATTTTTATGACCAGTTTTAAAACGTTTTGAAAACTAGGTTACAGGTCTTCAAAAATTCTGAAATTTGGATATAACTTAGCCTCAGATGTTCTGAGTATCTCCTAAAACTTTTAGATTAAAATTCAACCTCTAACCCCTTGAAATATTGTTAGTGGTCAGATTGTGCAAATCTGCCAGAAACGGTAGTCCGATTTGAACAATTAATTCATATTTGTCCGTAACTCCAAATTTTCTGAAAATTTAAATACTAACCCCTTAATAGTTGTATTTAATTAGGTTGAAACAGTTTTGAAAAATGCTTTTGGAAAGTTAGTCAAATAAGATCAAAGTCTCAACCTTTGCAAGCCTGAAAATCAGACTGCACTAGTCTCAGAACTTTAGTCGTTTGAATGACTTATACTTGTCCAAAAGGGTTGAAAATTGCGCCAAAAGATCCTTAAGACGTGATTCTATGACTCTGGAAAGTTTCATGATTTTTGAAATTTGTTTACTATTTTTACCAACGTGATTAAAAACGATAAACAGTGCTGAAATTGAAAGTAATTGCTGAAAGTAAATAACACCAGGAATTTTATACTGGTTCGGTTATAAACAACCTACTCCAGTATTCGAGGACACCTTCCTCGGTTAGCACTAATCACACAACACAAAATAACACCTTACCACAGGATTGATGGAGTTACACACCAACTCCAACCCTTTACAAACCTTGTGTGAGAATACAATTGTCACGAACACTACCACCTTGCAAGTGCAAGATTGATCACACCTTGATCAATCTTTTAAAATGATAAAGAGTATGTGGTGGACTATATGAAGCGTATTCAAATATATAAATATGAGTACAATAGGCTTTTCGAGAGAATAAAGAAAGAGAGTGTAGAAGAAGAGGCTAAAAATGTTTTTCAATCTTGTATGCTTGTAACACTTGTGTTGTTTTTGTCTTGCTCTCCTCTTTCCTTTTATCATTGTGGCCGCCCCGCTATGATGCCATTCACCTCTTGAAAATTATCTTCTAAGTCCTTGGAAGAGTGTATTGCATCATTGTGACATGTCTTTGCTTACTTGGCATCTCCCCATTGGATGATCATTAAGCTCTTGCTTACTTGGCACTCATTGATTGGATGGATGTTGTAATCACTTGATGACTAGATAAATCTGAAATTAAACCTCAAAAAGCATGTGCCAATTAGCCATTAAATCATTTCCATAAAGCATATAATCATCCCACATAATTAGCTAGGCAAATAACTCCAATTTGCCTTGAAAAAATCGGCCATAACTCATCTTGCACATGCTGAAATTTCAGCATGTGTAACATTTGCATTTCATTCAAAATATTGCCAATTTTACTTTGATTTAATCCAAGAAATCAATCACCATCTAGTACAAGACATTCTTATCATTTTTGGAATAAAAATTAGTGTTGTACCCACATGATCATGTAAGTGAAAAACTATGGATATGAGACGGAATGAAAACGGAAATTTCTTTTAGCGCATGTTACTTAAGTTCTTTTAAGTCTCTTTACTTAATTCTTATTAAGGTGATACCAAGCCCAAATTAAATAAGGGAAACTTTAAGAGAGTAGCACATGAGAGATAGGGTTACATGGGCCATACATATTAACATATATGTGTGCACGTGTATGTGTGATATGTATGCATACATATGCTAATTCTAGAATACAATAAAATAGGTGAAACAATATATTACATGAACTAAAGTTACAAGAAATACCAATTGGCCAAGAAGCCTAAATTCGGCCTATACATGGAGACTCTAGGAATTTCTAGCCAATTTTATTGGTTAAGATAATAAGATAAGTAATTACTAGACAAAGAATAAATAGAAATAAAAATGATACATGCACTTAAGGAACTAGTTAAGACACCTCAATTAAGGAAAAAGTAGTATGGTTGAGGTCATAAAGACCCCAACCAAGGCCGACACCTTCTTGTCTAGGCATGGAGGAATTTTAAATGTTTACCATGATTACTATTCTCTAACCAAGGTTGATGTAACCATGGTGAACTAAAGTAACCTTGGTTAAAACAAAAAGTAACTATGGTTGAGCAAAGTAACCAAGATTAAGTTAGATTAACCTTGGTTAAGCTACAAGGAAGCCCTAATCTCCCCAAATCCCTCCAAAAAACCGTCCCCCTAAGCCTCCAAAACATGATTCAACTCAACTCATTCTAGAAGCATCTCTTTCATATTGCAAGACCAAAAACACTTAGCAAAATCTCCATTCCCTCATCAAGAAATTTCGGTCCTACCATCTTGAGGGCTAGGACTTCAAGTTCACTTCAAGACCTCAAGGAGACATCTAGGTAAGTGTTGTTCCTAATCTTCTTAAGAGAATTCTCATTTTTATGAGAATGAAACTCACATGCATTCTCTTGTTTTATGCTAAAACCGTGGGTTCAAGGTGGAAATAGGGGAAAGCTATCAACTTTCTTAGGAGGAGATACATTGAGGTGCTTGAACCTCCATTTCAAGATTATTTGGTAAGATGCTCTAACTTTAAAGATGACCTAGTTCCTCCATTTGAATAAAGAACTAACCTTTTCACTTCACTCCCTCAAAACCGTGTACTCAAGGTGAAAAAGGGTGAAGGATCTCACCACATCTCACTTCCTAACCAAACAAAGGCAAAAGCTTTAGTGGAAGAGGCAAGTATACTTTAATTCCTTGTAATATATGTGAAAATGTGCATGCATGAATGTCTAGAAGACTAGGTTATGACTTTAGTGAAAATATGTCTAAGTTGCTACTCTTTATGTTTTGAAATTGTTAAATTAGGGGACTGTTTTGTGGGAGAATGAATAGCTCATGTGAATGACTTTTGCATGTTAAAGAGGAGACTTGAAATTGTATAGGAGAGTCTTATTAAGTCTATTGAATGGTCATTAACTTGGACTATAGGCTAAAGAACAAAAATTAGGGAAGAAAAGATGTTTCTATGCATGTTGACTGAAAACAGAATTCTGGACAGATTGTATGCCTAATTGATGGACATAGTTAAGGACCTTGTAACCGTTGGATTGAGCTTATTTTTGGTATGGTCATAGCTTATTATGTCTAGTTTATTGTGGCTTTGGAATTTCTGGAAAATCATTTGTGGATTGGTCAGAAATAAAATTTTAGTACCAGTGGGTCAAAACAGTTTCTGGACGTACCACTTTAGGAAGAAAAATTATTTAAGTATCTTAAACATCTTGGATTGACCTGAAATTTTTACAGGAAGTACGTAAGACATAGAGCTAAGTTTCCATGTAAAGAAATTGATCTTCTCTATTGATCTTGATGGTAAACTATTGAGGGGAAGTTGGTGTAATATTCTGGAAAAACAGGACAGATTGACCCTATGTGCTTATATGAATTGTATCATACTTATTTTGACTTGTTTTGGTGAATGGGTATCTGAATATTATTCGTAGAGGAAACAGGGAAGATTTCCAGGTACTAAGTGAGCCCCATAATGAGTCTATGGAAAGAGACGAGGTAAGGAATGGAGTCAAGGGTACCGCAGAATTTCTGTTGCACCCATGTTGGGAGTTAATTTTTATAGAGGCACTTACACTTGTCAAGAGTTCATGAAATTTGTACAGAATATAGTCAAGATCATATGGTGCATGTCCATGTTTTTAATTTCTGGAAAATGGGCTCAAAAGATTGATTTTAAGGCCGGACCATACAGGACATATTGCTGAATTTTTCCAGCTCATGCAGAAAGTTGTGTGTGATATCACAAGTGTCTTATATCATGTTGCATCTCATGCATTTGCATTGGCATGCTCATATGTTTCACGCCCATGATTTTGGTGATGTTTTACATAAAGTTTTTAAAGAATTCCGTCCCTTCTGGCCAGCTTAACCCGCCACAGATCCGGAGTGAACTGATCTGAAGATTATAAGAACCGACCCAGGCCCGGTATAATAGGTCTGAAGATGATCATGATTATAAGAACCGATCCAGACCCGGTATAATAGGTCTGACGAGCCATAAGAACCGTACAGGTCCGGTATAATAGACCTGAACGTGAACATGTTATAAGAACCGAGTCATGCCCGGTATAATAGGCTGACACTCCTTCTCGTTTTATGATGATTACGATTTGAAAGAAAGAAAGAAAGAACAAGTATTTTATGAGCATGTTTTTCATTGAAATCTCATTGCATTCACATTTTCATACACAGTATGCATGACGTTCATTCATGAAAATAAGAAGTTAACTATAGTACGTAGCATCTAAATTAAGTGATGACATTCAGACTTTGACTCAGTGTTGAGATGACTTTAAGTATGATGTTCCGAAAAGGTGTTGTCAGGTATGATTTAACTTAAGGATTTGGGGTTTGATTCTTGTATGCCATTTTCTCTTTATTGCATGGAGTTATTGTATACTTGCTGGCGAGTTGTCGCTCACCCATTTATTTTTCCCCAGAGCCAGGAAAGGAAGTCGAGTGGATTGAGGATGAGCCCCGAGTGCCATACCCTTAGGCTATTGACGCCGCTGATAAGGAAATGAAGAAGGAAATTTTTGATGAACCTTCGGGATGTATGGGACATAGCTATTTCTGTTTCTCCTTCGGGTTATGTTGGTCTAATTTCATGGACTAGTTACTATCGGATCAGTTTGTATAATTTTGCTA
The DNA here is from genome assembly GCA_036186865.1 of Eustoma russellianum. NCBI lineage: Eukaryota > Viridiplantae > Streptophyta > Magnoliopsida > Gentianales > Gentianaceae > Eustoma > Eustoma russellianum. The sequence continues at coordinate 9,251,210 of AP025053.1, forward strand.
TGTATTCGCGATTTGACGCTTTCGGATTAAGGTTCAAATTCTGCCGTATTTTATCAACCTGTTAAGATCGCGACTTGGTAATTCATGTTTGTTGATGGATTTTACGAGTTAAGTATCGACGCTTTGTATTTTTCCGGAAGGGAAAGTACGGCGGGCGCACCGTACGAGGGTAGCCGAGTACGGGGCGCTACAGGTGGTATCAGAGCCCAGGCTCTAGATTCGGGCAGAACATAGAAGCTAAGTTACGATCTTAGAAATCTAAGAATTGATCTTAGACTTAAGTCATGATCTTAGAAGAGAGGTAACCTTAACTTAGACAACTTAGACTGGAAATAGGGCCCTAGTTGACCCGCCAGCTTGACATGCCATATATACATTATCTCTTTTCCTGCTTTGAAAATTCTTTTCCAAGCATGTCTAAATTCAGTCAGTTATTTCAATTTATATAAATATATATCTTTCTGCTCCGTATACAGATGGTTCGGACTCACGGTCGTGGTAGGCCTCGCAGAGATCCCATGCACCTGAACCAAACCCTCCACAACCTCAAGATCCAGTTCCTCCGCCTCCTCCTCCACCGCAAAATGAGAATCCCCCACCAGTTCAAGGAAACCCTCTTCCGCAAGTACCACTTCTTATTCCAGATTTCCAAGCATTCTGTCAGACTGTAACACAGATTGGTCAAGGAATGATTCAACAAGTTGCCCCTCCTCCCCCTTATGAACCAATAAGAGATGCGCAGTATTACTTTGAGAAGCTTAAGCGAGCGAATGTACCACCTTTTGAAGGCAAGTCTGACCCTGATATGGCTGAAAAGTGGTTAGATGAGGTAGAGAACTGCTTTGAATTGAATGGAGCCCCCGACCATATGAAAACCCAAGCTGTGAGACCCTTCCTCCTTGGTGAGGCAAACCAGTGGTGGAAGGCTAAACTGCAACCCTTGCCCCGACCTATTCCATGGGAAAGATTCATCCAGGAGTTCAATAAGTTCTATTTTCCCCCTTCCGTTAAGATGCAAAAGAGACATGATTTTGAAATGTTGAAGCAAGAGCCTGGTATGACTGTGTCTGAGTATGTGAGCAAGTTTCTGGCCTTGGGTAGATTTTCTCCGGCTGTGATGAATGATGAGGAATCTAAGATGGTAAAGTTTGAGAGTGGGTTGAATCCAAGAATTCGTACTTGGTTGGTGAATGTTATCTCTGCGGATTTTGAGGCGCTTGTTGATGCATGCTATCGGATCGAAAAGGATATCATTCGCCGCGATGCGACAGTGGGTCAGAAAAGAGGAAGGGACAATTCTGGTGAAAAGAGAGCAAGGAAAATGACTAAGCAAAATTTTCATGGGAAGCAAGGTAGACAACAGAATCAGAATCGTGGACAACGCCGGGGGCAGAATCAGGGTAATCAAAGAGGTAATCAAGAGAATCAAGGACAGCAGCAGCAGGCCATTCCCACGTGCCCCCATTGTAAGAAGAATCATTTGGGCGAGTGTTATGTACAAGTTGGTAAGTGCTTTGGTTGCGGCAAGACTGGTCACATAATCAGGGATTGCCCTGATAAGGGAGCTGCTTGTGCTGGATGTGGCAAGACTGGACATATTCTGAGAGATTGTCGTGAGCGTGGTGGCCAGCAGCAAAGGAACCAACGTCAGCGCTCGAATGCGCGTGTGCACTTGATGACTGATGCTGCAGTTGAGGAAGCTGGAGACGTCGTGGCGGGTATGATTTAAAATTATGCAATGTCAATTTGATAAATATTATATTGCTACGTAGTTAAAGCTTTGTATGATTCAGGCGCTATTCTTGTATGTTGTATACTCGCAAATGCCTTGTTTGATAGTGGCGCCAGCCACTCCTTTATATCTAAGAAATTTGCTAAGGAAATAGACCGTGATCCCATCCGGCTTAAACCACCTTATCGGATCCAAGCCGCTGGTGATCAAGTGCTTACGTCTCATTTTCTGTATAAGAATTGCGCAATCGAGCTCGATGATCATCGATTCGCGGCTGATCTGATTCCGATTGCGATGAGTGACTTTGACATCATTCTTGGTATGGACTGGTTGTCTACGAACCATGCCCATATTGACTGCAATCAGAAGAAAGTCAATTTTAGAGTTCCGGAGCAAGAGGAAGTATCATTTCAAGGGGGTACCAAGTTGAAGAAGTCAAAGAATGTTTTTGTGAATATAGCTCGGGCTCGTCAAGCATTGCAAAAAGGAGGTCAAGGATATCTCGTTTATACTCTTAGTACCGAGCAGACAGCGGTAGACATTCTACAAGTCCCAGTAGTTCGAGAGTTTCTGGATGTCTTTCCAGAAGAACTACCAGGACTTCCCCCTGACCGAGAAATTTCCTTTGAAATAAATCTCATCCCCGGAGCTGAACCCATTTCTAAAACTCCTTACCGCATGGCACCCGCCGAGCTGAAAGAACTAAAAGAACAATTACACGAGTTACTGGAAAAGAAACTGATCCGTCCAAGTGTGTCACCATGGGGTGCCCCGGTTTTATTTGTAAAGAAGAAGGATGGAGGTATGCGACTGTGCATTGATTATCGGGAACTCAACAAGATCACCGTAAAGAATAAGTATCCGTTACCGCGGATCGACGATCTGTTCGACCAGCTTCGGGTCAGTAATTACTAAGCCTTATTTTAATATAATAATTCTGAATGATCTCTAAAGTATTCTAATGCAGGGAGCTCGGGTGTTTAGCAAAGTGGACCTGAGATCGGGATATTTTCAATTGAAGATAAGAACTGAGGATATTCCTAAGACGGCATTCAGGACAAGATATGGACATTACGAATTCCTCGTAATGCCTTTTGGATTGACCAACGCCCCTGCAGCGTTTATGGATCTCATGAATCGGGTGTTTCGGGACCAATTGGACAAATATGTGGTAGTTTTTATTGACGATATCCTGATTTATTCACCCGATGAGGAAACTCATATAGTTCACCTGAGGGAAATACTTGGTATTCTCCGAAAACATCAGCTCTATGCAAAATTCAGTAAATGCGAGTTTTGGTTGCATAGTGTGTCATTTCTGGGCCATGTTATCACTGAAAACGGGATTTCGGTTGATCCCAGAAAGATTGAAGCAATTACTGAGTGGCCAAGGCCGACCAATGTCACGGAAGTACGGAGTTTTCTCGGACTTGCCGGTTATTACCGCAAGTTTGTGGAAGGATTTTCAAGAATTGCTATGCCACTCACTAGACTAACTCAGAAGAAGACGAAATTTTTATGGAGTGAGGATTGTGAAAGTAGCTTTTCTGAGCTAAAGTCAAGGTTGACATCCGCACCCGTTTTGGCTCAACCCAACTCAGGAGAACCATTCGTGATCTACAGTGATGCTTCCAAGAATGGATTGGGTTGTGTTCTTATGCAGAATGGACGAGTGATTGCATATGCATCTCGCCAGCTTAAGCCGTTTGAGCGGAATTATCCAGTACATGACCTTGAGCTTGCAGCAGTCGTGTTTGCCCTAAAAATTTGGCGACATTATCTGTATGGTGAGAGGTGTGAAATCTTCACGGATCATAAAAGCCTGAAATATCTCTTCACTCAAAAGGAGCTTAATATGCGCCAACGACGATGGCTTGAGTTGATCAAGGATTATGACATCTCTATTCAGTATCACCCAGGTAAAGCGAATAAGGTTGCTGATGCTTTGAGTCGTAAGACGAGTCATCCCCGTCAACCACCTCTACAGCGTGATATGGAAGAGTTCGGTCTAGAGGAAGTAGATTCGATTTCCAATGTGCTTGCAAAGTTAGTCATGGTTCCTTCTTTGATCGATAGAATTAAGGAGACTCAAGTTAAGGATGATGCGTTAATGAAAGTTAAGAGCAAGGTGAAGGAGGAATCATCTGACGATTTTGAAATCCGTTCTGACGGCAGCTTGTGGTTTAGAGGCCGATTGTGTGTACCTAAGGACGACGTGATAAGGAGTGAAGTACTTCAGGAAGCCCATAATTCTCACTTGTCTATCCACCCAGGAGCAAATAAGATGTATCATGACTTGAAGCAAAAGTTCTGGTGGCCAGGAATGAAAAAGCAGATAGCCGAGTTTGTTGAGAAGTGTCTTGTATGTCAGAAAGTCAAGGCAGAACATCAAAGGCCAGCTGGATTATTGCAACCACTTGAAGTACCCGAATGGAAGTGGGATCACATCGCTATGGATTTTGTGACAGATCTACCTAAGTCAAGAAGTGGGTATGATACTATTTGGGTTGTTGTGGACCGCCTGACAAAGAGTGCTCATTTCCTGCCAATGTCGATTAGAGCACCCATGGAAAAATTGGCTTCGATGTATGTGGATCAGATTGTATGTTTGCATGGGGTTCCTATGAGCATAGTTTGCGACCGAGACCCTCGCTTCACCTCTAGATTTTGGACGGCATTCCAGAAAGCGATGGGTACGGAAGTTCGCATGAGTTCGGCTTTCCATCCCCAGACCGACGGTCAATCAGAAAGAACAATACAAACATTGGAAGACATGTTGCGTGCCTGTGTGTTGGACTTTGGTGGTAGCTGGGACAAGAGTTTGAAGTTGGTAGAGTTTTCATACAACAACAGCTACCACAGATCAATTGGGATGGCTCCTTATGAAGCCCTTTATGGAAGAAAATGCCGATCGCCATTGTATTGGGACGAGATTGGAGATAAGATTTTCACAGGACCTGACTTGGTGGAGCAAACCAAAGAAAGGGTTATGATCGTAAGACAGAGATTGAAGGCAGCGCAGGACCGAAGCAAGGCGTGGGCCGACGTGAGGCGTCGACCACTTGAGTTTCAAGTAGGGGATAAGGTATTCTTGAAGGTATCACCCTCGAAAGGAGTAAAGCGGTTCGGAATGAAAGGAAAGCTCAGTCCTAGATTTGTTGGACCATTTGAGATCTTGGAAAGAATTGGAGAGGTTGCCTACAGACTTGCACTACCACCGTCGTTGTCTCAATTACACGACGTGTTTCATATATCTCAATTGCGTAAGTATGTGTACGATTCGAGCCATATTATGGATGAACCACCCTTGAGGGTTGAAGCTGACATATCATATGTTGAGGAACCCGAAAGGATAATTGGTAGAGAGGTGAAGGCATTGAGAAATAAGTCTATTCCTATGGTCAAGGTGCAATGGAAGAACCATACAGTTGACGAGGCCACTTGGGAGTTAGAGGAAGGCATGAAGCAAAAGTACCCACATCTCTTTGACAATTCATAAGTTTCGGGGACGAAACTTCATTGAAGGGGGGAAGGATGTTGTACCCACATGATCATGTAAGTGAAAAACTATGGATATGAGACGGAATGAAAACGGAAATTTCTTTTAGCGCATGTTACTTAAGTTCTTTTAAGTCTCTTTACTTAATTCTTATTAAGGTGATACCAAGCCCAAATTAAATAAGGGAAACTTCAAGAGAGTAGCACATGAGAGATAGGGTTACATGGGCCATACATATTAACATATATGTGTGCACGTGTATGTGTGATATGTATGCATACATATGCTAATTCTAGAATACAATAAAATAGGTGAAACAATATATTACATGAACTAAAGTTACAAGAAATACCAATTGGCCAAGAAGCCTAAATTCGGCCTATACATGGAGACTCTAGGAATTTCTAGCCAATTTTATTGGTTAAGATAATAAGATAAGTAATTACTAGACAAAGAATAAATAGAAATAAAAATGATACATGCACTTAAGGAACTAGTTAAGACACCTCAATTAAGGAAAAAGTAGTATGGTTGAGGTCATAAAGACCCCAACCAAGGCCGACACCTTCTTGTCTATGCATGGAGGAATTTTAAATGTTTACCATGATTACTATTCTCTAACCAAGGTTGATGTAACCATGGTGAACTAAAGTAACCTTGGTTAAAACAAAAAGTAACTATGGTTGAGCAAAGTAACCAAGATTAAGTTAGATTAACCTTGGTTAAGCTACAAGGAAGCCCTAATCTCCCCAAATCCCTCCAAAAAACCGTCCCCCTAAGCCTCCAAAACATGATTCAACTCAACTCATTCTAGAAGCATCTCTTTCATATTGCAAGACCAAAAACACTTAGCAAAATCTCCATTCCCTCATCAAGAAATTTCGGTCCTACCATCTTGAGGGCTAGGACTTCAAGTTCACTTCAAGACCTCAAGGAGACATCTAGGTAAGTGTTGTTCCTAATCTTCTTAAGAGAATTCTCATTTTTATGAGAATGAAACTCACATGCATTCTCTTGTTTTATGCTAAAACCGTGGGTTCAAGGTGGAAATAGGGGAAAGCTATCAACTTTCTTAGGAGGAGATACATTGAGGTGCTTGAACCTCCATTTCAAGATTATTTGGTAAGATGCTCTAACTTTAAAGATGACCTAGTTCCTCCATTTGAATAAAGAACTAACCTTTTCACTTCACTCCCTCAAAACCGTGTACTCAAGGTGAAAAAGGGTGAAGGATCTCACCACATCTCACTTCCTAACCAAACAAAGGCAAAAGCTTTAGTGGAAGAGGCAAGTATACTTTAATTCCTTGTAATATATGTGAAAATGTGCATGCATGAATGTCTAGAAGACTAGGTTATGACTTTAGTGAAAATATGTCTAAGTTGCTACTCTTTATGTTTTGAAATTGTTAAATTAGGGGACTGTTTTGTGGGAGAATGAATAGCTCATGTGAATGACTTTTGCATGTTAAAGAGGAGACTTGAAATTGTATAGGAGAGTCTTATTAAGTCTATTGAATGGTCATTAACTTGGACTATAGGCTAAAGAACAAAAATTAGGGAAGAAAAGATGTTTCTATGCATGTTGACTGAAAACAGAATTCTGGACAGATTGTATGCCTAATTGATGGACATAGTTAAGGACCTTGTAACCGTTGGATTGAGCTTATTTTTGGTGTGGTCATAGCTTATTATGTCTAGTTTATTGTGGCTTTGGAATTTCTGGAAAATCATTTGTGGATTGGTCAGAAATAAAATTTTAGTACCAGTGGGTCAAAACAGTTTCTGGACGTACCACTTTAGGAAGAAAAATTATTTAAGTATCTTAAACATCTTGGATTGACCTGAAATTTTTACAGGAAGTACGTAAGACATAGAGCTAAGTTTCCATGTAAAGAAATTGATCTTCTCTATTGATCTTGATGGTAAACTATTGAGGGGAAGTTGGTGTAATATTCTGGAAAAACAGGACAGATTGACCCTATGTGCTTATATGAATTGTATCATACTTATTTTGACTTGTTTTGGTGAATGGGTATCTGAATATTATTCGTAGAGGAAACAGGGAAGATTTCCAGGTACTAAGTGAGCCCCATAATGAGTCTATGGAAAGAGACGAGGTAAGGAATGGAGTCAAGGGTACCGCAGAATTTCTGTTGCACCCATGTTGGGAGTTAATTTTTATAGAGGCACTTACACTTGTCAAGAGTTCATGAAATTTGTACAGAATATAGTCAAGATCATATGGTGCATGTCCATGTTTTTAATTTCTGGAAAATGGGCTCAAAAGATTGATTTTAAGGCCGGACCATACAGGACATATTGCTGAATTTTTCCAGCTCATGCAGAAAGTTGTGTGTGATATCACAAGTGTCTTATATCATGTTGCATCTCATGCATTTGCATTGGCATGCTCATATGTTTCACGCCCATGATTTTGGTGATGTTTTACATAAAGTTTTGAAAGAATTCCGTCCCTTCTGGCCAGCTTAACCCGCCACAGATCCGGGGTGAACTGATCTGAAGATTATAAGAACCGACCCAGGCCCGGTATAATAGGTCTGAAGATGATCATGATTATAAGAACCGATCCAGACCCGGTATAATAGGTCTGACGAGCCATAAGAACCGTACAGGTCCGGTATAATAGACCTGAACGTGAACATGTTATAAGAACCGAGTCATGCCCGGTATAATAGGCTGACACTCCTTCTCGTTTTATGATGATTACGATTTGAAAGAAAGAAAGAAAGAACAAGTATTTTATGAGCATGTTTTTCATTGAAATCTCATTGCATTCACATTTTCATACACAGTATGCATGACGTTCATTCATGAAAATAAGAAGTTAACTATAGTACGTAGCATCTAAATTAAGTGATGACATTCAGACTTTGACTCAGTGTTGAGATGACTTTAAGTATGATGTTCCGAAAAGGTGTTGTCAGGTATGATTTAACTTAAGGATTTGGGGTTTGATTCTTGTATGCCATTTTCTCTTTATTGCATGGAGTTATTGTATACTTGCTGGCGAGTTGTCGCTCACCCATTTATTTTTCCCCAGAGCCAGGAAAGGAAGTCGAGTGGATTGAGGATGAGCCCCGAGTGCCATACCCTTAGGCTATTGACGCCGCTGATAAGGAAATGAAGAAGGAAATTTTTGATGAACCTTCGGGATGTATGGGACATAGCTATTTCTGTTTCTCCTTCGGGTTATGTTGGTCTAATTTCATGGACTAGTTACTATCGGATCAGTTTGTATAATTTTGCTATGTATTCGCGATTTGACGCTTTCGGATTAAGGTTCAAATTCTGCCGTATTTTATCAACCTGTTAAGATCGCGACTTGGTAATTCATGTTTGTTCATGGATTTTACGAGTTAAGTATCGACGCTTTGTATTTTTCCAGAAGGGAAAGTACGGCAGGCGCACCGTACGAGGGTAGCCGAGTACGGGGCGCTACAATTAGTCACCAATAAAGACCAAATTTCGGCCAACATACATTACACACATGCTGAAATTTTCAGCATGTGTGATATTTAAAAATATCACCTTATTTGTTTCCATATAACATTCAAAACACTTCCATACTATCTTCCAATTAATCCATATTTTCAAGATAGCAAAATATCCTTCATTAAGTGACAAAATTCGGCCAGCCTAGACTACACATGCTGAATTTTCAGCATGTGTCACAAATGTGACAAAGTTTGAAATATTACCTTTTGTAGTTCCTTTCTTTATGTCACAAACATTGTATCCTTCATTCTTGTCCAATCAAGATGCCAACGAAGCTCCACATATGCTCCAATATAGCTGGTTTAGGCGTGTGACATGAAGATACATGTGCTGAATTTTATTTTTGCAAACTTTGTAAAATAGTGCACATTTAATCATACACACATGGTATATTCCAATCAGCCCTTAATTTATTTTTCTAGAACACTTTAAAATGTATGAGGTATGTAAAAAGTGTCTAGATACATGTTATATGCCATGCCAAAAATGTTCCATGTGTCGTTACGTAGAAAACCGAATTTTCGACGTTTATTGATTACCCAATTTTTTTCTAATTAAATTCCAACTTTTTGCACATGTTATATATATTATGTTACACATAATATATATAAATTAAACTTTAATATTCAGCACTTAGGCTGATCTTAAAGTGGCGCCCAAAACATGTGTCAAAATTGAAATTGGAATCTCCACAATTTGGCCTTAATTGAGGGTGATTTGTGTGTGCCAACATGGAATGATTTTATGGCTGTATATACCATGTGAGCCACGAAATTTGTGGCCATTTTTGAAGTGTAGGGGCTGAGCATCTATTTATGGCAAGTACATGACACGTTGGCGAAGTTTCGGTATTCGCCCGATACGACAATTTTTGGTTTAAAACCTTTTAACGTGTCGTAATAAGTTTGTCATCACCATGACTTATATCATATGATATAAGACCTAAATATACTCATAAATCTGAGTTAAATGTAGTGGTGTGATGTTAACATACGTAATATATAACGTGTTGGTAGTATGTTGGAATATATGTGTATGTGCCTTTTTCAAAAAAAATCTGAATATATATATATATATATATATATATATATATATTTAAATGGCGTGTGGAGAGGAGAGGTGGAGGACTTTCCTTTCTTCAACTTGTTGCCTTTGTGCCTTTTCCAAATATGGTTTCCTTTAATGAACTACTTAGTTTAATTAACTAAGTACTTCACTTAATGAACTAGTTTAGTTCATTAATGGTGGCACCTGAAAATAGTTCAAACACAACAAATGCTTGCCATTTGATGTAAGCTTTAAAGCTTCATGGCTCGTTAGTACGACAACATTATATATGAACTATATAAGGCAAGTTTTATGCAACAACGTGTCATGTCATGAAATATGTCATGCATTTCTTTAATACACGTTATTTAAATCATGCATTTTGAAATCACTCAAACCCCTTTTTCTCCACAATCTCCCCCTTTTGATGATTTTCAAAATAACCTACATTCATGATTTAAATCTTATCACTCCCCCTTCAATCGTGCATAAATTCAAATTTTGAATTTCAAATTTCAAATTCGTTCCCCCTTGATTTATGCAATCAGTTTCTCTCTCCCCCTTAAATCATGCATTCTCTCCCCCTTTATTTTGGAAAGTCAATCAAAAATGCATGTAAATATGGAAAGATAATCAAATCAAATCAGCAGAAATCATGCCTAATTTAGAACGAAGATTTTTGTATATGGCTTGATTTAAAGCTTTAGTGAAGATATCTGCTACTTGTGCCTCTGTGCGTACGTCATCTATGACAATGTCACCATTATTTACGTGATCACGAAGAAAGTGATAGCGTACTTCTATATGCTTGGCCTTAGAGTGTAGCACGGGGTTCTTAGATAGGTTAATTGCACTCATACTATCACAATATATAGGAATTTTATTTACGGTAATTCCAAAGTCCAAAAGTTGTTGTTTTATCCATAGTAATTGTGTGCAACAAAGACTAAGTGCCATGTACTCAGCTTCAGTAGTGGATAAAGCTACGCTTGCTTGCTTTTTGGAAAACCATAAAATAAGGGAGTTTCCTATAAATTGGCAAGTGCCACTCGTGCTTTTTCTATCTATTTTACATCCATCATAATCAGCATCAGTGTAGGCATGCAAATTAAAGTCACAGTCTTTATCGTATCAAATGCCTAAGATGGGTGTATGCTTAATATATCGAAATATTCTTTTCACGGCATTATAGTGAGACACCTTAGATTGACTTTGAAAACGTGCACACATACATGCATTGAACATGATATCAGGCCTCCTAGAAGTAAGATATAGCAAAGAGCCAATCATAGATCTATATAAGGCATTATCAAAATCCTTACCATGTTCATCTTTTTCTAATTTAGTAGTGACACTCATAGGGGTGGGGGAATGGTTTTAAATTCTAAAAATTGAACTTTTTAATCATATCATTTATATATTTAGCTTGGGTTATGTGGATGTCTTTACTTGTTTGTTTAATCTGCAAGCCAAGAAAGTAGTTCAATTCGCCAACCATAGACATTTCAAATTCGGATTTCATGCAATTTTCAAAATCTTCAACAAGTTGATGAGAAGTGGAGCCAAAAATGATGTCGTCAACATAAATTTGAATAATAAGTAAATCCGATTTATCTTGTTTTAAAAATAATGTACTATCCATAGTTCCTCTTTTAAAACCATTTTCTAATAGGAAAGTAGCAAAACGATCATACCATGCTCTAGGTGCTTGCTTTAGTCCGTATAGTGCCTTCTTTAGTTTGTACACGTGATCGGGATGTTTCAAGTCTTCAAAACCGGGTGGTTGTTTCACGTATACCTCTTCTTGTATAAATCCATTTAAGAATGCACTTTTCACGTCCATTTGATAAAGTTTCAAATCTTTCATGCAAGCAATGGCATGTAAAAGTCGTATAGCTTCTAAACGTGCTACGGGTGCAAATGTTTCATCATAATCAATTCCTTCTTCTTGATTATATCCTTGTGCTGCAAGTCTAGCTTTATTTCTAACAACTTTTCCTTCTTCATTCATTTTATTTCTAAACACCCACTTTGTGGCTATTATGGTCTTATCTTGTGGTCGTGGCAGTCAATCCCATACGTCATTTCTAACAAATCGATTAAGTTCATCATGCATAGCATCAATCCAAGAAGAATCACTCAAAGCATCATGCACATTTTTTGGTTCGAGTTCAGAAATCATGGCATGAAATTGATTTATTTCATCCGGATTTATTCTTCTACGCGGTCGCACACCGTGAGTGATATCGCCTATAATGAGATCACGTTGGTGATCTCTATGCCATCTTGGTTGATTATTTTCTACGTTCTCATGCATTTCTAAGTGATCATGCATTTCTAGTGTATCATGCATATCATGCATATCAAACGTGCCATCATCATCATTCAACACGAGTTTCAATTCAAAATCATCATCATATTCTTTATCTTTATCAATCTCTCCAAATTCATTAAATTTCACATGAATAGATTCTAGAATTTGTCTAGTGAGAGGATCATAACACCTATATGCTTTTGAATTCACAGAATACCCAACAAAGATGCATTCAATTGATTTAGATTCTAATTTATCTAAATTGTCTTTTGTATTTAAAACAAAGCATTTGCATCCAAACACACGAAAATAGTCAATTTTAGGCATGCGATCATTTAGTATCTCATAAGGCGTCTTATTTATTTTCTTTTTAATGGACAAGCGATTTACTATGTAGCATGGACAGTTTACGGCTTCCGCCCACAAAAATCTAGACAATTTATTCTCACACAAAATAGTTCTAGCAATTTCTTGTAATGTTCTATTTTTCTTTCTACTACTCCATTTAATTGTGGAGTTCTAGGTGGCGAAAACTCATGTTTAATTCCTTTTTCTTCGCAAAATGAAATCATTTCCTTGTTTTTAAATTCACCACCTCTATCGCTTCTTATCCTTTTCACATTGACACCATATTGATTTTCAAGTTGTTTTATTAGTTTAGCAATTTCAATAGCACTATTATCCTTATGTGCAAGAAACAAAGTCCAAGTATAACGAGAAAAGTCATCAACAATCACACAAGCATAGTGACGTCCACCAAGACTCGTAGTGCGACTAGGACCAAACAAGTCAATGTGTAATAATTCTAAAACTCTAGTCGTGCTTATTTCATTCTTAGGTTTAAGTGACTCGCATGTTTGTTTGCCTTTAATGCTAGATTCATACAACTGAAAGTTGTCTAAATCAAGTGTAGGCAATCCTCATATTAGGTTCTTTTGTTGGAGTTTTTCTAGTGTAGAAATGCCCATATATCCTAAACGTCTATGCCACAAATTTACGTTAGGTTCATTTGACATGAAATACTTAACCTTAGCATCTAACGTATCATCCATAGAAAGCGTAAAGGTGTTTCCTTCCCGTTTTCCTTTTAAGATCGTTTCTCCATTTTTATTTACTATATTGCAACATGGATGAGTAAAACACACGTCGAAACCATTATCAATAAATTGTGAAATGCTAAGAAGATTATAAGATAAGTTGCTTACCAAAAAGACGTTCGAGATTTGAAGGGCGCTTGGGTTTCCAATTGTACCTTTTCTGATGATCTTGCCTTCATTGTTGTCTCCAAAGGTCATGGATCTGCCTTTTGTGACCTTCTTTAATTTCGTGAATAGGCTCTGGTCACCCGTCATGTGCCTCGAGCAACCACTGTCAAGGAACCATTTGATTGATGTATCTTTTGATGTGTGGGTTCCCTGCAATGTACGAGAATGATTTAGGTACCCTTTTAATTTTGGGTCCTTGCGAGTTAGTTATTCACCTCTTGGTAAAAGTATCTTTCGGTACCCATACTTGGGTGATCCTTCTCGGTCTAGCCAATGACAAGAATGTAGATGAAGGTGCAATGTAGTAGACATGTGGTGAGTGCACTTTGGGCCTTTGGCCAAGAACTCCTTTATACGCATTATATGTAGGACGTTTTTGATATGTCCTTGTGTTAGTGTGCGTAGTGCGTGATCTAGATGGATGAAATGAATGTCGCGTATCATCACCTGTTTCCTCTCATATCTATATGGCACAAAATTGTATTTCTCATGAGATGAATAAGAAGTATGTCGGGATGAGGGGAGAGGGGATCTTTGCATCATCTTAGACGCCGTATTTGGTTTTGGAGTGTCTACTTTCTTAGACACTACAAACTTGGTTGGTTTAATGGATACTTCATTTGTTTCAATGTAACCGAATCCCGTTTTATCGCTATCATGCTTTTGTGATAAAATAATACGATCTAGCATGTTAGATCCCGTATCAAACTGTTTCATCATTTTCTCTAAGTCTGTATTCCTTGATTTCAAATTTGAAATCTCGGATTTCATTTCATTATTTTGCGTGGTCAATGATGAGATCTCTGTCTTTAATGCATTAATGATGCATGACGACTCTTCTTTTGAATCGTTCAATTGAGCGACAAGATTCTCGTTAAAAGATTCTAACAGCTTCTTGTCTTCAATTAATCGCTTATTTTCTTTCGTGAGAGTCTTAGTGAATTTATGCAATTCTAAGTACTGACTAAAAAAATCATCATAAGAAGGCTCAGAGCTAGAATCAGAGTCAGATGATACCTCGTTTGATGCTATGGACACAAAGCATACTTGTGCAGTCTACTCTTCTGTTTCAGTCTCGGAATCCGAAGTATCACTCCAAGTGGAGGCTTTGAGAGCTCGTTTCCTTTGCTTAGGTTCTGAGACGAGTCTATTCTTGTTCCGATCCTTGTCAGGGTATTTGTTTGTTTGCTTGTCCTTATTAGGGCAGCCATATGATAGATGTCCAAGTTTACCGCATTCATAACACTTAACATCCTTGTCGTTTGTCTTGTTCTTATTTCTTTTAGTCGAAGTAGCCTTAGTTTTGTTTCTAAACGACTTTCTCATGAATTTTCTCAAGTCTTTAGCCAATAAAATTAAGTCATCGTTATCTGATTCAGAATCACTATCTTCTACGTGATCGGAAGAAGTAGAGACATATACATTTGATTTAAATGCAATAGCCTTACCTTGTTTTGATGATTCCGATTTCCGTATGGTGAGTTTGTTCTCATAAACCTTAAGTGATCCAATTAATTCTTCAATCTTAATTGACTTAGTTTCTTTGTTTTCTTGTATTGCTGTTGTTGTACCCCGCTGAAAAGTCATATAGTACTTGAAGACTCATATAAGTGAATTAATAAAGTGGTATCCTTCAAGCGTCTTTCACTAAGTTTCCTTAGTGATTCTTTTATTTTTGAATGATAAGCAAATGATATAATCAATTCAAGCGTGAGTTAGGGACTATATGAAGTGGCCAATTCATTCCCAAAAGCTTAAGAAAATTTCGGCCACAAGGTTTAGAAAGGGCCTTAAAGGGTTTTCCTAAAATTATAAGAGATGATAATCTTAAGGGCCTTCTCAAAATAAGCCAAAAGGAAATTAAGGAGTTATAAGTAGTGGACAATTTTTCCCCCAACTACTACTAAATTTCGGCCCTTTAGCCATGAGGAATTAAGAATTTCCTAATTTTATTTTAAAACAAGAAAAGGGGAATAATTAAAAAGGGGGCAAATACCCACATGGCTTATTATTAAACTCATTTGGAGAGAAATTAAGCATGGTAAAGTTTTCCCCCAAGGAGTCAAAACCGCTCCCCCATGGTTGACCAAGAAAGATTACCATGGTTACATAATGTTACTACAAGGTTAAGAAAATAACTCTAGTTGGGTAAAGTAACCAAGGTTAGCCATAAAGTAACTATAGTTGGCCATAAAGCAACTATAGTTGGCATAAAGTAACTATTGTTGGCATAAAGTAACTATAGTTGACATAAAGTAACTATAGTTTACATAAAGTAACTATAGTTGAACTAAAAGTAACCATAGTTGGGTAAAAGTAACTAAGGCTAATTGATTCTAGTTAGCCTAAACAAGCTATGGAAGACCTCCTTCCCCCTTACTCCTACTCACGGCAGCCTCCATAAACCAAGGGGAGAAAACTTTCTCTAGAATATTCAACACTTAAGAAATTATAAGGAGCAAGAGCCTCCCTTATTTCTTCATCAAAGTACACGGCTAGTGAGCCTAAGGAAATCCAAGATCTTCAAGCCTCAAGAACTCATCTAGGAGAAGATTTGTCAAGTTACTATGAGGAGCCAACATCTTGGTGGTTTGAATCCATTTCAAGCTTCATTTTGGTAAGAAAATCATAACCTCAATATAGTTGTTTCTTTATTAAGATAGTAACTAATGTCATTCTTCTTTCTCCTCTCAAAAACCGTGGGCTATAAGTGGAGTTGGAGGAAGACTTCATTCCATTCCAACCAAGGCTCATGCTAAGGAAGAGCTCTAAGGTTCAAAGAGGCAAGTATACTCTAGCCAATCTTGCCTTATTCGTGAAGTGCATGCTTGAATGACTAGCCATTTTTAAGTTATGAATCTTAGTTGAAGATTCTAAGAACAAGACATGAACTTAGTTGATGTAAAGAAAAGTGTTGATATGAAAAGTGACATGTTCTAAGCTTAAATGGTAAGACTGTTGGTATGAGTTATGTGTATCCTAAAATGAGTTATAAGACTTGAAATAACTATGTTTAAATGTGTATTTGATGTATAGCAAGTCATCTTAATAAATGAAGTTGGTGGAAGAATGCTTGAACACTAAAAAGTTGAAGAAGTGCTGAAACTACTGGAGTTGGCAGATTTGTGTTGCTGATTGTGTGACTTGATAACGAACCTTAGAAGTGTTCAATTATGCCAAATTTTTACATGACACTAGTTTTGTGTGTTTAGTACAAGTGAGAGTTGGAATGTAATTAAAAAGAGTTATGGTTTAATTTTAATAAATCTTTTGGTAAAACTGCTCAAGAAGAAATTACTGGAACTGGGCAGAACAGTGTGACGTTTTGCATGACCTGAAAATGAATCTTAGGAGTATTCAAATTGGCTAATTGTTATCCTCATATGTATATGAAATGTGTGAGTTGGAATTTCAATAAAAGGAGTTGTGGTTTGTCCTTAATGAAGTTTTTAGTAAGAAGTGGTCAAACAGAAGTACTAGAACTGGACAGGTTTATGTGTTATGTTGAACGACCTGAACATGAATCTTAGGAGTGTTTAGATTGTCTAATTTTTGGTATGGTGATATCCTTATGTGTATATGAAATGTGAGAGGTGGACTTTTGATAAAAGGAGTTGTGAATTATTGTTAATGAAATTTTTGGTGAAACTGCACAAACAGAGTTGCTTGAACAGGACAGTTTTGAGTAGTAAGTTGTGTGGCTCAAAAATTCACCTTAGGAACATGCAAATGAGCTGATTTTTGGTATGATGATAGTTTGATGTGTTTATGACATTTGTGAGTTGGAATTTTGGAAAAAGGAGTTGTGGTTTGGTCACAATTTATTTCGTGATACAACTGGTCAATCCAGTCTCTGCATGTACCCAATTTGGGAAAGTAATTAGATGACCCCCTTAAACTTATTGAATTGCCTTGAAAATTTTATGGTAATTACTTAGGGCATAGATGTGCATGTTCATGTAAACAAACCAGCCTAAAACCACCATTTTGATGGTTAACAACTGAGTTGAAGTTAGTGGTACAAAACTGGAAAATAGGAGAGTTTAATGTCTTAAGTTGTAAGGCTTCGATCTTGATCATTTAGCTTGAATGTGATGTTTAGCCTTATGAATGTTGTTCCTTAGGGAATTAGCTATGTTTTTCAGGTAATGGATCAAAATGAATAAGGTTTTATGACCCTCAAAACTAAGGTAAGGCGGTACTGCCCTGCTGATTTCAGCAGTGCTGTTGATGATAGTATGATGTTTTGAGGTCGTTAGACATTTCGGAACGTTATGAAATTTTTGTAGCATGTGGCTAAGCCTTCATTATGCATATGTATGGCATGGGTTTATGAATATGAGCACGAATTGATGAGCACGAGGCCGTATGAACAAAATGTGAGTTTAAAAGACAAGTTCGTGCATGCATGTTATGATGTATTTGTTCACGAGTCGCATAATGCATGTCATACATTTGCATCATCGTCACGTACATGATTTACAACATGTCTTTTATGAGAAAGAAAGATGAAAAGCGCTTTCAAAAGATGATTTTGAAAAGAATGATTCCCCACAAGTACC
Source organism: Eustoma russellianum (assembly GCA_036186865.1). Lineage (NCBI taxonomy): Eukaryota > Viridiplantae > Streptophyta > Magnoliopsida > Gentianales > Gentianaceae > Eustoma > Eustoma russellianum. The sequence goes on from AP025053.1 coordinate 9,269,147, forward strand.
GTGTGTGAGTATGAACTTGGCCAGTAAGAACCCGCTCAGATCCGGGTTAAGAGATCTGACAGTATGACCGTGCAGGCCCAGGGATAATAGGCCTGATGATGATGATGATGATGATGACCATGCAGGTCCGGAAAGAATAGACCCGGCAAGTACGATGACATTACCGTTCCGAATCCGGGAATAATAGATTCGAAGGGGAGAAGTTACCGCCTCAGATCCGGGAAGATAGATCTGAGCGCTCTATTGTTTTACGACGACGATGATTTTAAAGAAAAGCATGAAAGATCATATTTTCATTTTCATCTCGATGCATCACACGTACATATGCATGCATATTACATTCATGAAGCGACACATGAGATTTATGTTATGATGACCTCGTAGACCCTAAGCATGACTTCCCTAAGTGATGACTCTTGTTATGTTATGAATTGATGCGAGGTACAGTCTTTTATTGTTATGCTCTTTAAGTAACAATCTTGCTTAAGTTATGATCTTGACGCATTAAGTGTTGATCACAACGGCATGGGATGGAGGGTATTATGCGCTACTCTTGGACATTCATACGCATTGCATATGGTCATGGGCATGATGTTGAGTCTATTTGCACTAGGCTGTGTTATTAATTGCTTCGTGACTAAGTTATGATTTGATTGCCTTAACGGCTATTGATTGAAGGGATGAGATGCTAGCCAAATGCTAGAGGTAATGTTACATAGGTTATGATTCTCCTATCTCTCGTTACCTAAGTTACGATTCACTAATGTTGATACGTAAGCTATGATCTTATTCAGGACATTTAGGTCAAGTTGTTATGAATTGGTAGCTCCTAGGTTATGATCTTTATTGAGTGGTGACCTTTTTGTATGTCATGATCCTTATTGAATGACGATCCTTTCATGAGCTATGATCTCTGCTAAGTTTTAATCTCTGTTAAGCTATGACCTTGGATATACCTTGTGTTGACTTCTCACGAGTATTTAATGGAAGGTCAGGTATGTTCTAAACCGAATTTCAGGGTTCGGTTCTTGTATGTACTTGCCAGTTAATGCATGATTGTTTATGGTATACTTGCTGGTGACTTTGTCACTCATCCCCTATTTTTCCTCCCAGAGGCTGCAGGGAATAAGGTACAATGGATTGAGGATGGACCTAGAGCCCCTACCCGTGAGTGCACCGACGGATGGGCAGATTAGGAGACGTGACTTGACGATTATGACTGATGACTGATTATGTAGTTGTGATGGGAAACATCTACTTTTGAGAATTTCGATACTTTGATTTGGATTGTAAAACAAAGAATGATCTAGTGGATGTTTTTTAATTGAAATTTTTAAATTCTTTCACGGTTTCGCATACTTATCTGCGTGTAAGCATGAAAATCCATGCATTATACCATGGATCATTATACGTATGAGACGACGCCTAGTACTCTCCTTAGTGAAGTACGGCAGGTGCACCGACTCCGGCAGGGCCGGGGTGCGGGGCGCCACAGGTGGTATCAGAGCTAAGGCTCCAGATCCGGGCAGAATATAGAATTAAGTTATGATCGTAGTCAACTAAGTTTGATTTTAGACCTAAGTCATGATCATAGATGAGAGTTGAACTTAAACTAGGACGATTTAGACTGGAAATTAGGGTTTTGACCAAATAATAAAGCCTAGTCGAGGGCCATCTATAGGATGTAATCATGCCTGCTTGCATGACCATAAGATCGTATATGGATTACGAATTAAATGGTGTCGCTTAGTCTGAATGTTTATACCTTGAATAAGACTCCGACACTTCGTAGTGCGGATGGCATCACAATTCAGTAAAATGACATCATCACTGTCACCCCAGGAGGCGGTAGACTTTATTAGCAATAGTTAGTATGAACACGTATTCCAAGGTTTGGCAAGGAATTTAGTTCATAGTAGGCAGGAAGATGGATAGGTAAGGTTGAAGGTAATTCCATGCTGACACTGGTACTGGATAGGATAAGGGCAAAGTTCTAAGAGGAGTTTTGTGAGTTCTTCCTCTCCCAGGACTTAGTCACGAGAAGGGATGAGGAATTTGACTCACCAAGACAAGGGTCAGGCATCACCGTACTCATTCATTACTTTGGGACAGTATGATTATGAGAGATGAAAAGTTTAAGGTGATCAGATTTGTGCACGGTCTAGACCCTCAGATCAAATTAGTCTAAGTCGTATTCAAGGACCTTTGGCGAATTATCGAAGGACCGCTACGGAGCGGAATGCGATAGTAAGGGAACGAAAGAATGAAAGAAACGACTTAACAAGCAAACGAAGAAGAAGGTAGAAACCGTATCCATATAAGGCTAGTTTATGCGGATGACAAAGAAACAACCAAGGTACGCCTACTAAGTGTGAAGTATCTATGTCCTCTGCTGTACTTCCTATTAACCAAGTATGAGTGATTATGATAGTTTTCTTTAAGTTATGATGAGTAGACCACGAGTAAGCAAGTGAGATTATTAGTGATAACATGACTAAGTATAACACTGTTTATGGACTCGGGGTCCTCGTCATGATGCGTCACTATGAGCACTTGTACGCATTTAACGAAAAAGGAAATTATAAGCATTTCATGACCATGTTAACATGGAATGGATATCATTATCGGTACATAGTATCAAGGTTGCAAGTGCTTGATATGAGATAGGTTATGATAACACCTCTAGAGAATAAGGATAAGTTCTGATGAAACCTCTAAGATGAACGGAACAAAGCACCTAAAAGAAGAAGCCACATGGGAAACAGAAGACGACATGAGGAGTAGCCTGAAGTTTCGAGAACGAAACTTATATTAAGTGGGGGAGAATGTTGTACCCTGCTGAAAAGTCATATAGTACTTGAAGACTCATATAAGTGAATTAATAAAGTGGTATCCTTCAAGCCTCTTTCACTAAGTTTCCTTAGTGATTCTTTTATTTTTGGATGATAAGCAAATGATATAATCAATTCAAGCGTGAGTTAGGGACTATATGAAGTGGCCAATTCATTCCCAAAAGCTTAAGAAAATTTCGGCCACAAGGTTTAGAAAGGGCCTTAAAGGGTTTTTCCCAAAGTTATAAGAGATGATAATCTTAAGGGCCTTCTCAAAATAAGCCAAAAGGAAATTAAGGAGTTGTAAGTAGTGGACAATTTTTTCCCCAACTACTACTAAATTTCGGCCCTTTAGCCATGAGGAATTAAGAATTTCCTAATTTTATTTTAAAACAAGAAAAGGGGAATAATTAAAAAGGGGGCAAATACCCACATGGCTTCTTATTAAACTCATTTGGAGAGAAATTAAGCATGATAAAGTTTCCCCCCAAGGAGTCAAAACCGCCCCCCCATGGTTGACCAAGAAAGATTACCATGGTTACATAATGTTACTACAAGGTTAAGAAAATAACTCTAGTTGGGTAAAGTAACCAAGGTTGGCCATAAAGTAACTATAGTTGGCCATAAAGTAACTATAGTTGGCATAAAGTAACTATAGTTGGCATAAAGTAACTATAGTTGACATAAAATAACTATAGTTTACATAAAGTAACTATAGTTGAACTAAAAGTAACCATAGTTGGGTAAAAGTAACTAAGGCTAATTGATTCTAGTTAGCCTAAACAAGCTATGGAAGACCTCCTTCCCCCTTACTCCTACTCACGGCAGCCTCCATAAACCAAGGGGAGAAAACTTTCTCTAGAATATTCAACACTTAAGAAATTACAAGGAGCAAGAGCCTCCCTTATTTCTTCATCAAAGTACACGGCTAGTGAGCCTAAGGAAATCCAAGATCTTCAAGCCTCAAGAACTCATCTAGGAGAAGATTTGTCAAGTTACTATGAGGAGCCAACATCTTGGTGGTTTGAATCCATTTCAAGCTTCATTTTGGTAAGAAAATCATAACCTCAATATAGTTGTTTCTTTATTAAGATAGTAACTAATGTCATTCTTCTTTCTCCTCTCAAAAACCGTGGGCTATAAGTGGAGTTGGAGGAAGACTTCATTCCATTCCATCCAAGGCTCATGCTAAGGAAGAGCTCTAAGGTTCATAGAGGCAAGTATACTCTAGCCAATCTTGCCTTATTTGTGAAGTGCATGCTTGAATGACTAGCCATTTTTAAGTTATGAATCTTAGTTGAAGATTCTAAGAACAAGACATGAACTTAAATGATGTAAAGAAAAGTGTTGATATGAAAAGTGACATGTTCTAAGCTTAAATGGTAAGACTGTTGGTATGAGTTATGTGTAGCCTAAAATGAGTTATGAGACTTGAAATAAATATGTTTAAATGTGTATTTGATGTATAGTAAGTCACCTTAATAAATGGAGTTGGTGGAAGAATGCTTGAACAATAAAAAGGTGAAGAAGTGCTGAAACTACTGGAGCTGACAGATTTGTGTTGCTGATTTTGTGACTTGATAACGAACCTTAGAAGTGTTCAATTAAGCCAAATTTTGATATGACACTAGCTCTGTGTGTGTAGTACAAGTGAGAGTTGGAATTGCATTAAAAAGAGTTATGGTTTATGTTTAATAAATCTTTTGGTAAAACTGCTCATGAAGAAATTACTGAAACTGGGCAGAACAGTGTGCCGTTTTGCATGACCTGAAAATTAATCTTAGGAGTATTCAAATTGGCTAATTGTTATCCTCATATGTATATGAAATGTGTGAGTTGGAATTTCAATAAAAGGAGTTGTGGTTTGTCCTTAATGAAGTTTTTAGTAAGAAGTGGTCAAACAGAAGTACTAGAACTGGACAGGTTTATGTGTTATGTTGAACGACCTGAACATGAATCTTAGGAGTGTTTAGATTGTCTAATTTTTGGTATGGTGATATCCTTATGTGTATATGAAATGTGAGAGGTGGACTTTTGATAAAAGGAGTTGTGAATTATTGTTAATGAAATTTTTGGTGAAACTGCACAAACAGAGTTGCTTGAACAGGACAGTTTTGAGTAGTAAGTTGTGTGGCTCGAAAATTCACCTTAGGAATATGCAAATGAGCTGATTTTTGGTATGATGATAGTTTGATGTGTTTATGACATTTGTGAGTTGGAATTGTGGAAAAAGGAGTTGTGGTTTGGTCACAATTTATTTCGTGATACAACTGGTCAATCCAGTCTCTGCATGTACCCAATTTGGGAAAGTAATTAGATGACCCCCTTAAACTTATTGAATTGCCTTGAAACTTTTATGGTAATTATTTAGGGTATAGATGTGCATGTTCATGTAAAGAAACCAGCCTAAAACCACCATTTTGATGGTTAACAACTGAGTTGAAGTTAGTGGTACAAAACTGGAAAATAGGACAGTTTAATGTCTTAAGTTGTAAGGCTTCGATCTTGATCATTTAGGCTTGAATGTGATGTTTAGCCTTATGAATGTTGTTCCTTGGGGAATTAGCTATGTTTTTCAGGTAATGGATCAAAATGAATAAGGTTTTATGACCCACAAAACTGAGGTAAGGCGGTACTGCCCTGCTGATTTCAGCAGTGCTGTTGATGATAGTATGATGTTTTGAGGTCGTTAGACATTTCGGAACGTTATGAAATTTTTGTACCATGTGGCTAAGCCTTCATTATGCATATGTATGGCATGGGTTTATGAATATGAGCACGAATTGATGAGCACGAGGCTGTATGAACAGAATGTGAGTTTAAAAGACAAGTCCATGCATGCATGTTATGATGTATTTGTTCACAAGTCGCATAATGCATATCATACATTTGCATCATCGTCACGTACATGATTTACAGCATGTCTTTTATAAGAAAGAAAGATGAAAAGCGTTTTCAAAAGATGATTTTTGAAAAGAATGATTCCCCACCAGTACCGTGTGTGAGTATGAACTTGGCCAGTAAGAACCCGCTCAGATGCGGGTTAAGAGATCTGACAGTATGACCGTGCAGGCCCGGGGATAATAGGCCTGATGATGATGATGATGATGATGATGATGACCGTGTGGGTCCGGAAAGAATAGACCCGGTAAGTACGATGACGTTACCGTTCCGAATCCGGGAATAATAGATTCGAAGGGGAGAAGTTACCGCCTCAGATCCGGGAAGATAGATCTGAACACTCTATTGTTTTACGACGACGATGATTTTAAAGAAAAGCATGAAAGATCATATTTCCATTTTCATCTCGATGCCTCACACGTACATATGCATGCATATTACATTCTTGAAGCGACACATCAGATTTATGTTATGATGACCTCGTAGACCCTAAGTATGACTTCCCTAAGTGATGACTCTTGTTATGTTATGAATTGATGCGAGGTACAGTCTTTTATTGTTATGCTCTTTAAGTAACAATCTTGCTTAAGTTATGATCTTGACGCATTAAGTGTTGATCACAACGGCATGGGATGGAGGGTATTATGCGCTACTCTTGCACATTCATACGCATTTCATATGGTCATGGGCATGATGTTGAGTCTATTTGCACTAGGCTGTGTTATTAATTGCTTCGTGACTAAGTTATGATTTGATTGCCTTAACGGCTATTGATTGAAGGGATGAGATGCTAGCCAAATGCTAGAGGTAATGTTACATAGGTTATGATTCTCCTATCTCTCGTTACCTAAGTTACGATTTCACTACTGTTGATACGTAAGCTATGATCTTATTCAGGACATTTAGGTCAAGTTGTTATGAATTGGTAGCTCCTAGGTTATGATCTTTATTGAAAGGTGACCTTTTTGTATGTCATGATCTTTATTGAAATACGATCCTTTCATGAGCTATGATCTCTATTAAGTTTCAATCTCTGTTAAGCTATGACCTTGGATATACCTTGTGTTGACTTCTCACGAGTATTTAATGGAAGGTCATGTATGTTCTAAACCGAATTTTGTGGTTCGGTTCTTGTATGTACTTTCAAGTTAATGCATGATTGTTTATGGTATACTTGCTGGTGACTTTGTCACTCACCCCCTATTTTTCCTCCCAGAGGCTGCAGGGAACAAGGTAGAATGGATTGAGGATGGACCTAGAGCTTCTACCCGTGAGTGCAGCGAAGGATGGGCAAATTAGGAGACGTGACTTGACGATTATGACTGATGACTGATTATGTAGTTGTGATGGGAAACATCTACTTTTGAGAATTTTGATACTTTGATTTGGGTTGTAAAACGAAGAATGATCGAGTGGATGTTTTTTAATTCAATGTTTTAAATTCTTCCACGGTTTCGCATACTTATCTGCGTGTAAGCGCGAAAATCCATGCATTATACCATCGATCATGATACGTATGAGACGACGCCTAGTACTCTCCTTAGTGAAGTACGGCGGATGCACCGACTCCGGCGGGGCCGGGGTGCGGGACGCTAGGGTCCCACTCGGATGGAAGACTTCGCAAGACTTTTTGTACCTTTTCCTGCATAGTAAAGGCTTTGCCAAGAGGCTCAAGAGAATTGTAAATGTTAGTCAAGCGAAGATCCGTATCAATGATAGATTCATTTGGCAATAATTTAAATGACTTGAGTGTGGACATAAGCATGTTGATCTTGGACTCTTTTACTTTACTAGTGCATTCGTGTTTCATTTTAAGAATTCTCCACATTTCTTGAGCACTAGAACAATTTGAAACATAGCTAGATTCACTTTTACTTAGTCCATTTAAAAGTAACTTCATAGCCCTAGCGTTCATGCTTAGTCTCTTTTTATCCTCACTAGTGTACTCTTGCCTAGGCTTAACGACCTCTAGTGTGACTCCATCTACAGTGGATAATTTTGATGGAACAAAAGGACCATCTTCTATAATTGACCAAAGATCAATATCAATTGTCATAAGAAAAATTTTCTTTCTTAACTTCCATTGAATGAAAGACTCACCGTCAAAGAGAGGAGGCCTTTGACTGGACATACCTTCTTGTTCGGTTTTGAAGTTTGTGGTTGCCATCTCACTTAGATCGTTGGATCCTTTTGATGTGAGTGTTCCTGTGCTCTGATACCACTTGTAGGATCTACAAGGCACCACTAGAAGGGGAGGGCTTGAATAGTGGGTTCGGAAAATGTGGTTTTTAAAATTGTTTTAAACCAAAAACCCAACTTCTGAAAACAGTTTTGTTTTCAGGACCAGTTTTAAAACGTTTTGAAAACTAGGTTTCAGGTCTTCAAAAATTCTGAAATTTGGAGAGAACTTAGCTTCAGATGTTCTGAGTATCTCCTAAAAATTTCAGATTAAAATTCAACCTCTAACCCCTTGAAACATCGTTGGTGGTCAGATTGCGCAAATCTTCCAGAAACGGTAGTCCGATTTAAAGAATTAATTCCTATTTGTCCGTAACTCCAAATGCTCTGAAAATTTAAAGACTAACCCCTTAATAGTTTTGTTTAATTGGGTTGAAACAGTTTTGAAAAATTCTTTTGGGAAGTTAGTCAAATATGATCAAAGTCTCAACCTTTGCAAGCCTGACAATCAGATCGTACTAGTCTCAAAACTTTAGATGTTTGAATGATTTATACTTGTCCAAAAGGGTTGAAACTTGCGCTAAAAGATCCTTAAGCCGTGAGGCTATGACTCTGGAAAGTTTCGTGATTTTTGAAATTTGTTTACTATTTTTACCAACGTGATTAAAAACGATAAACAGTGCTGAAATTGAAAGTAATTGCTGAAAGTAAATAACACCAGGAATTTTATACTGGTTCGGTTATAAACAACCTACTCCAGTCTTCGAGGACACCTTCCTCGGTTAGCACTAATCACACAACACAAAATAACACCTTACCACAGGGTTGATGGAGTTACACACCAACTCCAACCCTTTACAAACCTTGTGTGAGAATACAATTGTCAGGAACACCACCACCTTGCAAGTGCAAGATTTATCACACCTTGATCAATCTTTTACAATGATAAAGAGTATGTGATGTACTATATGAAGCCTATTCAAATATATGAATATGAGTACAACAGGCTTTTCGAGAGAAGAAAGAAAGAGAGTGTAGAAGAAGAGGCTAAAAACATTTTTCAATCTTGTATGCTTGTAAGACTTGTGTTGTTTTTGTCTTGCTCTCCTCTTTCCTTTTATCATTGTGGCCACCCCCATATGATGCCATTCTCTTCTTGAAAATTATCTTCTAAGTCCTTGGAAGAGTGTATTGCATCATTGTGACATGTCTTTGCTTACTTGGCATCTCCTCATTGGATGATCATTAAGCTCTTGCTTACTTAGCACTCACTGATTGGATGGATGTTGTCATCACTTGATGACTAGATAAATCTGAAATTAAACCTCAAAAAGCATGTGCCAATTAGCCATTAAATCATTTCCATAAAGCATATAATCATCCCACATAATTAGCTAGGCAAATAACGCCAATTTGCCTTGAAAAAATCGGCCATAACTCATCTTGCACATGCTGAAATTTCAGCATGTGTAACATTTGCATTTCATTCAAAATATTGCCAAGTTTACTTTGATTTAATCCAAGAAATCAATCACCATTTAGTACAAGACATTATTATCATTTTTGGAATAAAAATTAGTCACCAATAAAGACCAAATTTTGGCCAACATACGTTACACACATGCTGAAATTTTCAGCATGTGTGATATTTAAAAATATCACCTTATTTGTTTCCATAGAACATTCAAAACACTTCCATACTATCTTCCAATTAATCCATATTTTCAAGATAGCAAAATATCCTTCATTAAGTGACAAAATTCGGCCAGCATAGACTACACATGCTGAATTTTCAGCATGTGTCACAAATGTGACAAAGTTTGAAATATTACCTTTTGTAGTTCCTTTCTTTATGTACCAACATTGTATGCTTCATTCGTGACCGATCAAGATGCTAACAAAGCTCCACATATGCTCCAATATAGCTGGTTTAGGCGTGTTACATGAAGATACATGTGCTGAATTTTATTTTTGCAAACTTTGTAAAATAGTGCACATTTAATCATACACACATGATATATTCCAATCAGCCCTTAATTGATTTTTCTAGAACATTTTAAAATGTATGAGGTATGTAAAATGTAGCGCCCCGCACCCGGACCTTGTCTGAATACGGTGCACCCGCCGTACTTCACTATGGAGAGTACAAAGCGTCATGCATAACATGCGAAAATCCATAACTTAAGCCATAGACTCCCATGCTAACATTTAACATGGTATCAAAATTTAGGCAGAATTAAAACTTTTTAAAATAAACATGCATTACGAAATACTAAGTCCCCAAAAGTAGTAATTCACAAAACGACATAACCGAAGTCCCAAAGAGTTTAACATAGTTCATAGTACATTATCATAGCAGCACAAAAGTCCTTAAGCATGATCTTCTCCTGACACCTCGACTACGGGTATGGCACTTTTGGTTCATCCTCGATCCATTCGACTTTAGCATTTACAGGCTCTGGGGGAAAAATAAAAGTGTGAGTGATAAAAATCATCCAGCAAGCATACAATAAACTACCATGAGATAAGTAAAGAATCATAACGTGAATGTAAAACCCCAAGAACCTCAAACATTAATTCATACCTGATCTTTAATCCTGGATCTGTTTGACGATATAGCCTAAGCATAGTGCTATACCAACAATATCTTATTATTCACTAACTGAAACATACAACATGTTAAAGTGCTTATGAATTATGCAAGATGCAATACATGATATCATGTCATGTCGAAAACATCATTTTGGTCCCATAAAACAACGTGTCAGAAAAACGGAGTGTCAGATCAATTAACCCTGGATCTGAACGGGTCCAGAACATGTCATCAGGCCAATTAACCCCGGACCTGAATCGGGTCCAGAACATATCATCGGACCAATTAACCTCAGGACCGGAACGGGTCCAGAACTTATCATGTCATCAGACCTATTAACCCCAAGTCTGGAGTCGGGTTAGTCGCACGCTTGGCCGGCAAGGGATTCATGAAGCTTTCTTTAAAACATAGGACCGTAAATAACTTATATGCATAACGAAAAACGTATTTCCTAGAAAAGACTTGCTTTCATACGGAAAATTAATAAAAACCAGATTCATGGTGTATATGATCATGCATGATACATGAAATGGTATGCAATGCAAGTCATGGGATGGATTATCGTAAGTATTCCTTATAACATGTCAACAAGCATGGTTTCGTAAACTAAAAATTTCTAGATTTTTATTTCATGTTTATGGGGCGGCTAAATTAACCTAACAGGCTCATTTTCATAATCTTTTGTCCTACATGTGTTTAGTGGGGTCTTATTTACATGTCGTAAAATTTTCGTAACTTTCTAAGACGAATAAAGCCCTTAAATCATTAAGTTGTCATAAAGCATACTGCTGAAATCAGCAGTATAACGGCCCTCTTTACCTTAATTTTCATGATCTTAAAACCTTAATTAGTTTGGGACAAAGCCTGGAAAACATGGTAAAATCCCTAAGAACTAACATTTATGGGCCCAAACCGTGTATATAGGTCCAAATTCACAAAATTAGGCCTCTTAACTTACTCCCTTGTTCTGCCCAATTTTCCAGTTTTAGTGCATTAAATTTAAATCCATAATTACCCATTAAAACGATAATACTAAGTGGATTAATTTACATGGACATGCTCTTATATGTCTTAGGTGATTAACATAAAATTTCCAGAACAATCCGATAACTTTAAAGGGTCCATTTAATTATTTTTCCGAAATTGGTCACATGCTGATGCTGGAGTGACCAATTTTACTAAAATTCCCATTGTGGCAAAACCATAATTCCTTTTTCCGAATTTCCAACTCACAGACGTCATAAACATGTGGAACTAGCATCCTACCGAAATTTAAACCATTTTCATGTTTTTAGGGTCCATTTTTAGGTCAAGAAACACGTCACTTATTTCTGCCCAGTTCCAGTAATTCCAGTTTGAGCAATTTTACCAAATAATTCCTTAAAAATAATCCACAACCTCTTTTACTAAAAATCCAAATCTCATACTTGATACACACATGGAGTTGTCACCACACCAAAAATCAGCTTAATTTCACATTTCCAAGATCCGTTTTTAGGCCATACAAAACGTTCTACAATTATGCCTAGTTCCAGAAATTCCAGTCTGAGCAGTTTCACCAAATATTTTACTAAAAATAATCCACAACTTATTTTACCGAATTCCAACTTTCATATTTGCTACACACATAAGGCTAACATCATGCCAAAAATCAACTTGATTGCACGTTAGTAAGGTCCATTTTGAGGTCACACAACACACTGCTCATTTCTGTCCCGCTCCAGTGGTTTTGTGTTTTGTCACCTTTCCATGTCAGTGTCCACTAATTATCTTGTTCTTATGAAATAACTTATTAGTCACCACATACACCCCTTTTTACATGAATATAAAGATTCTATTCTTTTCATTGAGTCATCTTTGCATCATATCAAAACATTTTGTAGTTTGTACACAACAATTATCATATTTGCTCACAAAGGTATTCTTTCTTGGAGTCAAAACTCACCATCTTTTCCATCCTCTTGGCCGAAACTTGTATGATGCCATGAACATATTTTACAACACTTATTTAGGCATGCAACACATTCAAGTGCTATTTTATTTCAATCTTATCAAACAACCTCATAAACTCACATCTAACACATGCATGCTATCTTAGAACTTCACAAGTTTCATCCAAGAGCTATTCTTGCCTAGAATCACTTGGTTGAACCTTATTTCATCCTAAAACAGCCCCATTTCACATTGCATATAAGAAAAGAATTCACCTTTGGGAAGAATTAGTCACATGCAAGACATTTTTCTTAAGAATCACTAAGGTATCATGCTTAATACTTAATATATTCATCTAAAGTTGGCATCTTAGAAACATCTAACCATTCAAGTCACTAATTCCTCAAATAAATCATGAGAGTCTAGTGTATACTTGCCTCTTCAAGCTAGAGCTCTTTTCTTAGCTTGGATATGGAATGAGATGAGTTGAAATTTCCTCCTTCACTCATGAACATACGATTGTGATAAGGGAGAAAAGGAGAATGTTAGTCATTATTCCCATAATGAAAATAGAGCTATTTTGAAGTTGGATATTCTTACCAAAATAAGATTTTGAATGGAGCTTCAACTATCAAGAGATTGCACCACCTAAGAGGTTGAAATCTTAGCACCTAGTGACCATGAAGGTCATGGGTTGGGGGTAGAAACAAGAGAACCCATGAGCTTCATTCCTTAAAAATAAGAATCCACTTAAAGGAGCTTGGACCAAAACTTACTTAAATGCTTCTTAAGCTTGAAGATGAAAGTGAAGTTGAACTTCTAGCTCCAATGTGAGGGAACCATATGGTGTGGTTGGAGGGAGATGTAAAACCTTCTAAGTGTTGTCTTGGCTTGGTTTGAGAGAGAGTTCAAGATGGGAGGAGATGAAGCTTTTAGGTTGGTTTAAAATAAACCATGATGGGGATGGGAGAGGGGATCCGGCACATGGGGAGGGAAAAGCAAGCCTAGGCTTGTAGCTTCAAGCTTTTGCCTCCCATGCATTCATCCTTTTTAATATTTTATTATTTCTTTTGCATGATTTCTTTATTCTTTTATTATATAATTGTATTTTTGTTAGATAATTCAAATACTATAATAATGGAGAGGATTCTAGATCCCTCCATTCCCTTGGCGAAATCTTGGGGGGTCTTGGGGGTATTTTAGTCTTTTCACTTTGAGCCTAGCACATACATATGTAACTTATACTATTATTTATTTTATCTAATGTCATTTTAAATTTGCTTTTGTGAGGATCATTTAGGTTTGTATTCTTATAAAACGAAATTGTTCCAAGGTGGATCAAGGCCTCTTGGCCGAAATTTATAAGGTATTTCAATATCTTGTGACATCCCCTTATATAATTATTTAGTATCCATCTTAAAAGAATTTAAGTAAAGAAGTACTAATTTGACTTAAGTAACATGCACTTGGAGAAATCTTTATTTACATTACGTCACTTAGTCATGGTTTCAAGTACATTGTAGTTGGAGTACAACATCCTCCCCCTTATCATAAGTTTCGTCCTCGAAACTTTAGAGACTAGTCAAAAAATGGGGGTATCTATTCTTCATGTCTTCCTCCGTTTCCCATGTGGCCTCTTCTCCCGAATGGTGCTTCCACTGAAACATCACCATAGGTATGGATCTCTTTCTTAACTTCTTTTCTTTCTAATCAACGATCTTTAGGGGCTCCTCTTCATAAGATGCATCTTCTTCGATCTTCAATTGTTGATCTTCAAGGATATGGCTAGGATCATATACATATCGGTGAAGTCGGGAAACATGGAATACATCATGTAACTGGGAAAGTGATGGGGGCAACGCCAGGCGATATGCAACTTCACCGACTCTTTCTAAGACTTCATATGGTCCAATGAATCTTGGGCTCAATTTCCCCTTTATGCCAAATCTCTTGACCCCTTTGGTTGGAGAAACCTTTAGGAAAACTTTCTCTCCTTCTTGTAACTCTAAGGGTCTTCTTCTTTCATCAGACCATACCTTACTTCTATCTTGTACCGCTTTTAGTCTTTGTTGAACCAACTTTACCTTTTCTCATGTTTGCTCGACAATGTCAGGTCCCGTATAGATCTTATCTCCAATCTCGTCCCAATAGAGTGGGGACCGACATTTTCGACCATACAATGCTTCATATGGTGCCATCCCGATAGATCTGTGGATGTTGTTATTGTAAGAAAACTCAACAAGCTTAAGGCTCTTATCCCATCTTCCTCCAAAATCAAGAATGCAAGCGCGAAGCATGTCTTCAAGGGTTTGGATTGTCCTTTCGGATTGGCCATCCGTCTGTGGATGGAAAGCAAAACTCATTCTGATCTCCGTGCCCATTGCCTTTTGAAAGGCTGTCCAGAATCTCGAGGTAAAACGGGGGTCAGGATCGCATATGATACTTAAGGGCACACCATGTAAACCGACAATCTGATCAATGTACATCGATGCTAACTTCTCCATAGTTGCTTTAATCATCATGGCCAAAAAGTGAGCAGACTTGGTTAGACGGTCCACAATGACTCATATAGCATCATTTCCATTCTTAGTCTTGGGTAGGTTGGTCACGAAATCCATAGTGACGTGGTCCTATTTCAATTCCGGCACTTCTAAAGGTTGTAATAATGCAACAGGTCTTTGTTGTTCAGCTTTTACTCTTTGACAGACCAAGCATCGCTCAACAAATTCAGCTATTTGATTCTTCATACCGTGCCACCAAAACTTTTGCTTGAGGTCTTGATACATCTTATTAGCTCCAGGGTGTATAGATAATTGTGAATTATGGGCTTCCATCAAAACTTCATCTTTAATTTCTTTGTTCTCGGGTACACATATTCGTCCTTAGTACCATAAACTGTCATCACTGCGAACTTCGAAGTCACCTTGTGGCTTATCTTTCATCCTCTCCCTGATCTTTCTCAAGGCTGTATCATTCTCTTGAGCCTCTTTGATCCGGTCAATCAGTGAAGGAATAAGAACCAACTTGGCGAGGACTTCATCCATTGAATCGACTTCTTTTAAGCCAAACTCTTCCATATCTCGCTGAAGAGGTGGTTGATGTGGGTGACTTGTTTTTTGACTTAACACGTCAGCAACTTTATTAGCTTTCTTTATTAGCTTTCCCAGGGTGGTATTGAATGGAAAGGTCATAATCTTTAATCAATTCGAGCCATCTGCGCTGCCGCATGTTTAGCTCCTTCTGGGTAAAGAGATACTTTAAGCTTTTATGGTCTGTATAGATCTCGCACTTCTCACCATACAAGTAGTCTCCAAATCTTCAATGCGAAAACCACTGCAGCAAGCTCAAGATCATGAATGGGATGGTTTTGCTCGAATGGTTTTAATTGTCGAGATGCATATGCTATCACCTTATCCCTTTGCATAAGTACACATCCTATACCGTTCTTGGAGGCATCACTGTACACCACGTACTTCTCACCAGGAGTGGGCTTAGCTAGGATAGGGGCGGATGTCAACCTTGCTTTTAACTCCGAGAAATTATTTTCACAGTCAGCACTCCACTCAAACTTGGTTTTCTTTTGGGTCAATCTGGTGAGAGGAACATCTATCCTCGAAAATCCTTCCACAAATTTCCGATAGTATCTTGCTAGCCCAAGGAAAGTTCTCACTTCGATAACGTTTGTCGGTCTGGGCCATTCTGTGATAGCCTCGATTTTCTTCGGATCTACTGAAATCCCATATTCCGATATAACATGGCCGAGGAAGGATACACTACGCAGCAAAAACTCGCATTTGCTAAATTTTGCGTACAACTGTCTTCCTCTTAGAATATTCAGAACTGTCCTCAAATGGACTGCATGAGTCTCCTCATCTGGTGAATATATTAAAATGTCGTCTATGAAGACCACTACGAACTTGTCCAATTGGTCCTGAAAAACTCGATTCATGTGATCCATAAAGGCGGCAGGAGCATTGGTTAAGACAAAAGGCATGACCAAGAATTCGTAATGTCCATAGCGTGTCCTGAAGGCAGTCTTTGGAACATCTTCGGCCTTAATTTTCAATTGAAAGTATCCCGATCGCAGGTCAATCTTACTGAAGATTCGGGATCCCTGCATTAAGATACTTCAGATAGGGTTTTGAACAGATTTAAACCTTAATTGAACTAAAACTTGTTAGTTACAAACCCTGAGTTGGTCGAATAAGTCGTCAATCTGAGGCAGTGGATACTTATTCTTTATGGTGATTTTGTTAAGTTCTCGATAATCAATGCATAAGCGCATACTTCCATCTTTCTTCTTTACGAATAACACAGGAGCACCCCAAGGCGAAACGCTGGGGCGAACAAGCTTCTTCTCTAGTAGCTCGTGTAACTGCTCATTTAACTCTTTCAGTTCTGTAGGAGCCATCCGATATGGGGCTTTTGATATGGGTTCAGCTCCTGGGACAAGGTTTATCTCGAATGCAATTTCACGATCAGGAGGTAGTCCAGGTAAATCATCCGGGAACACATCAAGGTATTCGTTAAAAATTGGGACTTGTGCAAGGGTAGGACTAGCTTGCTCAGCACTTAGGACATAAAAAAAGAATCCTTCATGGCCTTTCTTCAACGCTCGGCTGGCACGAGCCGCGTTAACAAAAACTTTCTTTGATGGTTTCTTTAACTTAGCTCCTCCTTGGAATGACACTTTGTCTCGAGCTGGGTTCTTAATGATAACTTGTCTACTTCGGCAATCGATGTGAGCATGGTTCCTTGAGAGCTAATCCATTTCAAGGATCACATCAAAATCGCTCATGGTTATAGGAATCAAATCGGCTTCAAAGCGCTGTTCATCGAAATCAAGCACACAATTTCAGAAGATATGATGAGAGATAAACACTTGATCGCTGGCTGCTTGTACTCTATAAGGTGTTGCTAATCTGACTGAGTTATGATCAAGGTTCTTAGCAAACTTTCTGGAGATAAATGAGTGGCTGGCGCCACTGTCGAACAATACATTCGCAGGTATGCTACATACTAAGATTATTCCTGAATCATGCATATTTAACTAAGCAACAATATAGGCATGTATAAGTAAAGCGTATTGAAGGCGTAAAACTTTAGATCTTACCAATCACTACGTCGACCATCTCCTCAACATCTGCTTCCGTCATGACGTGCACCCCTGCATTCACACGTGGTCGCTGGTTCTTTGGCTGTGGTTGCTGTTGCTACGCTCCTCTTTCTGGGCAATCCCTAATCAGGTGGCCATCCTTGCCGCATCCAAAGCATTGTCCAGTCTTCCATCGACACTCACCCATGTGTCTCTTCTAGCACTGAGGGCACACTGGTATAGCTGGCTGCTGAGGTGGAGCTTGATTCCTTTGCTGATTTTTTTGGTGCTGCTGGCGGCGCTGATTCTAACCCTGGGATTTTCCTTCACGAACTGATCCTCTGAAATTCTTCTTAGCTACCTTTCTGTACTTCTCATTACCAGCCCTTGTCTTTCTCTCTTTTGTCCCACATCGTCTCGTCGAATAATGTCTCTCTCAATCCGGTAGCATGCGTCTAAAAGAGCTCCAAAATTGGTGGGATTTGCATTCACTAACCATGTTCTGATTCTTGGATTCAATCCTCTTTCAAATTTCAGCATTTTTGTCTCTTCATCATTCATGGTGACAGGCTAAAATCTCCCTAATGAGATGAACTTATTTGCATATTCTGCTACCGTCATACCAGGTTCTTGCTTTAGTGATTCAAATCCATGCCTCTTTTGTAACTTGACAGACGGAGGGATATAAAACTTGTGAAACTCTTGTAGAAATCTTTCCCAGGCAATCGGTCTGGGCAAAGGATGCAAATTCGTCTTCCACCGTTAGTTAGCTTCACTTATCAGAAAAGGTCGGATGGCTTGGGCTTTCATCTCGTCGGGGGCTTGAATTAACTCGAAACAGTTTTCAACTTTGTCTAACCACTTCTCCGCTGTATCGGGATCAGTATTTCCTTCAAACGGGGGTACGTTAGCTCTTTTTAATTTCTCGAAGTAATACTGGGCATCTCTCACAGGCTGGTGCAGATGAGGTGGAGCATTCTGATGGATTAGGCCTTGCCCGATCTGTGTAACAACTTGGCAAAAGGCCTGGAAGGTATTCACGTCAGGTATAACCGGAAGAACAGGCCCCTGCGGTGGTGGCGGTGGATTATTCCGAACTGGAGGATTCTGGTCCAGCTGTCGTGGCGGCGGGACCTGAACTGGTGGTGGAGGAACGGGCTCCTGAGTAGCTGGTCGTGCATGTATACGTACCTTACCTCCCCAAAACAGCCCGTTTATACACATGCAAGGGTTTAAATCATATCTCCATAATAAACATATTAAGCTTGAATCATAACCACACATCTTGTTCACCTCTTTACTCCACAAGTTGCAAAGTTATCACAAGAACCACATCTATCCCTTATTTCCTTTCAACCGTACCCATTTTTATGCCAAGGAAGATAACTTTGCCATTTCATCTTAGGTTATAATCACATTCATACTTAAAGAGAATAAAGACTCCACATTTGAAAGAATCTCAAACATGCAAACCATATTTCTTAAGGAAACCGAAAGTTCATGCTTCCAACTTAACATTTTTCATCTAAGATTAAAAATTAGTAACATCTAGACATTCAAGCATGCACTTTCACATACAAGTCATGAACATTTATAGTGTACTTGCCTTTTTCAAACTTACTCCTTTCCTTGGCTTGGAAGATGAGTGAAATCCTTCTCCTCTTCACTATATACCCCCACGGTTTGGGAGGAAGAAAAAAAAGAACATTAGCTTTTATTCTAGGCAAGGATAAAACCAAATGGAGGCTTAGATTAACTTACCAAAATGGAACTTGGACGTTGCTCAAACCTCTTAAGCAACTAACCCCTCCTAAAAGCTTTGAAAACTTGAACCTAGTGACCATGGAGGTCATGGGTTATGAGCAAGAAAAAGGGGTAACATGAGCTTCAAGCTATGTAAAATGTAAAAATCCCTTGAAGAGTTGAGTATTTACTTACCTAGACCAAGTTTGCACTTGGGTGAATCTTGTACTCCCTTGGTTCTCTTTGGCCGTGTGCTTTGGAAGGGAGAAGAGGAAAACTTTCTTGCTCTTGGTGGTTCTTTGAGGGTTGGAAGTATGAGAGGATTCTAGAGTGCTCTTTGAAATGAATTTTCCTTCTTAGGCTAAGGTGTTAGCCGTTGGGGGGTAAGAGAGGGGAATAAGGGATTACCATGGTAAGGTTATGGCAATTAACTTTGGTTACTTTAGTTAATCAAGGTTACTTTATGATTAACTTAGGTTACTTTATTCCAATCATAGTTACTTTTAGGCTAACCTTGGTTACTTTAACCATGGGGTTAATAAAAGTAACCATGGTAGGATTCAAAATTCTCTTTGGTTGCCCACTTGAGGGTATCCGGCGGTTGGGGTCTTAATGACCCTAACCATGCCTAATTCTTTTTATTAAAACAACCATGTGGTAGTTGTCCCCCTTTTACTTAATTATTTTCCCCCTTTTTTTTAAAATATTAAATTAGGGAAAATTTTTGAGTTCTTGTGGGCTAAGGGCCAAAATTTATGTGGGTATTGGAAGAAATTTACCTACTTAAAATTGTTTAATTGCCATTTGGGCTTAATTAAAGGTGGCCCTTATAATTGTCCTTCTTTTGATTTGAAGGAAAACCTTCTAAGGTCCTTTTTATCCTTGTGGCTGAAATCTCCTAGGCCCTTAGGGGTAAATTGGTCACTTCACATAATCTATAATTCATGCTTGAATTACTACACAATATTTTTCCTTATTGCAAGTCTAAATAGAGAAGTAATCATCAACTAAATAAAATGTACTTGAAGATACAACTTTTCATAAATTCTCTTAGATAAGTCTCAAGTACAAGGTGGTTCCTCATTGGGTACAACAGTGTGGGTGATCCCTATGTCATCTTGGTTGATATTCTCTAAATTCTCAAGCATTTCTAAGTGATCATGCATTTCTAGTGTATTTGATTCATCATGTACGTCATCATCTAACACGGGCTTTAGTTCAAAATCATTATCATATTCTTTATCTTTTTCAAACTTGCCAAGTTCATTAAACTTCACATGAATAGATTCTAGAATTTGTCTAGTGATAGGATCATAACATCTATATGATTTAGAATTCACAGAATATACCACAAAGATGCATTCATTTGATTTAGATTCAAATTTATCTAGATTATCTTTTGTATTCAAAACAAAGCATTTACAACCAAACACACGAAATTAATCAATTTTAGGCATACGATCATTTACTATTTCATAAAGAGTTTTATTTATTTTCTTTCGAATCGACAAACGATTAACTATATAGCATGCACAATGTACGGCTTACGCCGCAAAAAATCTAGGCAACTTATTTTTACACAACAGGTTCTAGTGATTTCTTGTAGTGTTCTATACTTTCTTTCTATTACTCTATTTAATTGTGGTGTCCTAAGTAGCGAAAACTCGTGTTTAATACCTTTTTCTTCGCAAAATGCAATCATGTCCTTATTTTTAAACTCGCCTCCTCTATCGCTTCTAATCTTTTTCACATTCAAACCATATTCATTTCAAGTTGTTTTATTAGTTCATCAATCTCAACAGCATTATCATCTTTATTCGCAAGAAATAAAGTCCATGTATAGAGAGAAAAATCGTCAACGATTACACAAGCATAGTGTCGTCCACCAAGACTCCTAGTACGGCTAGGACCAAACAAATCAATGTGTAATAATTCTAAGACTCTAGACGTGCTAATTTCATTTTTAGATTTAAGTGATTCGTGTGTTTGTTTGCCTTTAATACAAGATTCACACAACTAAAAGTTGTCTAAATCAAGTTTAGGCAATCCTCGTACTAGGTTCCTTTGTTGAAGTTTTTCAAGCGTAGAGATGCCAAAGTGTCCTAATCGCCTATGCCACAAATTAATGTTAGATTCATTTGACATAAAACACTTAACCTTCGTGTCTAACATGTCATCCATAGAGAGTGTAAAAATATTTCCTTATCTTTTTCCTTTTAATACCGTTTCTCCATTTTTGTTTACTGTGTTTCAATATGGGTGAGTGAAATACACATCAAAGCCATTGTCAAGAAACTGTGAGATGCTAAGCAAGTTATATGAAAGATTACTTCCCAAGAAAGCGTTGGAGATTTGAAGGGTACTTGGACTTCCAATGGTACCTTTTCCGATGATTTTTCTTTCATTGTTATCTCCAAAAGTCACTAATCCACCTTTTATGACCCTTTTCAACTTTGAAAATAGGCTCGTGTCACCCGTCATGTGCCTCGAGCATCTACTGTCAAGGAACCACTTGATTGATGTATGTGTACCCTGCAAAGTATAATAACGATTTAGGTACACTTTTCTTTTGGGTCCTTACAAGTTAGTTCTTCACCTCTTTGTAAAAGTATCTTTCGGTACCCATAATTGGGTGACCTTTCTCAGTCTAACAAATGGTGAGAATGTAGATAAAGAAGCAATATAGTAGACATGAGGTGAGAATACGTTTGACCTTTGGCCGAGAATTCCCTTATGAATATTGTATGGTTGTCGTTTATGATATTTTCTTGTGTTGGTGTACGTAGAGTCTGATCTAGATGTAAATGAATGCCGTGTATGCATCAATGGTTTCTTTTCATATTTGTACGGCACATAATTATATCTCGTATGATATGAAGATGAAGCACGATGAGATGTCATAGGGGGAGGTCTAGGCGTCTTCTTAGGCGCCACATATGTCTTAGATGCATCTATTTTCTTAGATGGAATGAATTTGGTTGGTTTATTTATTGACTCATTTTTCTCAACGTATCCTAGTCCGGTTTTGTCACTATCATGCTTTTGTGAAGAAGTAATGCGATCTAGCATATTTGTACCTGTGTCAAATTGTTTCACCATTTTTTCTAAATCAGCATTCCTTGATTTCAAATTTGAAATCTCGGATTTCATTTCATGGTTTTGTATTGTTAATGATGTGACCTCTGATTTTAATGCATCAATTATGCAAGACGACTCTTCTTTTGAATCGTTTAATTGAGCAACAAGGTATGTGTTAGACGATTCTAACAACTTCTTCTCTTCTATTAACCGTTTCTTTTCTTTTTCGAGAGTCTTTGTGTGTTGTACCCCGTCTCTGTAGGGCTTTAATGTCTTGATTGAATTCGTATTACGATATCCGTTTGGCTAGGAATTCTTGTTTAGTAAGTAATATCGCTTATAGTGAGCGATCTAGAAATTCATAGCTTGAGTTAGTGATGTTAAAATATACTAAGCCTCTGTAAATTTGCATTTATAAAATATGGTGGGGTGGCAAGTCTTGATATCTTTTAAGTTTATGTTCATATAAGACTATTTCGATATACATAAGATTTTCCACATATAAGGATATTAAAATATTTAGTTACGTTGCAAGCTATATAGATATATGGTATAAAGTTTCTTCCCTAAATGTTTATTTACGTTTAGTTAACAACATCCATTAATAGTTACTTTTACAATTATTAAGCATGATGTTTTATTATTTTTCTCAATTGAAGACCCTCATTCCAACATATGGATTTTACTAAGTGAATTCAAATACATATATTTATATTTGTTATCAACTATGCCAAATGTTCTATAGTATTAATTTTACATTATATATGTTACTATATTTTGTATTATGGTTGAAAGACACAAAAATGTTATTATGCAATCTTAATTATCAACAAGTTTAGACTTGTTTTACTTAGTATTTTGTTTCAGTTAAAGACTCTTTGAGCAAATATTTTATATCTCAACCATCATATCTTTAAAATTATTTTTGTTATACAACACATGTGGTAGTATATGTTACGCCCATAACCTTATTGCCAATAAAACAAACATGTTGCTTATGATGTCACACTCGAACCAAGCGTAATATTAGAAGCACCTATAATCAACGAATCTCTTATTAATAATATCTTACCCTCACACAAATTCATAAGGAAAAATGCATGAAGCAACATTAAATTTCCAACGGCTCATGAGGGAAGAAATAACTTTCGCATCTCTTTAATACACTTCTCATGCCCAGGACAAAATGATGGCAGAGCTCTTAAAGCCCTCCAAAACCCCTTGTCATGCGCGGCATCATTATGTAAGAGACAAAAATAAAGTAATAAACAACGTCTTGCAACTTCAGAATGAAACAAAAACTTTGCAAGCCTGCCAAAAAGTATCCTAAATAAGACAAAAAGGAGCCTTGAAATGTCCAAAATCCTACACACCTCGTCATTACCATTGCCATGCTGAAAAAAAAACATATGTATCGAACCCTCTTTCCTAGGAGGTCGGCCGAACACCATGGGAGAAGGGGGGAAAGCCCTAATTTCCATGGAAGCACAATCCTTTTAAAAGACCAAAGCATGCTTGTTACCACCACACCTACACTCTTTTACACCTAAGAACCTTGTGACCTCCAACTCTTTTTGCTTAGCAAGCTGCCGTTTCTCTTTCTTTCTCCCCCCACAAGAAGACACCATCTTTGTACTCTAAACAACCTTCAAGAAGAAAAGTCATTACCCCTGTAGCGCCCCGCCCGAAACCAGGGTTCCAGCTCAGTGCACCCGCCGTACTCTACTCCATAGAGTACAAGGCGTCGATACTATACATGTACATGTCGACATGAATAATGAATCGATCAGCGGAAGCATCATAATATAAACAAATCATAATCGACATGCAATGTACTACATCATAAACTGTACAAATCATCATACACGGAATACCTAAATCTTCTATCATACATCATAATCCGAAACTTAATGCCTTCGAAGTAATCTCTCACTATGCTCTTCGTTATCAATGGTCTATCTAGCATATCTTCAACGAGCTTGTATAGTGATACCTGTTATCTGAAAAGTTATAAATGAGGCAAGTATGAGCGATAGCCACTGACTTTTAATCGCTCAGCAAGTAGTCTTACCAGATACGACATGTGGATCATACATGGGGAGACGGAGTAACAAATCATAATAACCATACATTTTGAGTATAATAAGCACGTCTCCTTTCTAACAAGTAAAGTATCATATCATATCAATAAACTGCTGTAAACTGGAAGTAGGTAAATAAAGAAGATTTCAAAGCATACATATCATAACAACATCTCATTCTACTTAATCCATAACATCATACTACATCCATACTTAACACCTAATCCATACTTATACCATCTTTGCCTACCTTACATGTACTACATTTTCGTACTTAACACTACATTGTCCACTGTAGTGCTATCATATACTTAAAGAATTCTTAATCATAACTCTAAGGTAACATGGTCATGACATGATCCATAAAACATGGCTTTTCATAAAATGACTTTTCGTAAACATGACTTTTTATAAACATGACATTTCATAACTTGACGTGATTTTCATAACTTGCGTAAAATGACATATTCATAACTTGCATAACATGACATTTTCATAACATGAAGACATAACATTTTCATCATTGGCTATAGCACTTTTCATAAGAATAATAACACACGACATACCGAGTGATTTCCCATATAGTACATGTACGACATAAACATCATAAACATATGTACATGTACTAACGGTGATGCGCTATGGCGGAGATCCCGTGTCCCTGACCCGGTGTTACACTCGGCCATATACGTAATCATATGCCCCTGACATCTACCACCCCGGTACCGATGTCACGCCGGCGAACGTAACATAGTCATAATCATGAACATAACATAACATATCGTGTGTCAATGAAATCAATCGTCTCGCGTTTATTATTCACATACATATGGACTTTCAAAAACATGAGATGTGACAACATAACTTTTCGAACCTTGATTTCATGCATGCATGAGACTCGGTTAGTGGGTATCTTATCATACTACCACTAGTAACATCACTTACTTACTTAGAGTCTACTTATCATAACTTAAAGAAATACCATAACCATCCTTCCATAATATCAACTCTACACATACTTCATAATTCATAACTTAAGTATCTAGGACATAAACTTCCTATTTCCTTTAACATATCATCTAGGAATTTCATAACTTATATCTTAGCTTGCACATATTCATATATAACACATAGAATACAATTAATATGAAATAAAATCATTTGTGTCATAACATTGTATTTGGCCGTGTATATTTTTTTGTATGTGTAAATATATACTTTCATACATATGAATGTTCTTTAATTGTGCATATGTAACATAATCAATGAATATAGTATCTATGGGGTAAGCAATTTTGTAAATGTGATATTGCTAATAAGACACTCAAGTTAAATGCACTATTAGTAGTATGAAAATAATACCCAGTGTCATGATACTGAAGTAAGTGTGTTAATAGGTTACAATTAAAGTAGATGCATTGCTGCAACAATGTAATAATGCATATAACAGTGTGTTAAAAATGTTAAGTACATAATGTGTTGTATAAAGTTACATTACAATAAATGAAACAAACGAATACTATGGTGTAATAAGTTTCTAAATACGAGCATAATAGTTGAATTATACATAAATTGTAATCATGTTAATACTAGTTTATAAATTTGTGTATATGTACAATAACTTATATACTAGATCATATTTCATAGATGTATTCATAAAACATAATAAAGTCATTTATCAAAAAGGCCTAATGGCCGATTTTAACATATATATATATACTACACATATAAAACGACACTTTTTAATATATACATATGCAAAGGAAACAATTAAATAGAAAGCAATGGAATTTGCACTTTACAAAAGCTTCAGCACTTTGCTAAGTTGCACAACAAAAGAAAACAACGAAAAATGCAAAGCAGACTACTGACTTTTGCCCCACACCTTTCAATAATGTTCCATTTCAACATTGCACTTGCAACAACTATATATATACAACAACATTACTGAAACGTTTGAAAATCAATGTACTAAACCTTTTGCAACGTAAATTGCTATAATATCCATCCATTAATTTTCTGTTGTAATGATAAATCTATACAATTTACATTCACATATATATATATATTTTTTTTTTCTTTTTTTTTCTTTTTTTTATAAACGGAAGGATATCTTCCGGCTTTTATTTATGTATCAGTTCCCGCGTTAATGGCCGAGGGAAGCCGTTACTACAAGGTAAAATAAAAGAAAATAGAAAAGAAATAAAAAGAAAAAGAAATCAAATGATCAGTCATGGGACTGCTTATCTATCTATGTTTCAAAAGAACGATGACTGTGTCGTCTAGTAACCATTGAGGACGGTGGAGGTGGTGGAAGATCCTTCCGAGATCTGCGTTTTTTCCGAGATAGTCCGCCAATAAGTGTCGATGTCCTGCAACAAGCCATATCATCGCCCGCAATGAGCAAACTCTCGCGGAGGTCATCATAAGCAGTCCCTTTGCGGCGAGTATATGAGAGAGAAGCTTCATTGTCCGAACCTAATGCCAAATCAACTTCCTCTTCTTCTTCCCGAAAGTGATCTTGATAGAATTGTTCAATTAAGTGATCGTAAGCAGGCTGGCCAGTAGCTGGCATTATCGCTAGTGGAACTGGTAATTCAACTTGAATGGATTTAATTTGGACTTCCGGAGCCACTTCAGATGGTGAGTTCATCTCGTGAGCATGCTGTACGGTCATGTCTGAAATCTCCAAGGGCGGAGATATGTCGACCGCTCTCTCTGCCATGTTAGCTTCAGCGGCCTGTAAAGATAGTGTAGATGTATCTATGTGCTGCTGATCCTGTTGCTTTTGAAACTCGAATGTAGGCGGCACTACCAGTACCGGACATAAATCTGCAGTCAGCCGAGAGAAAATCTGCGAGATAGATGGATCCTCAGTAGGCGCAGGGTGTTGCATGGTATCAGCTGTGGCATCCAATGCGTCTGGAACGTGTGATGGAGCAACTGTCGATAAAGGTGGCTGTGCACTTGAAGCCATAAGTCCTTCGATATTTATGTGGAGGTCCGTAGGGGCTGCAACATCAACGAGTCCCTCATGTGCTGATGGTTTTGCGGCTGATGGACGTTTAACAGGGGTCCACCTCGGTTTGGGCTGACGAACGGGGGGAGGCGGAGGAGGTGGTGGTGGAGTACTCGATTCTCCTGTGGATGAGCAATCAGCGAGTGCGTGTCCCAGTCTGCGGCAGTGAGTACAGAATAAAGGTAAATCTTCGTAAACAATGGTCTGCAAGATTAAGCGACCTTTGGCTTGTAGATATATTTTTTGCGGTAAATCCTGAGATACATCAATCTCTACACACACCCGAGCTACCGACGGACGCAGGCCCTTGGAGGTAGCCACGTCGAGCTTGATAGGTAAGCCAATGGAACGAACGATTTCAAATAAAGCTTCCTGCTGATGAAGGTGTATCGGCAGTGCAGGAAGGGCAACCCAAACCGGCACGATGGGAACATCAGAGGACGGATAAAAATCAACAGTCCACTTCGTGACCCTCATATGGCAACCAGAAATCTGCCAAGATCGACGATAAAAACATCGCAGATAATCCGCCTCATTGTTAAAATTCATCAAAATATGTGTTTGATCAATAAGAGTAATACGAAGGTCGTGATGAAACCCAATCTTCTCAAAGACTGTGTATGACCTTTAATGGGGGACGACCATACCAAAAAGTACCAACTAGAGAATACCGAAAAGGAGCAGCAAGCGCATCAATTTCCGAATCAAGAAAAGAGACCATTGGAATACCTTTGTAACGAGTCGCTGTCTTCGGCGAGATGGTGATCGATGGAGCAGCCGATCCAGCCACTACTGCGGCGAATGTAGGCACAGTAGCCATTGCGCATCACAACGGCGGCTGTGGAAAGTGTCGATGGAAGCCCGCAAACCGTTAAGGAATGGCGGCTGGGATAATCGCGAGCAATAGATCGATCGCAATAAAACAGTAAAAATCCAGTGAAATTGATATGAAGCATATAGCGATGAAAGCAGAATTGTAAAGGCTGCGTGAAATCAACAGCGGCGCCATAATGCTGCCGCCGCTAATCGCCAGCGCCCCATCTTCGGCTACACTATTATTGTATATTATATATATATATATATATATATATATATATATATATATATATAAAACTTGAAATAACACATGTCCATATAATAACTTATATACTATACATATACACACACACACATATATATACTTAACACTTTTATTAACCACACACTAAAAGCTTGATGGCCGTGTATTAGCTTGTATATATAGTCATATATATATATGACCCATTTTAACACGCATGGGCATATATGTTCATATACGTATATATGTGTATATATATATATATGTATCTACACTTATTAAACCATTTTATTGTTCAAAAAAATATAAAAGAAGAGGCCGTTTATTTTCAATAAGATGGAAAGGGCCGTGTGTTTTACATATAGGTGTATATGTATATTTTTCCATTATACCCCTTACAACCTAACATCAAAACATATATTTTATAATATACGTACTTTAACATAACCATGTCTGAAAGTATCAAATGTACCTCATTGTATATTTCTTTTAAACATACTTGAGAAAAAAATCTTGAACATACTACATGATGATCCAACTTTATATAAACATAAATACTTAGTACTGTAAAACCATGTAGTATCTAGGAAGAATACTTGCCTTTATCACTTAACCTTAGTATGAAAGTGAAGGTTTCTCCACTTGGCTTGAAGAAAATCTTCTCCTTCTCACCTTAGCAAACCCACAATTTTGAAAGGCCAAAATGGAGGTTAGTGTGCAACCATGAAGATGAAGAAATGGACAAAAATAATCTAGTATAATTAGTGTTCTTACCTTTCTACACCTTGATTTTCAACCCCTCAAAATATTCGGCCATGAGGAGAACTATGGAGGTTGGAAGACTAGTTGTTTGTAGAAGGAAAAGAGTATAAAATAGAAGGTAGAAGATAAAAGGAGTTGAAAGTGTGTATTGAAATGGGTTTTCTTCTTTTCCTGCTACTTTGGCCGAATGAGTGCATGGAGGAGTGGAAAGGAAAACATTACTTGAAAAATAATGGGAATTGGTTGAAGAAGGTTGGGAAAGGAGTGATAGTGATGGAAATGTATAAGTAGATAAATGATGGGATGTGAAATAAGTTAAAATGAATAAGTTAGAGGATAAAGAGAGGGAGGAACGTGGGTGAGGAATTAAAGTAAGAGAAAAGAGTTGGCAAAATGATGGGAGGAGGTGGATTGTAGAATGGAATAATGCAAATTTACTCCTTTTTCATGGTCTTCAGCCGAAAGTGGGTTTGGGTGGGGGAAAAGGGTTTTCTTTGTTTAATAAGGGTATGGTGTCGGATGATAATGGTGGGGAACAAGTGTGTGTAAGAAAAAGTTATTTATTTGAGAGAATAAAGTGGAATGTTGGGGAGAAAATAATTTCTCCTCCTTTTTGAATATAAGTGGCCGGCCATGTAGGGGTAAGTGGGAGAGTTTTGTCTTTTATTGACATGTGGGATAAAGTAGAAGAAAATATGATAATAGTGTGTATTGTAGTTACCGTATCGGCATATCGGTATTTGGTTTAATTTATATTTACTGACTTAGGTTGATATCGACTAATTTATTTAAATACCTTGTATGTCCGATACAGTCATTGTCTAGTCCATCCAGTCTCGTTATATCCGTTAACTTACCTTAAGGTTATTTTTATGTGTATTTCTAACCCCGATATTTAATGTCGATGTCTTTATTAATCCTAAACAAAATTTAAATTCCACTCAAATTTCATCAACTTCGCATTTGCGTTCTATTTTCATCATTTCCACTAGCCCGGAATCTCGGGTCGTAACATTCTTCCCCTCTTATAAAAAGTTTCGTCCTCGAAACTTAGGGTTGTATCGATTTTACACTTAAGTTCTAGCATTATTTCTTAATCATCTATGATTCAACTTACTATTTTCTGACTTATGAAATTTTCTTAATTGACTGTTTCCGTATATCTCTTATTAATCCACTTAGTCGTTCTAAAACCTCATATCCCTACGCATTACAATAACCTTTATACTTACCAGCTTCGGTCTCTAATTCTTATCCGATTAAATCTTATATCATATCACTTCCTACTTATTCATGCCTACGGTATTGAACTTACTCCATCATTGTCTAAGATTGTTTCCTTATATCTATGATCATCTCTTAAACTCTAAGATCACTTCTTAAGTTCATGACGTTGTTTACTTATGTGCCCGCGGTAGATTTGAAGCCTTTTTTTTGTGATGCATATCCTAAGGAAAATAGTCTAATTATTACGACTCTAGATTAACTTACTTAATTTTAAAGACACATGATCATTCCGGACATTTTCTCTAAACCATTCTAAGGGAACTATTCTAAGGTTAGTGCTCTCATTCTAAAATCTTCTTCTTAGACTATAAAATCTTAACTTAGGTTCTACTATCATAACCTAACACATGTCGTTGTTTATCTTATATGTCTGCAGTGGATCTAGAGCCATGCTCTGATACCATCTGTAGCGCCCCGCCCAAAACCAGGGTTGCAGCTCAGTGCACCCGCCGTACTCTACTCCATAGAGTACAAGGCGTCGATACTATACATGTACATGTCGACATGAATAATGAATCGATCAGCGGAAGCATCATAATATAAACAAATCATAATCGACATGCAATGTACTACATCATAAACTGTACAAATCATCAAACATGGAATACCTAAATCTTCTATCATACATCATAATCTGAAACTTAATGCCTTCGAAGTAATCTCTCACTATGCTCTTCGTTATCAATGGTCTATCTAGCATAATATCTTCAACGAGCTTGTATAGTGATACCTGTTATCTGAAAAGTTATAAATGAGGCAAGTATGAGCGATAGCCACCGACTTTTAATCGCTCAGCAAGTAGTCTTACCAGATACGACATGTGGATCATACATGGGGAGACGGGGTAACAAATCATAATAACCATACATTTTGAGTATAATAAGCATGTCTCCTTTCTAACAAGTAAAGTATCATATCATATCAATAAACTGCTGTAAACTGGAAGTAGGTAAATAAAGAAGATTTCAAAGCATACATATCATAACAACATCTCATTCTACTTAATCCATAACATCATACTACATCCATACTTAACACCTAATCCATACTTATACCATCTTTGCCTACCTTACATGTACTACATTTTCATACTTAACACTACATTGTCCACTGTAGTGCTGTCATATACTTAAAGAATTCTTAATCATAACTCTAAGGTAACATGGTCATGACGTGATGCATAAAACATGACTTTTCATAAAATGACTTTTCGTAAACATGACTTTTCATAAACATGACATTTCATAACTTGACGTGATTTTCATAACTTGCGTAAAATGACATATTCATAACTTGCATAACATTACATTTTCATAACATGAAGACATAACATTTTCATCATTGGCTATAGCACTTTTCATAAGAATAATAACACACGACATACCGATTGATTTCCCATATAGTACATGTACGACATAAACATCATAAACATATGTACATGTACTAACGGTGACGCGCTATGGCGGAGATCCCGTGTCCCAGACCCGGTGTTACACTCAGCCATATACGTAATCATATGCTCCTGACATCTACCACCCTGGTACCGATGTCACGCCGGCGAACGTAACATAGTCATAATCATGAACATAGCATAACATATCGTGTGTCAATGAAATCAATCGTCTCGCGTTTATTATTCACA
Source organism: Eustoma russellianum (assembly GCA_036186865.1). NCBI lineage: Eukaryota > Viridiplantae > Streptophyta > Magnoliopsida > Gentianales > Gentianaceae > Eustoma > Eustoma russellianum. Next base: position 9,301,346 of record AP025053.1, read on the forward strand.
TGCATATGGACTTTCAAAAACATGAGATGTGACAACATAACTTTTCGAACCTTGATTTCATGGATGCATGAGACTCGGTCAGTGGGTATCTTATCATACTACCACTAGTAACATCACTTACTTACTTAGAGTCTACTTATCATAACTTAAAGAAATACCATAACCATCCTTCCATAATATCAACTCTACACATACTTCATAATTCATAACTTAAGTATCTAGGACATAAACTTCCTATTTCCTTTAACATATCATCTAGGAATTACATAACTTATATCTTAGCTTGCACATATTCATATATAACACATAGAATACAATTAACATGAAATAAAATCATTTGTGTCATAACATTGTATTTGGCCGTGTATATTTTTTTGTATGTGTAAATATATACTTTCATACATATGAATGTTCTTTAAGTGTGCATATGTAACATAATCAATGAATATAGTATCTGTGGGGTAAGCAATTTTGTAAATGTGATATTGCTAATAAGACACTCAAGTTAAATGCACTATTAGTAGTATGAAAATAATACCCAGCGTCATGATACTGAAGTAAGTGTGTTAATAGGTTACAATTAAAGTAGATGCATTGCTGCAACAATGTAATAATGCATATAACAGTGTGTTAAAAATGTTAAGTACATAATGTGTTGTATAAAGTTACATTACAATAAATGAAACAAACGAATACTATAGTGTAATAAGTTTCTAAATACGAGCATAATAGTTGAATTATACATAAATTGTAATCATGTTAATACTAGTTTATAAATTTGTGTATATGTACAATAACTTATATACTAGATCATATTTCATAGATGTATTCATAAAACATAATAAAGTCATTTATCAAAAAGGCCTAATGGCCGATTTTAACATATATATATATACTACACATATAAAACGACACTTTTTAATATATACATATGCAAAGGAAACAATTAAATAGAAAGCAATGGAATTTACACTTTACAAAAGCTTCAGCACTTTGCTAAGTTGCACAACAAAAGAAAACAACGAAAAATGCAAAGCAGACTACTGACTTTTGCCCCACACCTTTCAATAATGTTCCATTTCAACATTTCACTTGCAACAACTATATATATACAACAACATTACTGAAACGTTTGAAAATCAATGTACTAAACCTTTTGCAACGTAAATTGCTATAATATCCATCCATTAATTTTCTGTTGTAATGATAAATCTATACAATTTACATTCACACATATATATATAAAACTTGAAATAACACATGTCCATATAATAACTTATATACTATACATATACACACACACACACATATATATATACTTAACACTTTTATTAACCACACACTAAAAGCTTGATGGCCGTGTATTAGCTTGTATATATAGTCATATATATATATGGCCCATTTCAACACGCATGGGCATATATGTTCATATACGTATATATGTGTATATATATATGTATCAACACTTATTAAACCATTTTATTGTTCAACAAAATATAAAAGAAGAGGCCGTTTATTTTCAATAAGATGGAAAGGGCCGTGTGTTTTACATATAGGTGTATATGTATATTTTTCCATTATACCCCTTACAACCTAACATCAAAACATATATTTTATAATATACGTACTTTAACATAACCATGTTTGAAAGTATCAAATGTACCTCATTGTATATTTCTTTTAAACATACTTGAGAAAAAAATCTTGAACATACTACATGATGATCCAACTTTGATATAAACATAAATACTTAGTATTGTAAAACCATGTAGGATCTAGGAAGAATACTTGCCTTTATCACTTAACCTTAGTATGAAAGTGAAGGTTTCTCCACTTGGCTTGAAGAAAATCTTCTCCTCCTCACCTTAGCAAACCCACGGTTTTGAAAGGCCAAAATGGAGGTTAGTGTGCAACCATAAAGATGAAGAAATGGACAAAAATAATCTAGTATAATTAGTGTTCTTAACTTTCTACACCTTGATTTTCAACCCCTCAAAATATTCGGTCATGAGGAGAACTATGGAGGTTGGAAGACTTGTTGTTTGTAGAAGGAAAAGAGTATAAAATAGAAGGTAGAAGATGAAAGGAGTTGAAAGTGTGTATTGAAATGGGTTTTCTTCTTTTCCTGCTACTTTGGCCGAATGAGTGCATGGAGGAGTGGAAAGAAAAACATTTCTTGAAAAATAATGGGAATTGGTTGAAGAAGGTTGGGAAAGGAGTGATAGTGATGGAAATGTATAAGTAGATAAATGATGGGATGTGAAATAAGTTAAAATGAATAAGTTAGAGGATAAAGAGAGGGAGGAACGTGGGTGAGGAATTAAAGTAAGAGAAAAGAGTTGGCAAAATGATGGGAGGAGGTGGATTGTAGAATGGAATAATGCAAATTTACTCTTTTTTCATGGTCTTCAGCCGAAAGTGGGTTTGGGTGGGGGAAAAGGCTTTTCTTTGTTTAATAAGGGTATGGTGTCAGATGATAATGGTGGGGAACAAGTGTGTGTAAGAAAAAGTTATTTATTTGAGAGAATAAAGTGGAATGTTGGGGAGAAAATAATTTCTCCTCCTTTTTGAATATAAGTGGCCGGCCATGTAGGGGTAAGTGGGAGAGTTTTGTCTTTTATTGACATGTGGGATAAAGTGGAAGAAAATATGATAATAGTGTGTATTGTAGTTACCGTATCGGCGTATCAGTATTTGGTTTAATTTATATTTGCTGACTTAGGTTGATATCGACTAATTTATTTAAATACCTTGTATGTCCGATACAGTCATTGTCTAGTCCATCCAGTCTCGTTATATCCGTTAACTTACCTTAAGGTTATTTTTATGTGTATTTCTAACCCCGATATTTAATGTCGATGTCTTTATTAATCCTAAACAAAATTTAAATTCCACTCAAATTTTATCAACATCGCATTTGCGTTCTATTTTCATCATTTCCACTAGCCCGGAATCTCGGGTCGTAACAACCCCTCTCCACCTATTCCAGAAAACGGAAGCCTTGAGGAGAAGAAGGGATTCTCAAGGAGTTATACTAACTTCCACCTTGTATTATCTAGGTGAAAGCTCCAAGCACTAAGGGAGGGAACAAGACTCCTCAAGAAGAGACCAAGTTCTTGGAAGGTTGAGTTAAGCTTACAAGGCAAGTTCTCCCCTTGACTCTACTAGAAAGTATAATTGAGCCTTGAATAAGTTGTGCCATGTTAAGATAAGAAACTGTAAGCTTCAACTTATTAGTGGAGTGGTTGATTCTTGAAGAAGAGTAAATAGATTTGGTTTTGAAGATGATTTATAGTCTTATGATGACACTTAAAGAAACTAGTTGAAGAAAGGATAAACAATGAGAGAGGAAGGGGTACGGTCCTTCCTCTTCAAACAAGAAGACTCCCCCAAGATTCGCTTAACAAATTAAGTGGAGGAAAAGAATGATATTGTAATATGTATGTGTAGAAAGATTGAAGCAAAGTAGGGCTTAGATACCCTTGTGGAGACCCACGGCCTGAAGACTAAGGAAGGAGAGAGAATAGTCATTTTCCTATAAACTAGATTATACTTTAGTAGGTATGAACAGGAAGTTAAGTAAACAAAAGAAGATGGGATTTGTGGATATGTGTATGTGGGAGACGGTGGGTTGTTAATATTTATTGGAGTTAATGGTAGAATGTACACAGTAGGCTACTGTGTTTTCTTTTGAGATCCTGCCATGCATGTGGATATATATCACTTGTATGTGATGCTGACTTATGCCATTTTCCCATATGAGGCTGCAACTCAGAATGTAATATGATTAAAAAAACAAAGAGTTTATTAACCACAACATAGTATACAATAAATGTCTTGCACAATGTTGTTAAATAATTAAAGTATACAAACGCTATATATAATTAAGTATGTAGTATTAATATAAACTAGTCCTAATTTAGCTCTATTTTTCATTAAAAATGGTAGCTAACATTTTCTCTTTCTCCTCCCTCAAAACCGTATGCCTCATGGGTGTAGTGGAGGAAAACTTCAACTCATTGCATCCAAGATCCAAGCTAAGCAAATGTTCTAGCTTGAAGAGGCAAGTATACTTTAGACTTTCGTGACTTATTTAAAGAGTTTATGACTTGAATGATTAGTTGTTTCTAAGATATGAATTTTAGTTGAAGAACTAAGTGCAAAACATGTGAACTTAGTTATTCCTTAAAAAGAGTGTCTTGCATGTGACTAATCCCTCCAAAGATGAATTCTTTTCCTACATGCAATATGATATGAGGCTGATTTAGGATGAAGCAAGATTCAACAAAGTGATTCTAGGCAGGAATGGTTCTTAGGTGAAGCTTGAGAAGCACCAAGATGGCATGCAATTTTAAAAGGTTGCTTGGTATGACTAAAATGAAATAGCATATACATGTGTTGCATGCCTAAATAAACATTGTAAAATATGTTCATGGCACCACACAACTTTCGGCCAAGGAGATGAAAGTGATGGTAAGTTTTGAATCCAAGAAAGAACACCTTTTGTGAGCATTTAAGATGTGTGAAATTTGTATGATAGATGATTTATTACATGAGTATGTTTGTGCTCCAATTTGAAATGTGACATGGGTCATCTTGGTACAAGAACACAGGCTGTGTATGGTGGAGGAATGATGTATAAATTAGTTGTACCAAGAAAGGTGTCAATAAAGTGCAAAGTGAGCAAATATGATGAGTGTTGTGTACAAATTACAAACTGTTTTGGGATGATGCAAATGTGACTCAATAAAAAGAATTGAATCTGGATATTCATGTTAAAAAGGGTTTATGTAGTGACTAATAAGTTATTTCATAAGAATAAAGATAATTAGTGGACATTTGACATGAAAAGGTGACAAAACACAAAACCACTGGAGCTGGGCAGAATTGTGCAGTGTATTATGTGACCTCAAAATGGACCTTACTAACATGCAATCAAGCTGGTTTTTGGCATGAAGTTAGCCTTATGTGTGTAGCAAATATGAGAGTTAGAATCTTGGTAAAAGAAGTTGTGGATTATTTTTAAGAAAATATTTGGTAAAACTGCTCAAGCTGGAATTACTGGAACTGGACAGAAATAAGTAACGTGTTTCTTGAACCCAAAAATGGACCTTAGAAACAAGCAAATGTGTTTATTTTTGGTAGGATAGTATCCTTGTGTGTTTAATGAGTGTGTGAGTTAGAATTTCTGTAAAAAGATTAATGGTTGGGCCACGATAAAATTTATTGCAAAAATGGTCACTCTAGAATCAGCAGGTGACCCATTTCGGTAAATTAACTAAATGACCCTTTTAAAGTTAATAGATTGCTCTGGAAATTTTATGGTAGTCACTTAGGACATAGGTGAGCATAACCATGTAAATTAATCAACTTGAAAATTCCGTTTCGAGGGGTAACAACTGATTTAAAGTTGATGTATTAAAACTGGAAAACTGGGCAGATTGCAGAATCAGTTAGGATGCCCTAGTCTTGTGGATTTAGACCTACATAAACGGTTTGGGCCCATGAATATTACTAATTGATGAGTTCACTGTATTTTACATGTGTTAGACCATTTTAATTAAGAATTAACAACCGTGAAAATTAAGGAAAAGACGACTACGGTACTGCTGCATTCTGCAGTGCACTTTTAAACAATTTAATGATTTAAAGGTCTTACACACTTTAGAACGTTACAAAAATTTTATGGTATGTGGATGAGACCCCATTGTACATGTGTAGGACAAAAGACTTCGAAAATAGCCTGTTTGGTTAATTTGGCCTCCTCGTGAACATGAAGTAAAATTTCAGCTCATGAACTCGTGCTTTTTGTCATGTCCTAAGGAATATTTACGATAATTCACATCATGACTTGCATTGCATAATATTCCATGTATCATGCATGATCACATGCATCATGAATCTGATTTTTACGAGTTTTCAGTATGCAAGCAAGTCTTTTAAAGCAAGCAAGTTTTTGTTATGTACAAAAGTTTATTTATGGTCCCATGTTTTTAAAAGTAAAGCTTTATGACTTTCCTTGCCGGCTAAGCATGCTCATAACCCAAGCCAGACCCGGGGTTAATTGGTCTGTTGAAATGATATGTTCTGGACCCGTTCAGATCCGAGGTTAATTGATCTGATAATATGTTCTGGACCCGCTCAGATCTGGGGTTAATTGATCTAATGATATGTTCTGGACCCGTTCAGACCCGGGGTTTATTGGTCTGAAGATATGTTCTGGACCCGTCCCAGACCCAGGGTGAATTGGTCTGTTGATATGTTCTGGACCCGCTTAGATCCGGGGTTAATTGATCTGACACTCTGTTTTCTTGACGATTATTTTATGGGACCAAATGAAAATGATTTTTACCATGACATGACATCATGCATTTCATCATGCATATTCCATGTGCACGTTACATAATAGAATGTTTATGATGTGGAAGATAACGATAATGTAAGAATGGTATTACTTAAGTTGTAATTTAGGTCACCTTCAAGCGGATTAAGGATTAATGGACAGGTATGGATGAATGTTGAGTTTCTTGGGGTTTTCCATTCACGTTATAATTCTTTATTTATTTCATGTTAGTTTATTGTATGCTTGCTGGGTGATTTTTGTCACGCACTCCTTTATTTTTACCCAGAGCCAGATAATGCTAAGATTGAGTGGATCGAGGATGAGCCTAGAGTGCCGTACCCGTAGACGAGGAAGTCAGAGGAAGGCGATGCTTAAGGACTTTAGTGTGGCTATGATGTTTGTATTATGAACTATGTTGGGACATTCAGAATTTCGGTTTTCTTGTTTGATGGACTATTGTTTTGAGAACTTAGTATTTCGGTATGCATTTTTATTTAAAAGTTTTAATTCTGCCGAAATTTTGCTATCATGTTAAATGTTAACATGAGAGTCTATGGCTTAAGTTATGGATTTTCGCATGTTATGCATGACGCTTTGTACTCTCCTTAGTGAAGTACGGCGGGTGCACCGTATTCGGATGATGTCCGGGTTCAGGGCGCTACAGGTGGTATCAGAGTCCAGGCTCCAGATTCGGACAGAATATAGAATTAAGTCATGATTTTAGAAAATCTATGTTTGACCTTAGACCTAAGTCATGATCTTAGTGTGAGAGATAGCCTTAGTTTAGGAAACTTATCACGGATTTAAGAAAACTGTTTCCCTTAAACCTCTCGGCAAAATAATTTAGCATAAATAACCCTAGTGCACTAAGGTATAAGGCTATGAATTTGAATCTCTATATGCATGAAAAATGAACGTTTAAGTGATTTGTGATAATAGAATAAGCATTTCTTTTTCTTTTTACGGAGAATGGGATATTGTACACGGTTTATTGAAGTTGTTCCCTTCTTATATACATCGAGTAAATTTACTTGGTGATTGACAAGTATTACATATTGTAAATATAAGTGACATGGAATTATTATTGGTATGCTGCATGGATATATGGATGACGTTGGGTATTTCCTAAAATTTTCTTTCCCTTCTTAGAAAACTAAAATTGCTACGTTTTAATAGATGCCCCGTAAGGGACCCGGAGGATGTGGTCTCGACCAGGTATGTTAAATACAAATTGCGAGCATAACCATGTGGTGTTATGAATCTTAAAATGCAGTGATAGTGACCATGAGTTGCTATGTTTAAGTTTTGATTGTAAAAGTAGCGCCAACCACTGACCTAAGGAAGGATTATGGGCCGAAGAACGATCGTAAGATTAAGTTTGAATCTTAAATTAAGCCGTGGTTTTCGCAATAGGGGAGGTAAATAATTTGTTGAATGATATGATCGCCAGGGGCAGTGGCTTAACGGACACGCCATGGCATGAGTTTCGAGGACGAAACTTTTTGTAAGGAGGGGAGTATGTTGTACCCGTCTCCTTAGGGCTTTAATCTCTTGATTGAATTCATATTACGATATCCGTCTGGCTAGGAGTTCTTGTTTAGTAAGTAATATAGCTTATAGTAAGTGATCTAGAAATTCATAGCATGAGTTAGTGATGTTAAAATATATTAAGCCTCTGTAAATTTGCGTTTATAAAATATGGTGGAGTGGCAAGTCTTGATATCTTTTAAGTTTACGTTCATATAAGACTATTACGATATACAAAAGCTTTTCCACGTATAAGGATATTAAAATATTTAGTTACGTTGCAAGCTATATAGATATATGATATAAAGTTTCTTCCCTAAATGTTTATTTACTTTTAGTTAACAATATCCATTATTACTTACTTTTACAATTATTAAGCATGATGTTTTATTATTTTTCTCAATTGAAGACCCTCATTCCGACATATGGATTTTACTAAGTGAATTCAAATATATATATTTATATTTGTTATCAACTATGCCAAATGTTTTATAGTATTAATTTTACATTATATATGTTACTATATTTTGTATTATGGTTGAAAACACAAAAACGTTATTATGGAATCTTTATTATCAACAAGTTTAGACTTGTTTTACTTAGTATTTTGTTTCAGTTAAAGACTCTTTGAGCCAATATTTTATATCTCAACCATCATATCTTTAAAACTATTTTTGTTATACAACACATGTGGTAGTATATGTTACGCCCATAACTTTATTGCCAATAAAACAAACATGTTGCTTATGATGTCACACTCGAACCAATCGTAATATTAGAAACACCTATAATCAACGAATCTCTTATTAATAATATCTTACCCTCACACAAATTAATAAGGAAAAATGCATGAAGCAACATTAAATTTCCAACGGCTCATGAGGGAAGAAATAACTTTTGCATCTCTTTAATACACTTCTCATGCCCAGGACAAAATGATGGCAGAGCTCTTAAAGCCCTCCAAAACCAATTGTCATGCGCGGCATCATTATGTAAGAGACAAAAAAAAGTAATAAACAACGTCTTGCAACTTCAGAATGAAACAAAAACTTTGCAAGCCTGCCAAAAAGTATCCTAAATAAGACAAAAAGGAGTCTTCGTCAATACCATTGCCATGCTGAAAAAAAAAACATATGTATCGAACCCTCTTTCCTAGGAGGTCGACCGAACACCATGGGAGAAGGGGGGAAGCCCTAATTTCCATGGAAGCACCATCTTTTAAAAAGATTACCACCACACCTACACTCTTTTACACCTAAGAACCTTGAAGACCTCCAACTCTTTTTGCCTAGGAATCTGCCGTTTCTCTTTCTTTCTCCCCCCACAAGAAGACACCATCTTCATACTCTAAACAACCTTCAAGAAGAAAAGTCATTACCCCTCTCCACCTATTCCAGAAAACCGAAGCCTTAAGGAGAAGGAGAAGGGATTCTCAAGGAGTTATACTAACTTCCACCTTGTATTATCTAGGTGAAAGCTCCAAGCCCTAAGGGCGGGAACAAGACTCCTCAAGAAGAGACCAAGTTCTTGGAAGGTTGAGTTAGGCTTAAAAGGCAAGTTCTCCCCTTCACTCTACTAAAAGTATAATTGAGCCTTGAATAAGTTGTATTGTGATACACCTAATATTTTACATATGATATCTTGTAGATATTTGTGGATAAGTCACTTTTGTAGATAGAGTTTATCCCTAGGAAGAATATCTCCCTTGATTGTAGTAGGGTTGGTTATTATCCCCTTTGTATATGTATCCGTTGATATTTTACGCTTTGTAAGTTTACATTTCTTCATGGTATCAGAGCAGAAATTTGATTTTATCAAATTTGTCGTCGCTTCTCTCGCCGTCGTTTGAAGCAGTCGGTTTTTTTCTCCTTTTCTGTCAGCCCGCTTTCAAGTCGCAGGCTATCACCGTTCTTCTTGCTTCATTGCCGTTTGTTTTTTTACGTATCCATGGCGGATCAATCAATTGTCACCACTGATCCCAAGTCACCATATTACTTACATCTTTTTGATCATCCTGGTCTACTGTTTGTCACTCAGCCATTAGGAGAAAACGGTGAAAATTATTTTGTTTGGCGCAAAGCTTTTGTCAATGCTTTGCGTTCCAAAAACAAAGCAGGTTTTGTTGATGGTACCATCCAGCGTCCAGATGCTACTTCTGTAAATTTTACTGTATGGCAGCAGTGTAATGCTCTTGTGCTGGCCTGGTTGTCCAACTCATTGCAAAAATAATTGCAAGGAACCTCAGCCCACGCAGACACCGCACGTGACGTGTGGGTTGATTTAGAGGAGCAGTTTACGCAAGGAGTTGATGCACGTATATATGAGCTTCGTCTTGCCATTGCTTCACTATGCAAGGACCAAAGCACCGTTTCAGTTTATTATGGCCGCCTCAAAGTGCTTTGGGGCGAGTTGCAGTCATTTGATGAAATTCCCATATGCACTTGTGGGCAATGCACTTGTGGTTTGTGTAGGATCTGCAAGGCACCACTAGAAGGGGGGGGGGTTGAATAGGTGGTGCGGAAAATATGGTTTTTAAAATTTCTTTAAACCTAACCAATTCAAGTTCTGAAAACAGATTCTGTTTTCAGGACCAGTTTTAAAACGTTTTAAAAACTAGGTTAGAGGTCTCCAAAAATTATGAAATTTTGAGAGAACTTAGCCTCAGATGTTGTGAGGGTCCCCTAAAAATTTCAAATCAAAATTCAACCTTTAACCCCTTCAAAAACCGTTGGCACTCAGATTGTGCAAATCTGCCAGAACCGGTAGATGGTTTTGAAAAATTAATTCCTATTTGTGTGAATGTCCAAATGATCTGAAAATTTGACCAATAACTCTTCACACACTGTATTTAAATGGGTTTAAACAGTTTTTGAAAATTCTTTTGGGAAGTAAGTCAAATACACCCAAAGTCTCAACCTTTGCAAGTCTGAAAATCAGACTGCACTAGTCTCAGAACTTTTGATGTTTGACTGACCTATACTTGTCCAAAAGGATTGAAACTTGTGCCAAATTAACCCTAGAACGTTTATGTATGTTTCTGGAAATTTTTATAATTTTTAGAAAACGTTTACTATTTTTGCGAACGTGAACAATATGAGTAAACAGCGCAGAAACTGAAACGTAAATGCAGAAAGTAAATTGCACCAAGAATTTTATACTGGTTCGGTTATAAACAACCTACTCCAGTCTTCAAGGAACACCTTCCTTGGTTCACACTAATTTCACACACGCAGTACACCTTACCGCAGGGTTGATAGAGTTACACCTTAACTCCAACCCTTTACAAACCTTGTATTGTGAGTACAATTTGCACGAACACCACCACCTCGCTAGAATGAAGATTGATCACACCTTGATCAATCTTTTACAAAGATGTATGAATGGTGGTTTCTATGAAGCCTATTCAAGGATGAAAGAAATAAAATACAATAGGCTTTTTACAAGAGAAGAAAGAAAGAAAGTGTAGGAGAAGAAAGCTTATGCACTTTGATCACTTTTGAATATGATTCTTGGTGTTGCTTTTGTTTGTTCTTCTCTTCTCTTTTTAATCAAGTCCAGCCGTCCACCTTATCTTCTCCCCCTCTTGAAAATTTCCTTTTAAGTGCTTGAGAGGGTGTGAGACATCATGGTGACAACATCTTGCTTACTTGGCATCACTCCATTGGACCATCATTTAGTCATTGCTTACTTGGCATCTTTTGATTGGCTCAATGTTGTCATCATTTGATGACATGGATATTCTGAAAAAAATACTGAATATTTGCCAAATAATCATCACATAATACATTCCATAACTTGAGAGATATTCACATAAATTGTGAGACATAAAATTCCTTTCTTTCCATCTCAAAAAAATCGGCCATATCAAATTGTTAATGCTGAAATTTTCAGCATTTACCATATGTGATAAATCAATATTTCTTCCATTTTTCTTTGAATTTCTTCCATAAAAATACATCCATTATTTAAGGCAAGTCTTGCTACAAGATTGAGAATGAACTTGGACACCAAAAGGAGACACCATTCGGCCACAACCCTCCTCACACATGCTGAAAAATTTCAGCATGTGTGATATGAAGAATATCACACTTAATAACCTTACATACAATTCAAATCATTTCCATAACTCCTTTGATTTATTCCTTAATAAAAAATTGACAATTTATATTCCTTAATGATGAAGAAATCGTCCATGGCTAGTGTGACATGCTGAAATTTTCAGCATGTGACATAAAAGAGGTATATGTTGAAAACTTACCTTTTGTAGCTTCTCTCTTTGATTCATCAACATTGTATGATTGATTCTTGACCAATCAACATGCCATCAAGGCTCCACATGTGCTCCACATCAGCTGTAGGTGGCGTTTAAGTGTGTATATGCATGTGCTGAAATTTATTTTTGCTAACTTTGAAAAATAGTGCACATTTAATATTACACACATGTAATATTCCAATCAGCCCTTAATTTAATTTTCTAGAATACTTTAAGATGTATATTATATGTGAAAAGTGTCTAGATACGTGCCACATTATGTTCAAGAAAAACGTTCCATGTCAAGTGCGTAGAAAACCGAATTTTCGATATTTATCGATTACCCGATTTTTCTCTAACTTAAATTCCAACTTTTGCACATGCTATATATATTATGTTATACATAATATATATAATATATACTTTAATTTCCAGCACTTGGCTGATTTAAAGTGGTACCTTAAACATGTGACAAAAATAAAATTGGAATCTTCACATTTTGGCCTAAATGTGGGATAATTTGTGTGTGCCAACATGGAAAGTATTTTTGTCTCAATATACAGTGTATGGCACGAAATTTTTAATAAATTTTGATGTATATGGTCTGGCCATTTATTTATGGCAAGTACGTGACACGTTGGCGAAGTTTCGGTATCGCCCGATACGACAAATTTCGGTTTAGAACCTTTTATCGTGTCGTATTTAATTTGTCATCACCATATCTCATATCATATGATATAAGACCTGAATGTACTCATAAATATGAGTTAAGTATAGTGGTGTGACGTAAACGTACGTACGTAAGATATATAACGTGTCAGTAGTACGTTGGAATACATGTGTATGTGCCTTTTAAAAAAAATCTGAAAATATATAGTTTATATATATAATGGCGTGTGAGATTGATGTGGGGAGGAGGAGAGAACTTTCCTTCCATAGCCATGTTGCCTTCATGTCTTTTCCAAATGCATCTTCCTTTAATGAACTACTTAGTTTATTAAACTAAGTACTTCACTTAATGAACTACTTTAGTTCATTAATTGTGGCACCTGAAAATAGTATAAACTCAACAAATGTTCGCCATATGATGTAAGCTTTAAAGTTTCATGGCTCGTTAGTTCGGCAACATAATATATAAGCTAAATAAGGCAAGTTATCATGCATACATGTACACTTGTGTATATATATATATATATATATATATCCAACGTTTATATATATATATATATATATATATATATATATATATATATTCAAATTTCTTTATTTTGAAATCACTCAAACCCTCATATTCCTACAATCTCCCCCTTTTGATGATTTTCAAAATAACTAGTGTACATGATTTAAGTGTTATCTCTCCCCCTTGAATTATGCACAGATTCGAAATTTGAATTTCGAATTTCAAATCCGGCTCCCCCTTGATTCATGCAATTAGGATCAATCAGTGATCTCTCTCCCCCTTAAATCTCTCCCCCTTAAATCATGCTTCTCTCTCCCCCTTTATTTTGGAAAGTTAATCAAAAGATTCCTGTCAAAAAGGAAAGTAAATCAAATGATATCGCATTAAATCACATCAACAGGAAGCATGCCTAATTTAGAACGGAGAGATTCAAATGTGGCTTGATTTAAGGCCTTTGTAAATATATCCGCTACTTGTGATTCTGTGCGTACGTGATCTATGACAATATTACCATTGTTAACGTGATCACGAAGAAAATGATAGCGAACTTCTATATGCTTAGCCTTAGAGTGTAATACGGGGTTCTTAGACAAATTTATTGCACTCATACTATCACAATATATAGGAATTTTATCTACGGTAATTCCAAAGTCCGAAAGTTGTTGTTTTATCCACAACAACTGTGTGCAGCAAAGGCTAAGAGCCATATACTCAGCCTCAGTATTGGACAAAGCAACACTTGCTTGCTTTTTGGAAAACCACGAAATAAGGGAATTTCCTATAAATTGGCAAGTTCCGCTCGTGCTTTTTCTATCTATTTTGCAGCCACCATAATCTGCATCAGTGTAAGCATGTAAGTCGAATGTAGAATCCTTATCGTACCAAATACCTAAGGTGGGCGTGTGCTTAATATAGCGGAATATTCTTTTCACCGCATTTAAGTGTGACACCTTAGGTTGACTTTGAAAACGAGCACACATGCATACGCTAAACATGATGTCAGGCCTACTAGCAGTTAAATATAGTAAAGAACCTATCATAGATCGATATAATCCATTATCAACGTCTTTACCATGTTCATCTTTGTCTAATTTAGTAGTAACACTCATAGGCGTGGGGGATGGTTTCAAATTTTCAAAATTGAACTTCTTGATCATGTCATTTACGTACTTAGCTTGGCTTATATGAATTCCTTTACTCGTTTGCTTAATCTGAAAGCCAAGAAAATAATTAAGTTCACCAACCATAGACATTTCAAATTCAGCTTTCATACAATTTTCAAAATCCTTAACGAGTCTATGTGAGGTAGAACCAAAAATAATGTCATCTACGTAAATTTGAATAATAAGTAAATCTGATTTTTCTTGTTTCAAAAATAGTGTACTATCTATAGTACCACGTTTTAAAATTATTTTCTAAAAGAAAAGTAGCAAAACGATCATACCATGCTCTAGGCGCTTGCTTTAGTCCATATAGTGCCTTCTTTAGTTTGTACACGTGATCAGGATGTTTCAAATCTTCAAAACCGGGTGGTTGCTTCACGTATACTTCTTGTATAAACCCATTTAGAAAAGCATTTTTGACGTCCATTTGATATAATTTAAAATCTTTCATGCAAGCAATAGCAAGTAAGAGTCGTATGGCTTCTAAACGTGCTACGGGTGCAAATGTTTCATCGTAGTCTATTCCTTCTTCTTGATTATATCCTTGAGCTACGAGTCTTGCTTTATTTCTAACGACCTTTCCTTCTTCATTCATTTTGTTCCTAAATACCCACTTTGTGACTATTATTGTCTTATCTTGTGGTCGTGGCACTAAATCCCATACATCATTTCTAACGAATTGATTAAGTTCGTCATGCATAGCATCAATCCAAGATGAATCACTCAAAGCATCATGCACATTTTTAGGCTCAATTTCAGAAATCATAGCATGAAATTCATTTATTTCATCCGAAGTGATTCTTCTACGTGGTCGCACACCGTGAGTGATGTCGCCTATGATGAGATCATGTGGGTGATCTCTATGCCATCTTGGTTGATTATTTTCTAAGTTATCATGCATTTCTATATGATCATGCATTTCTAGTGTTTCATTCATCTCATGCATATCAAAAGACTCATTTTCTTCATCCAAAACGGGTTTCAAATCAAAGTCATCATCATATTCCTTTTCTTTATCAACCTCTCCAAATTCATTGAATTTAACATGAATAGATTCTATGATTTGTCTAGTGAGAGGATCATAACATCTATATGCTTTTGAATTTATGGAATACCCAATAAAAATGCACTCAATCGATTTGGATTCAAATTTATCTAAGTTATCTTTTGTATTCAAGACAAAACATTTGCATCCAAACACACGAAAATAATCTATCTTAGGCATGCGATCATTCAAAATTTCGTAAGGCGTCTTGTTTATTTTCTTTCTTATAGATAGGCGATTTACAATATAGCATGCACAATTTACGGCTTCCGCCCACAGAAATCTAGGTAATTTATTTTCGCAAAGCATAGTTCTAGCGATTTCTTGTAGTGTGCGATTCTTTCTTTCTACTACTCCATTTAATTGTGGAGTTCTAGGTGGCGAAAACTCATGTTTAATTCCTTTTTCTTCACAGAATGAAATCATCTCTTTATTTTTAAACTCACCGCCTCTATCGCTTCTTATTCTTTTCACATTTACGCCGTATTGATTTTCAAGTTGTTTAATTAATTTAGCGATTTCTACGGCGCTATCATCCTTATGTGCAAGAAATAAAGTCCAAGTATAACGAGAAAAGTCATCAACAATTACACATGCATAGTGACGCCCACCAAGGCTTGTAGTACGACTAGGACCAAACAAATCGATATGCAATAGTTCTAGTATTCTAGTCGTGCTTATCTCATTTTTAGGCTTAAGTGACTCACGTGTTTGTTTGCCTTTTATGCAAGATTCACACAACTGAAAGTTGTCTAAATCAAGCTTAGGCAATCCCCGTACTAGGCTCTTTTGTTGCAATTTTTCTAGTGTAGAAATACCTATGTGTCCTAAACGTCTATGCCACAAATTCACATTGGGTTCATTTGACATAAAACATTTAACTTTGGCATCTACTACATCATCCATAGATAGTGTGAATATATTTCCTTCACGTTTTCCTTTTAAAACAGTTTCTCCATTTTTATTTATTATATTACAGTAAGGGTGAGTAAAACACACATTGAAACCATTGTCAACAAATTGCGAAATACTAAGAAGATTGTAAGATAAGTTGCTTACCAAAAACACGTTTGAGATTTGAAGTGTATCCGGGTTTCCAATCGTACCTTTACCAATGATCTTGCCTTCATTGTTGTCTCCAAAGGTCACGGATCCGCCTTTTGTGACCTTCTTTAATTTGGAGAAGAGGCTCGGGTCACCTGTCATGTGCCGCGAGCAACCACTGTCAAGGAACCACTTTATTGATGTGTCTTTTGATGAGTGGTCTCCCTGCAATGTAAAAAGGTGATTTAGGTACCCTTTTAATTTTGGGTCCTTTCGAGTTAGTTAATCACCTTTTAGTAAAGGTACCTTTCGGTACCCATACTTGGGTGATCCTTCTCGGTCTATCAAATGGCAAGAAAGTAGATGAAGGTGCGACATAGTATACATGTGGTGCATGTACTTTGGGTCTTTGCCCAAGGACTCCCCTATACTCATTGTATGAAGGACGTTTGTGATATGTCCTTGTGTGTGTGTGCGTGGTGCGTGGATGATATGTATTCCGTGTATGCATTGATCTCTTCTTCTCATATCTATATGGTACAACATTATATTTCACGCGATATGAGGGAGTGGGGCGTGTGGAAGGGGGTGCTTTCTGCGTCATCTTAGACGCCACTTGATGCTTAGGGGTGTCTACCTTTTTAGACACAACAAACTTGGTTGGTTTGGTTGATACTTCGTTAGTATCAACGTACCCCAATCCAGTTTTGTCACTGTCATGCTTTTGCGATAATATGATGCGATGCAGCATGTTTGACCCTGTATCGAATTGTTTCATCATTTTCTCTAAATCTGTATTCCTTGATTTCAAATTTGAAATCTCGGATTTCATTTCATTATTTTGAGAAGTTAATGATGAGATCTCGGTTTTTAATGCAGTGATGGCACATGAAGACTCTTTCTTTGAATCGCTTAATTGAGCGACAAGATTCTCGTTAGAAGATTCTAACAGTTTCTTGTCTTCAATTAAACGTTTCTTTTCTTTTGCAAGAGTCTTAGTAAATTTATGTAACTCAAGATATTGACTATATAAATCATCGTAAGAAGGTTCAGAGTCAGAGTCAGAGTCAGATGATACCTCATTAGACGCCTTTGAAGCGAAGCAAACTTGAGCGGTCTCCTCTTCGGTCTCAGATTCAGAATCTGATGAGTCACTCCATGTGGAGGCCTTTAGTGCACGTTTCCTTTGTTTAGGATCTGAGACGGGTCTATTTTTGTTCCGCTCCTTGTCAGGGTACTTATTAGTTTGCTTTTCTTTGTTTGGGCAGTCATATGATAAGTGTCCGAGTTTTCCGCATTCATAACATTTAATGTCCTTATCATTTGACTTGTTTTTATTTCTCTTAGATGTAGTGCCCTTGTTTTTATTTCTAATTGATTTTCTCATGAATCTTCTTAGTCCTTTAGCCAATAGAATTAAGTCATCATTATCCGATTCGGAATCACTATCTTCTACGTGATCGGAGGGAGGGGAGACGTATTCATTTGATTTGAAAGCAATTGTCTTACCTTGTTTGGTTGATTCCGATTTCCGAATAATGAGTTTGTTTTCATACACTTTTAGTGAACCAATGAGTTCTTCCATTTTTATTGACTTAGTCTCCTTGCTTTCTTCTATGGCAGTCACTTTAGGATCCCATTCTGAAGGGAGGCTCCGTAGGACTTTCTGTACTTTTTCCTGCGTTGTAAAGGCCTTACCAAGAGACTCAAGAGAGTTATAGATGTTAGTCAAACGAAGATCCATATCAACAATTGACTCATTAGGCAACAACTTGAAAGACTCAAGAGTAGACATAAGCATATTGATTTTAGACTCTTTTACTTGACTCGTGCCTTCGTGTTTCATTTCTAAGATTCTCCACATTTCTTGTGCACTCGAACAATTGGACACATAACTAGACTCACTCTTACTTAAACCATTTAAGAGTAATTGCATGGTCTTAGCATTCATACTCAGTTTCTTTTTGTCTTCACTAGTATAGTCTTGTCTCGTTTTAATTACTTCTAGTGTGACTCCATCTACAATGGACAATTTAGATGGGACATATGGACCATCTTCAATTATTGACCAAAGGTCTATGTCTATAGCCATAAGAAAAAGTTTCATCCTAAGTTTCCATTGAATAAAAGACTCACCGTCAAAGAGTGGAGGCCTTTGGCTCGACATACCTTCTTGTTCGGTTTTGAGATTTGTGGATGCCATCTCACTGAATCGTTGGATTCCTTGTCGTGAGTATTC
>AP025053.1:9320847-9373454 GCA_036186865.1 Eustoma russellianum
ACTGACCTGTACTTGTCCAAAAGGGTTGAAACTTGTGCCAAATTAACCCTAGAACGTTTTGTATGTTTCTGGAAATTTTTATAATTTTTAGAAAACGTTTACTATTTTTGCAAACGTGAACAATATGAGTAAACAGCGCAGAAACTGAAACGTAAATGCAGAAAGTAAATTGCACCAAGAATTTTATACTGGTTCGGTTATAAACAACCTACTCCAGTCTTCAAGGAACACCTTCCTTGGTTCACACTAATTTCACACACGCAGTACACCTTACCGCAGGGTTGATAGAGTTACACCTTAACTCCAACCCTTTACAAACCTTGTATTGTGAGTACAATTTGCACGAACACCACCACCTCGCTAGAATGAAGATTGATCACACCTTGATCAATCTTTTACAAAGATGTATGAATGGTGGTTTCTATGAAGCCTATTCAAGGATGAAAGAAATAAAATACAATAGGCTTTTTACAAGAGAAGAAAGAAAGAAAGTGTAGGAGAAGAAAGCTTATGCACTTTGATCACTTTTGAATATGATTCTTGGTGTTGCTTTTGTTTGTTCTTCTCTTCTCTTTTTAATCAAGTCCAGCCGTCCACCCTATATTCTCCCCCTCTTGAAAATTTCCTTTTAAGTGCTTGAGAGGGTGTGAGACATCATGGTGACAACATCTTGCTTACTTGGCATCACTCCATTGGACCATCATTTAGTCATTGCTTACTTGGCATCTTTTGATTGGCTCAATGTTGTCATCATTTGATGACATGGATATTCTGAAAAAAATACTGAATATTTGCCAAATAATCATCACATAATACATTCCATAACTTGAGAGATATTCACATAAATTGTGAGACATAAAATTCCTTTCTTTCCATCTCAAAAAAATCGGCCATATCAAATTGTTAATGCTGAAATTTTCAGCATTTACCATATGTGATAAATCAATATTTCTTCCATTTTTCTTTGAATTTCTTCCATAAAAATACATCCATTATTTAAGGCAAGTCTTGCTACAAGATTGAGAATGAACTTGGACACCAAAAGGAGACACCATTCGGCCACAACCCTCCTCACACATGCTGAAAAATTTCAGCATGTGTGATATGAAGAATATCACACTTAATAACCTTACATACAATTCAAATCATTTCCATAACTCCTTTGATTTATTCCTTAATAAAAAATTGACAATTTATATTCCTTAATGATGAAGAAATCGTCCATGGCTAGTGTGACATGCTGAAATTTTCAGCATGTGACATAAAAGAGGTATATGTTGAAAACTTACCTTTTGTAGCTTCTCTCTTTGATTCATCAACATTGTATGATTGATTCTTGACCAATCAACATGCCATCAAGGCTCCACATGTGCTCCACATCAGCTGTAGGTGGCGTTTAAGTGTGTATATGCATGTGCTGAAATTTATTTTTGCTAACTTTGAAAAATAGTGCACATTTAATATTACACACATGTAATATTCCAATCAGCCCTTAATTTAATTTTCTAGAACACTTTAAGATGTATATTATATGTGAAAAGTGTCTAGATACGTGCCACATTATGTTCAAGAAAAACGTTCCATGTCAAGTGCGTAGAAAACCGAATTTTCGATATTTATCGATTACCCGATTTTTCTCTAACTTAAATTCCAACTTTTGCACATGCTATATATATTATGTTATACATAATATATATAATATATACTTTAATTTCCAGCACTTGGCTGATTTAAAGTGGTACCTTAAACATGTGACAAAAATAAAATTGGAATCTTCACATTTTGGCCTAAATGTGGGATAATTTGTGTGTGCCAACATGGAAAGTATTTTTGTCTCAATATACAGTGTATGGCACGAAATTTTTAATAAATTTTGATGTATATGGGCTGGCCATTTATTTATGGCAAGTACGTGACACGTTGGCGAAGTTTCGGTATCGCCCGATACGACAAATTTCGGTTTAGAACCTTTTATCGTGTCGTATTTAATTTGTCATCACCATATCTCATATCATATGATATAAGATCTGAATGTACTCATAAATATGAGTTAAGTATAGTGGTGTGACGTAAACGTACGTACGTAAGATATATAACGTGTCAGTAGTACGTTGGAATACATGTGTATGTGCCTTTTAAAAAAAATCTGAAAATATATAGTTTATATATATAAATGGCGTGTGAGATTGATGTGGGGAGGAGGAGAGAACTTTCCTTCCATAGCCATGTTGCCTTCATGTCTTTTCCAAATGCATCTTCCTTTAATGAACTACTTAGTTTATTAAACTAAGTACTTCACTTAATGAACTACTTTAGTTCATTAATTGTGGCACCTAAAAATAGTATAAACTCAACAAATGTTCGCCATATGATGTAAGCTTTAAAGCTTCATGGCTCGTTAGTTCGGCAACATAATATATAAGCTAAATAAGGCAAGTTATCATGCATACATGTACACTTGTGTATATATATATATATCCAACGTTTATATATATATATATATATATATATATATTCAAATTTCTTTATTTTGAAATCACTCAAACCCTCATATTCCTACAATTTGTCCAAAGAGATGGAGAAGATGCGCGAAAAGGAGATGGTGTTCGACTTTCTGATGGGTCTTGATGCATTGTTTAACACGGTACGTTCTCACATTCTAAGCATTGATCCTTTGCCCTCTCTTGGATGTGTATATGCCATTGTAGCATCGGAGGAAAAGCAGCGTGTTGTTGCCCAAAATTTATTACCACAATTTGAAGCTGCTGCCATGGTTGCGTGGAGACTGCAGTCTGATGGCCGAACAGCGAAACCAAAGGGAAAGAGGGAGCGACCGCATTGTGGACACTGTGGCAAGGTCGGACATTTGCAGGAGAGTTGCTATGACCTTATTGGTTATCCTGTCGACTGGAACGTCAATCGAAATAGGAAACCAAAGGGGCAGGATACACGCGAATAGGTTCATGCGGCGATGGCTGCACCGCCGGGTGGTTCGGTGCCAGCAGATGCCGTGTCCAATTCGGCTGTGCCTTCTTCTTTTGTAGGTCTCACTCTTGCCCAACAACACCAGTTGGCTCAATTTGTGGAACAGTTAAATGGAGGTAATTTTGGCTCGTCTCTTCCATTGGCAGACAAGCACGATTCGGGTATAGTTCCTTTTACATCTTCCTCTTGGCTATTTGATAGTGGAGCAAATGCGCATATTGTTAATGATTTGTCACTCTTTACCACTATCAGTACTGAGAAGATAGCTGCTACGATGCAAATACCCAACGGCACACATGTGGCCGTGCGTGCGGTTGGTACAGTGCGGCTTACTTATTCTTTCGTTTTACATGATGTTCTGGGAGTCTCGGAGTTTGCTTTTAATTTGATCTCTGTCAGTCGTTTAGTACGAGATCTAAAATGTGTTATCACTTTTGGCCCGGACTTTTGTCTTGTGCAGGAAATTCCATCGACGAAGCTGATTGGAGTGGGTAGGCAGCACGATGGTTTGTATCAACTGCTTCAGCATTCGGCTGGTAGAAGTTTCGCTGCAATAAAATGCAATGACTCAATCTGGCATAATTGCATGGGTCATCTTCCTATTTCTAAGTTTCGTTTTCTTCCTTCTGTTATTGTTTCTGCTAAAGAGGTCTTCTGTGATGCTTGTAATCGTGCAAAACAAACTCGTTTGCCGTTTCCTCTTAGCAATAGCACCACTGTCAAATCTTTTGATCTTATTCATTGTGATATTTGGGGGCCTTATAAACACCCAGTTTGTCTGGTGCCCATTATTTCTTGACCATTGTTGATGATTACAGTCGCACTACTTGGGTCTATCTGATGAAGTCTAAATCTGAAACTAGTCGCTATTTGTTGCATTTTATCAAATGGGTTCATACGCAGTTTAATACTACTGTCAAACGTGTTCGTAGTGATAATGGTTTGGAGTTTTCGCATGCTACATTACTTTCTTATTATGCTGATAATGGTATAGAAGTCCAAACGTCTTGTGTTTACACTCCGCAGCAAAACGGGGTTGCTGAGCGTAAACATCGTCATATTTTAGAAGTAGCACGTGCTCTTCGGTTTCACGCAAGTTTGCCTCTTATGTTCTGGGGTGAATATATTCTCACTGCTGTCTATCTCATTAATCGTGTGTCCATTACTTTTCTTCAAAATAAAACACCATATGAACTTCTAATGGGAGTTGTTCTTGTTTACTCACAGCTTCGAGTTTTTGGTTGCTTGCGCTATGGTTATACTTATCATGATTTGCATGACAAGTTTGCTCCCCGTTCCGCACCTGGTGTTTTTCTTGGTTATCCTCATTCTCAGAAAGGCTATAAAATTTTTGATTTGTCTAGTCGAAAGGTCTATGTTAGTCGTGATGTGTCATTTTATGAGAATATCTTTCCTTTTACTGTCAAATCTTCTCTTGGTGCACCTTCTAGCACGGCTGCTGGGCTTCTGTTTTCATCTTGGGACCGTGCAGCTGAGCCGCTGCAGCCTACTGGCGCAGCCTCACTAAGTCCAGCAGCGTCCGTGTCTCCTTCGGCTGCTGCTTCCGTGCCCCCAGCCTCTTCAGCCGAAGTCTAGCTGCCCATGGCTGAGGGTCTTTCGCCCTTAGTTGATCCAACCTCAGCTTTGCTTGAGTCTTCTTCGGGTCCTGTTGTTCCGTTACATTCTACGTGCAGTATGCGTTCTCGTCAGTTATCCCGTCGTCTTACGGATTTTGACGTTGCTTTGCCCCTTCACTTGTACCATCGGCAGCCGCACCTGCTCCCACAGCCAACTCTACGGTATTTTCTTTATCCAGTTTTCTGTCTTACGCTCGTTTATTGCGTTCTTACTATGGTTTTGTTGCGGCCATCACCGCTGAGGATGAGCCAGTCTCTTTTAGTCAGGCTGTTAAGCATACACATTGGCGTGAAGCCATGCAGCGGGAGATTTCTGCTCTTGAAGCAAACCGTACATGGTCAGTCGTTCCATTACCCCCCGGCAAACGTATTATTGATTCTAAATGGGTGTATAAAATTAAGTATAATACGGATGGTACTATTGAGCGTTATAAAGTGCGTTTGGTTGCTCGTGGATACTCTCAAGTTGAGAGTATTGACTTTCATGAGACTTTTGCTCCGGTAGCCAAGTTGGTCACTGTTCGTTGTCTTTTAGCAATTGCTATGGTTCGTGGTTGGCATGTTCATCAGTTAGATGTCAATAATGCATTTTTACATGGTGATCTTACGGAGGACGTTTATATGTGTATTCCACCAGGTTTTTCTCGTCAGGGGGAGCATAATGTTTTTAAGTTGCGTAAATCTTTATATGATTTGCGTCAAGCGTCGTGAAATTGGTATGCAAAATTTACTTCTTCGATTACTAAACTCGGATACACACAGTCTCACGCCGATGCATCGTTGTTCGTATTATCTATTGATTCCTCATTTGTTGCTTTCTTAATTTATGTTGATGATGTTATTGTGACTGGTAATGATCTTCCTCGTATCACCGCTTTGAAAGCTTACCTACATCATCATTTTAAGATCAAGAATCTCGGACCACTGACATACTTTCTTGGCATTGAAGTTGCACGTTTTCCCTCTGGTATGTTTCTGAATCAATGTAAGTATGTTCCTGATATTCTCAAGGAATGTGGGCTTCTTGGTTGTCGTCCTGCCAGCACTCCCATGGATCAAAAATGTCATTTTTCTGAGTCTGATCCTCTACTTGGCGACCCGTCCTTTTATCGTCGTATCGTTGGGCGTTTACTTTATCTCACTGTTACGCGTCTTGATATTTTTTTTTGCGGTTAATACACTTAGTCAATTCATGCATATGGCACGCAAGTGTCATCTAGACGCGGTTTTTCATTAGGTGTGGTGCCTTAAACGTGCTCCAAGGCAAGACCTATTCTTTCCCGCTGATACTTCCTTGTGTCTTCAAGCATATTATGATGCGGATTGGGCTGGTTGTCCCCTTACTCGTCGGTCTACTACCGGTTATTTAATTTTTCTTGGTTCGGCCCCGGTTTCTTGGCGGTCTAAGAAGCAATCCGTTGTTTCTCGTTCTTCTGCTGAAGCTGAATATCGTGCCATGGCTTATGCAACTAGTGAAATTGTTTGGTTGCGTCGCCTTCTAGCCGATCTTGGTGTCTCGGTTTCTGCCCCCGTTATTCTTCATTGTGACAATCAAGCTACTTTGCATATTGTGGCTAATCCGGTTTTTCACAAGCGCACGAAACATATTGAGATTGATTGTCATTTTGTTCGCCAACATTTTTCTGATGGTTACATTTTACCTAAGAAGATTTCTGGTTATCTACTGTTGGCGGATGGCTTTACTAAATCCTTGGGACCTGCGATTTTTACACAGTTTTTGCACAAGTTGGGCATTGTCAATATTCATGCTCCAACTTGAGGGAGAGTATTGTCATCATCATCATCATCATCATCTGAACCCAGTATATCTCAACGACAGCAAAAGCTATCGTTAGTGTCTGGGGAGGGTAAGTGGTAGGCAGACAATACCTCTATCACAAGGGATAGAGAGTCTGCTTCCAGTGAGACCCCCGGCTCTACCTGCATAAATGACATGATAATAGAGCTATGTTGTGCTAGTGTGTTAGTGAGTAGCTTCAAGAAATACAAAGAAAGGCATTTCGCTACTAAAATACACAGCACTTATATATATACATGTAATGTAAAACAACAGTATAACATATGCAACCAAGTGGAAAGTTAATCTAAAGCGTAGATAGTGTCTACACCTAATATTTTAGATATGATATCTTGTAGATATTTGTGGATAAGTCACTTTTGTAGATAGAGTTTATCCCTAGGAAGAATATCTCCCTTGATTGTAGTAGGTTTGGTTATTATCCCCTTTGTATATGTATCCGTTGATATTTTACGCTTTGTAAGTTAAGATACTTAAATCAATATACGATACATTTCTTCAACTTGTGCCATGTTAAGATAAGAAACTGTAACTTCAACTTATTAGTGGAGTGGTTGATTCTTGAAGAAGAGTAAATAGATTTGGTTTTGAA
Organism: Eustoma russellianum; assembly: GCA_036186865.1. Taxonomy (NCBI): domain Eukaryota; kingdom Viridiplantae; phylum Streptophyta; class Magnoliopsida; order Gentianales; family Gentianaceae; genus Eustoma; species Eustoma russellianum. Next base: position 9,327,881 of record AP025053.1, read on the forward strand.
GATGATTTATAGTCTTATGATGACACTTAAAGAAACTAGTTGAAGAGAGGATAAACAATGAGAGAGGAAGGGGTACGGTCCTTCCTCTTCAAACAAGAAGGCTCCCCCAAGATTCGCTTAACAAATTAAGTGGAGGAAAAGAATGATATCGTAATATGTATGTGTAGAAAGATTGAAGCAAAGTAGGGCTTAGATACCCTTGTGGAGACCCACGGCCTGAAGACTAAGGAAGGAGAGAGAATAGTCATTTTCCTATAAACTAGGTTATACTTTAGTAGGTATGAACAGGAAGTTAAGTAAACAAAAGAAGATGGGATTTGTGGATATGCGTATGTGGGGAGACGGTGGGTTGTTAATATTTTATATATTGGAGTTAATGGTAGAATGTACACAGTAGGCTACTGTGTTTTCTTTTGAGATCCTGCCATGCATGTGGATATATATCACTTGTATGTGATGCTGACTAATGCCATTTTCCCATATGAGGCTGCAATTTAGAATGTAATATGATTAAAAAAAACAAAGAGTTTATTAACCACAACATAGTATACAATAAATGTCTTGCACAATGTTGTTAAATAATTAAAGTATACAAACGCTATATATAATTAAGTATGTAGTATTAATATAAACTAGTCCTAATTTAGCTTTATTTTTCATTAAAAATGGTAGCTAACATTTTCTCTTTCTCCTCCCTGAAAACCGTATGCCTCATAGGTTTAGTGGAGGAAAACTTCAACTCATTGCATCCAAGATCCAAGCTAAGGAAAGGTTCTAGCTTGAAGAGGCAAGTATACTTTAGACTTTCATGACTTATTTAAAGAGTTTATGACTTGAATGATTAGTTGTTTCTAAGATATGAATTTTAGTTGAAGAACTAAGTGCAAAACATGTGAACTTAGTTATTCCTTAAAAAGAGTGTCTTGCATGTGACTAATCCCTTCAAAGATGAATTCTTTTCTTACATGCAATATGATATGAGGCTGTTTTAGGATGAAGCAAGTTTCAACAAAGTGATTCTAGGCAAGAATGGTTCTTAGGTGAAGCTTGAAAAGCACCAAGATGGCATGCAATTTTACAAGGTTGCTTGGTATGATTAAAAATGAAATAGCATATAAATGTGTTTCATGCTTAAATAAACATTGTAAAATATGTTCATGGCACCACACAACTTTCGGCTAAGGAGATGAAAGTGATGGTAAGTTTTGAATCCAAGAAAGAACACCTTTTGTGAGCATTAAGATGTGTGAAATTTGTATGATAGATGATTTATTACATGAGTATGTTTGTGCTCCAATTTGAAATGTGACATGGGTCATCTTGGCACAAGAACACAGCTGTGTATGGTGGAGGAATGATGTATAAATTAGTTGTACCAAGAAAGGAGTCAATAATGTGCAAAGTGAGCAAATATGATGAGTGTTGTGTACAAATTACAAACTGTTTTGGGATGATGCAAATGTGACTCAATAAAAAGAATGGAATCTGTATATTCATGTTAAAAAGGGTTTATGTAGTGACTAATAAGTTATTTAATAAGAATAAAGATAATTAGTGGACATTTGACATGAAAAGGTGACAAAACACAAAACCACTAGAGCTGGACAAAATTGTACAGTGTATTATGTGACCTCAAAATAGACCTTAATAACGTGCAATCAAGCTGGTTTTTGGCATGATGTTAGCTCTATGTGTGTAGCAAATATGAGTGTTGGAATCTTGGTAAAAGAAGTTCTGGATTATTTTTAAGAAAATATTTGGCAAAACTGCTCAAGCTGGATTTACTGGAACTGGGCAGAAATAAGTAACGTGTTTCTTGACCCAAAAATAGACCTTAAAAACAAGCAAATGGATTTATTTTTGGTAGGATGCTAGCCTTATGTGTTTACTGAGTGTGTGAGTTAGAATTTCAGTAATAATATTAATGGTTTGGCCACGATAAAATTTATAGCAAAACTGGTCACTCCGGAATCAGCAGGTGGCCCATTTCGGTAAATTAACTAAATGACCCTTTTAAAGTTAATGGATTGCTCTGGAAATTTTATGGTAGTCACTTAGGACATAGGTGAGCATAACCATGTAAATTAATCAACTTGAAAATTCCGTTTCGAGGGGTAACAACTGATTTAAAGTTGAAGTATTAAAACTGGAAAACTAGGCAGAATGCAGAACCAGTTAGGAGGCCCTAGTCATTTAGACCTACATAAACGGTTCGGGCCTATGAATATTACTAATTGATGAGTTCGCTGTATTTTCTAGGTGTTAGCCCAATTTAATTAAGAATTAAAAACCATGAAAATTAAGGAAAAGGCGACTACGGTACTGCTGAATTCCGCAGTGCACTTTTAAACAATTTAATGATTTAAAGGTCTTACACATTTTAGAACGTTACGAAAATTTTATGGTATGTGGATGAAACCCCATTGTACATGTGTAGGACAAAAGACTTCGAAAATAGCCTGTTTGGTTAATTTGGCCGCCTCGTGAACATGAAGTAAAATTTCAGCTCATGAACTCGTGCTTTTTGTCATGTCCTAAGGAATATTTACGATAATTCACGTCATGACTTGCATTGCATAACATTCTATGTATCATGCATGATCACATGCATCATGAGTCTGATATTTACGAGTTTTCAGTATGCAAGCAAATCTTTTAAAGCAAGCAAGTTTTTGCTATGTATAAAAGTTTATTTATGGTCCCATGTTTTGAAAAGTAAAGCTTTATGATTTTCCTTGCCGGCTAAGCATGCTCATAACCGAGCCAGACCCGGGGTTAATTGGTCTGTTGACATGATATGTTTTAGACCCGTTCAGATCCGGGGTTAATTGATCTGATAATATGTTCTGGACGCTCAGATCCGGGGTTAATTGATCTGATGATATGTTCTGGACCCGTTCAGACCCGAGGTTTATTGGTCTGAAGATATGTTCTGGACCCGTCCCAGACCCGGGGTTAATTGGTCTGTTGATATGTTCTGGACCCACTCAGATCCGGGGTTAATTGATCTGGCACTCTGTTTTTTTGACGATTATTTTATGGGACCAAATGAAAATGATTTTTACCATGACATGACATCATGCATTGCATCATGCATATTCGATGCACACGTTACATAATAGAATGTTTATGATGTGGAAGATAACGATAACGTAAGAATGGTATTACTTAAGTTGTAATTTAGGTCACCTTCAAGCGGATTAAGGATTAATGGCAAGGTATGGATGAATGTTAAGTTTCTTAGGGTTTTCCATTCACGTTATAATTCTTTATTTATTTCATGTTAGTTTATTGTATGCTTGCTGGGTGATTTTTGTCACGCACTCCTTTATTTTTTCCCAGAGCCTGATAATGCTAAGATTGAGTGGATCGAGGATGAGCCTAGAGTGCCGTACCCGTAGACGAGGAAGTCAGAGGAAGGCGATGCTTAAGGACTTTAGTGCGGCTATGATGTTTGTATTATGAACTATGTTGGGACATTCAGAATTTCGGTTTTCTTGTTTGATGGACTAATGTTTTGAGAACTTAGTATTTCGGTATGCATGTTTATTTAAAAGTTTTAATTCTGTCGAAATTTTGCTATCATGTTAAATGTTAACATGAGAGTCTATGGCTTAAGTTATGGATTTTCGAATGTTATGCATGACGCTTTGTACTCTCCTTAGTGAAGTACGGCGGGTGCACCGTATTCGGACGAGGTCCGGGTGCGGGGCGCTGCATTTTGAATTTATGCAATTCTAAAAATTGACTAAATAAGTCATCATACGAAGGTTCAGAATCAGAGTCAAAATCAGAAGATACCTCGTTTGATGCTTTTGATACAAAGCATACTTGTGTCGTCTCTTCTTCAGTATCAGTCTCAGAGTCGGATGTGTCACACCAAGCTGAGGCCTTGAGAGCCCTTCTCCTTTGTTTAGGTTCTAAGACGAGTCTAGTTTTGGTCCGATTCTTATCAAGGTGTTTGTTCGTTTGTTTGTCCTTGTTACGGCAGTCACATGACAAGTGTCCATGTTTCCCGCATTCATAACATTTTACATCCTTGTCATTTATTTTATTTTTATTTCTTTTAGTCGAAATAGCCTTAAGTTTGTTTTTAAATGACTTTCTCATAAATTTTTTCAAACTTTAGCCAATAATATTAGATCATCATTGTCTGATTCGGTATCACTATCATCTACGTGATTGGAAGAAGTAGAGACGTATTTATTTGATTTAAAAGCAATAGTCTTACCTTGTTTTGACGCTGATTCCGATTTACTTAATGTAAGTTTGTTTTTGTATACCTTTGCGATCCGATTAGTTCCTCTATTTTTATTGATTTCTTTTCTTTACTCTCCTCAATTGCCGTGACTTTAGGGTCCCACTCGGATGGGAGACTCCTTAATACCTTTTGGACCTTTTCCTGCGTAGAAAAATCTTTGCCAAGAGACTCAAGAGAAATATAGATGTTAGTCAACTGTAAATCCATATCAACAATAGATTCATTTGGCAATAATTTGAAAGATTCAATAATGGACATAAGCATGTTTATTTTAGACTCCTTAACTTGGCTAGTCCTATCATGTTTAATCTCAAGATTCAATAGTGGACACGTAACTTGATTCACTTTTACATAGCCCTTTTAGAAGTAGTTGTGTGGCTCTAGCATTCATACTTAGTCTCTTTTTGTCATCACTAGTGTATTCTTGTTTGGTTTTATCACTTTTAGTGTGACTCCATCAACAGTAGATAATTTAGATGGAACAAATAGACCGTCTTCTATAATGGACCAAAAATCTATATTAGTAACCATAAGAAAGAGTTTCATTCTAAGTTTCCATTGGATAAAAGACTCACCATCAAAAAGAGGAGGCCTTTGACTCGACATATCTTCTTGTTCGGTTTTGAAGCTAGTGGTTGTCATCTCACTAAGATCGTTGGATCTCCTTGTTGTGAGTGTTCCTGCACTGGTACCACTTGTAGGACCTGTATATCACCACTAGAAGGGGGGGTTGAATAGTAGGTGTTGAAAAAGTTGGGTTTTAAAAAGTTTTGACCCAAAAACCTAACTTCTGAAAACAGTTTCTGTTTTCAGATTCTGATTTACAACGTTTGAAAGATATGGTTACAGACTATCAAAAATTCTGAAATTTGGAGAGCTTCTACTCACAGACATTTTAAGTATCTCCTAACAATTGCAGATTAAAATTCAACCTCTAACCCTTTGAAAACACATTTGTGGTCAGATTGCACGAATTGCCAGAAACAGTACTCCGATTTAAAAAATTTATTCCGATTAATTCGTAACTCCAAATGGTCTGAAAATTCAATGATGTACCCCTTAAGATATTTATTTTAATGGGTTGAAACAGTTTTGAAAAATTCCTTTGGGAAGCATGTCAAATACGTTGATATTCTCAACCTCTGCAAGTCTGAAAATCAGATTGCACTATTCTCAGAACTATTAACGTTTGATTGACTTATACTTATTCAAATGGGTTGAAACTTGCGCCAAATGAAACTTAAGAGGCGTGGATATGTTTCTGGAAAATTTTACAATTTGTAAAATTCGTTTGTTATTTTTAAGATTGAGACGAAATGGATGCAGAATGCTGAAAACTGAAATTACTGTGCAGTAAAGCAAAGAACACAAAGGATTTTATAATGGGTTGGTTAAATCAACCTACTCCAGTCTTCGAAGGCACCTTCCTCGGTTATCACTAAACAAAATTAACACCTTACTACAAGGTTTGTTGGAGTTACACACCAACTCCACCCTTAAACAAACATTACAAGCAATCACACGATCACGAACACCACCACCGAACAGATGAATGTTTGATCACACCTTGATCAACCTTTTACAATTTAAAACTTGTATGGTGGCCTAATCAAATCCTATTCAATATATTGAATATAAGAACAATAGGTTTTAAAGAAGAAGAAGAAGAAAGAAATGTAGAAGAAGAGAGTAGAGAATCTTTTTGCACTTTGGAAATTATGAGAGTTGTCTTGCATTTGTGTGGCTCTCTTCTCTTCTTCTTATTTAGTCTTGGCCGCCCCCTAGGGCTTTTCTTCACCTTGAGAATTCTCTTTTGTCCTTGGAAGAATGTCTTGTGTAGATGTGACACCATCTTGCTTACTTGGCACAACATGATTGGATGAATGTCTTGGCTTTGTTACTTGGCACTTCAAGCTTGGTCCAACCTTGTCAACATTTAGTAGCTTTAAAAATCTGAGATTAACATCTAAAACATGTGACAAATAAGGTTTAAACATTGCCAAATACTGAACAATTAATCCCTACATATTTGGAATCAAATTTGTTCTCCATCAAGACCTAGAATTCGGCCACATTAAGTCTCACATGCTGAATTTTCAGCATGTGTTACATTTGCTACAAATTTTGAATTGTTACTTCTGTAGCTCCCTCCATTTTATCACTAACCTTGTGTGGCTCATTCTCCACCAGTTGAGATTCCAACTAAGCTCCACATAAGCTCCACCAAGGCTGCAGTAGGCATGTACATGTCTTGAACATGTGCTGAATTTCACTTTTGTAAACTTTGTCAAATATTGCACAATAATTACACATATATAGTATATTCCAATCAGCCCAAATTTGAATATTCTAGAATACTTTAACATGTATTGAATATGTAAAAAGTGTCTAGATACATGTCACTTGTCATGCCAAAAACGTTCCATGTTTTGTGTTTGTAGAAAACCGATTTTTCTCCGATTAAATTCAAACTTTTTGCACATGTTATATATATTATGTCACACATAATATGCATAAAATAAATTGAATATTCAGCAATAATGGCTGACTAAAGTGGCGCCCCATGTGACAAAAATAAATTTGAATTTGGAATCTCCACAATTTGGCCTTAATTGGGTGTGATTTGTGTGTGCCAACATGGAATGATTTTATGGATGAATTTACCATATAAGCCACAAAATTTCTGGCCATTTTCGAAGTGTAGGGGCTGGCCATCTATATATGGCAAGTACGTGACACGTTGGTGAAGTTTCGGTAGTCACCCGATACAACAATTTGCGTTTTATAACCTTGTAACGTGTCGTAATAATTTTGTCATCACCATGACTTATATCATATGATATAAGACCTGTATATACTCATAGATATGAGATAAGTATAGTGGTGTGATGCTGACGTACGTTTGTAATATATGTAACGTGTCGGTAGTACGTCGGAATATATGTGTATTGTGCCGTTTTATAAAAAATCTGAATATATATATTATATAGATATAAACGTGTGAATGAGATGGAGAGGAGACTTTCCATTTTCAAGTTTATTGCCATCTTGCCTTCTCCAAATATATATCCATCGAATGAACTACTTGGTTCATTTAACTAAGTATTTCACTTAATGAACTAGTTTAGTTCATTAATAGTGGCACCTGAAAATAGTTCAAACATAACAAATATTTGCCATTTCATGTAATCTTTAAAAGCTTCATGGCTTGTTAGTACGGCAACATCATATATAAAGTATATAAGCCAAGTTTACCACAAAAACGTGCCAAGTAATAAAATTGTCATGCATTTCTTAAACACGTTGTATTTAAATCATTTATTCGTACATCACTCAAACTCTTTTCTCAACAGTTTTGATTTAAGAAGGTATAGTGACTCCGACTATGTCGGAAATCTAGTTGATAGAAAAAGCACCTCCGGGACATGCTAATTCCTTAGAGATTGATAGTGTGTCACTTTCAACGGCGGAATCCGAATATGTATCGGCCGTTTCGTGTTGTGCACAACTACTTTGGATGATCAACACCTTAAACGATTACATTGTTAAGTTTGATAAAGTTCTCATCCTATGTGACAACACATCAGCAATAAGTATAGCACAAAATCTGGTCCACCATAGTAGGATAAAACATATTGAAGTGAGGCATCACTTCATAAGGGATTGCATTCAAAAAGGATTAGTATGCACTGAATTTTTCCACCCAATGACCAACTAGCAGATATCTTTATTAAATCCATTCCCACTGAGACATTCGAATCAACTAGAACAAGATTAGGGATGATAAACAATGGTTAAACGTTCAAAAAGGCAAATTCCAAAACACATCGATCGATCTATGTGGCAGTCTCAGAGACTGATGTTAAATCAGACATCGATCGATCGAAGTATAGGACATCGATCGATCGAAGTCCCAGACATCGATCCATCGATGTCATCGTGGGAATGAAAAATAAAAAGCTGCGAAACCCTTTTCATTTCACTTTCTTGCTCCTCCAACTGCAGCCCGAAACCCCATCTTCTAGCAACTCAAAATCAAACAGTCAACTTCCAATTTCTTGCTTAATTCCTAAAACTCTCTCCTTAATTCAGTCATCTCTTTCATCATTTTCATATATCTCTTCACATATACCTAAATTTTCTCGTCACTAACCCTATTCATGGCCCCAAAAACAAAAAACCCTTCCAAAAGAGCAAGAACAACTCAGGAGGAATCTCCCACTCTAGTCCTCAGGTTCCAACCGGATCTAGGACGCAAGGATTGAGGAAGAAAGAAACTTCCTATCATGAGGCCATGTTAAGTGAGACAAGGGTAAAGACCACACTAAACAATTTCCTATGGCTCAAGTTCGGAGAGTACAAGGATGCCTTGAAAGAACCAACGAGTACAGGTAAATTTGCCTACATTTTCCTTAGAGCTCAATTGCTGTTTAGTGAATGGGAAAACAAGAAGAGATCTACCATTCCCTTAAAATTGCTCAAAATTGAAGACATTTTGAGCAATGAGGAATTGAGGCCGATCATCGATTGGTTTGATGATAAAAAATAGAGACCTGTTTGGGAATTTTCTCAAATGGAGAATATGTCTACCCGTTGCACTAGAATGTTTTATGCTAATTTATGGGTAGACTATCGAAATGGAGTTACATTTTCGTTGAATTCAGTGATAGATGGTCAGATGGTAGAGTTTTCATCTAAGACAATAAGTGAACTCCTTGGTTGCATGGCCATCTATTGTCCTAGATGAAAACCCTAGATGACAATAAATGAGATTTGCGCTTTCCTTCTATATTGAGAGATAGAGATTCTAACACAAGAAGAACCATAAATATTTGATCTCTTGCTTGTGTTTAGACTAGTGAAAAAGTTTAAACATTACTATTTCTATCAACCCACTATGAGAAAGTTGTTGAGAGAACTTTGTTAAAGTTGTGAGGTAGCAAGAAGTTGTTCTTGCTAGAGCTGTAGTTGCCGTTATTGCACAAGTGTATCTTGTGCAAGAAGTTGTTGTTGTTGTTGCTTACACTAAGGTGTTAGTGTAAATGTTGATGTGCTTGTTCTTATTATCTTTAATAAGAAGAGTAGTTGTTGAAAATCCACTTTGGCAACAAAGTGGTAGTGGAGTAAAATCATTTACGATTCGAACCACTCTATATCCGATGTATTCATTCATTGTTTCTCACCTCCCATTCTTGCTTTGATTTTGAATTCTATTTGAGTTGAGCCAAACATTGCCAAACACTATGTTTCGGACCTAACACTTTCCGTATTCATCTTTGGACTTGGAGCTCACTATTGTTTCAGAACAAATCATGCGGTGGAGGCAACCTGAAACCATTACAACCAAAGAAAATTTTGGAGACTTGTTCTGTAGCGCCCTGCTCCCGTACCTTAGCATCAGAACAGTGTACCCATCGTATCTCGCTTAGGAGAATACAAGGCGTCGTTCAAACTTCTTAAACGTCAGAAATAACGTAGAAATTTTTCGCAAAAACAATCATTAAAAATTCAAATTCAGTTTATAAATAATCCCAATAGAAAATAAATAAAACGTTTAGGGCTGGCGAAACCCGATACATCAAATGAAATCTAAAAGTCTGACACAAAAGAAATAAATCTTGTAATCCATCAAATGTCTCTAAATGTCTCGCAAAACTTCACTCTCCCAGCTGACACCTTCTGACTCGTCCTCTACGAGATTGTAGTCAAACTCTGGCTCACCTGTGGAGGGAATGGTAGTAAGGGGTGAGTGATTTGGGAAAATCACCTGTAGGTTACCGTCTAATCCCAGAAAGGAACCATACTTACAAAATACATAAGCACGTAAGAAAAATAACAACAAATATATATAGAAATAAAAACAACAATAACCGGAACATAAAATAAACATCCACCGGTCCAATCGAATGCAATGCGCAACTTCGTGAACGTTCTTTCTCTCTATCGTGTCACAAGCAACAACATCACTATCCCACACAATATGTTCTTTTCTTTTTCTATGATATGCTATGCATGACCCGGATCCTACTCTTCGCTCCGTAATGTGGAGTCAGCGAACAACGCTCCGTAACGTGGAGTCAGCATACATCGCTCTATAATATGGAGTGAGCGTACATCGCTCTGTAACATAGAGTCAGCGCACATTGCTCTGTAACATGGAGTTAGCGGACAACGCTCCGTAATATGGAGTCAACGTACATGGCTCCGTAACGTAGAGTCAGCATACATCGCTCTGTAACATGGAGTCAGCGCACATCGCTCCGTAACCTGGAGTCAGCGCCCCAAAGGGATGCAATGCAATGCACGTGCCATGAACGCTCCACACACATAATCCATAATCCGGCGCATCCATGCTCCTATATATACCCGCGCCCATACACGTGCATATATACTTACATGTATACCCCCGTTTTATTACGGTGTATTCATACTCATATATATACTCGCGCCCATACACGTGCGTATATACTTGTATGAATAGCCCATTTTATTAATATTATTTTTATTTGTTTAAATATATTTTTCTTATATTTTTTCAGTATTTATTTAATTTTTTCATCCAATTCCATCACTTTAATTATTGAAAATGTCAAAAAAAAATATTATTTTCCATCATTCATATTTTTCCTAATTTATATTAATTTTTCCGGGACTTTATACTATCTTTTCCTAATTTTCTATCTGTATTTATACTTTAGTATGAATATTAGAAATGCAGGCAAGAATTGGGCCTCTGTCCATTTTTGGTGCCCCATTTCAATTTAACAATCAAGTATTTAAGATTTGTCAATATACTATTATATTATATAAAAGAAAATTATGCAATTTGCTTTTGCTACTGTCAAATCATTATCTAATAAATATATATAAATATTTTTCAGAGAAACCTTAGACAAAACGATATGCACCAAAACGAAAGAGCAACAAAACAATTATCCATTTTGCACAATTGCTGCACACATGCATCATAAATTAAAATGTTGTAAAAAATCTTATTCTTTTAAGGCAACTAACGTTTTTTTTTCAAATCATTTTATGTAATAGAAAAGTAACCATCGTACAAACTAACATTTTTTTAAAAAATTATTTTATATAATAAAAGAAATAGCCATCGTTTGCAATAAAAATCACAACTTTAGTTATATTTTGTAAACTTTCAGCAGTATCTAAGCCATACAACATTTAAAATTTCATATCATCTATTCTTACACAATTTGGTCACACACACATATATTTTTTTTATGTAAAACCATTTTATTTGACATCCTCACTTATGGTGGAGGGAAAACCATATTACATCAAAGTCAATTGTCATCATAAGAGAAAAGCGAATGAAGTGAAGAAAGTATGCGCAACCTCCAGTTATATATGATATGCCGCATTAAAACATTGTCAAGTAAAACCACACTTGTGGATAAAACCTTGACGAAGGAAAAAGCGTACATATTTATATGACTAGATGGTTGATGAAATAACATATAAAAAATTGAATGGAAGTAGTGAGACAAAAAAAGAGACGCAGCCAGACGGAAAGATCCCTGCTAGTTCTCCGGAATATAGGTAGACATGGGAGTATCTTCAACTATTTGAGTCCACTGCAAGAAACTTGTTGCCTTGCTTCACCACAGTTCCCAGCCAATACCTCGAGCAAAAGCCATAATATACCGCTTAACACAACATTGCAAATTGTCCATAAAGCAAGCATGACGAGAGTAAAGAAGCCATACCCAAATTGCCCTTAGCCAAACGACTACGGGCAGCCTCCAGTTTAAATGCCATAGCGCTGAAGGCAAGATGCCACTAATATGTTTTGTGTCCATGCCTCATAATACTCAAAAAAAAAGAGAAGATGTTACCCAGAGACACATGAAATTGATAAACGAAAATAATAAGCACGCATATAGTGTATAAGGCAAAGGAGACATACCAAGGCTGCCTATGCCAATAGATTGTTGGACCGTGCACCTACAATAAACACCACTAGAGGGGGGTAAATAGTGATTAGAAGAAATTACACTACAACCCTTTGTAAAAATCTGTTTTGAAAACAGAATCTGAGACCACTTCAGATTCATAACCTGTTTTTGAAAAATTCAAAAATAATTATACACAACTTCAAACATTATGAAACTTTCCAAAATTGAATTTCAATGTGTTAACAAGACTATGTCCAAAAACCAGACAAAAATAATATCGTTTGACCCTTCAAAGAAATAAAAAGATTCAGATGGTCAATCTGGACAGAATTGGACAGAATGTTACTGATTTTGCAAAATGTGTTTCTCTTTGAATATTCAACCAAAAAGATTGATCATTATATCAAAACACTCCTTAGATGTGTAGATAAAGTTTCCAAAAGGCCCTGACCTTAAACAATTCTTGATAAATACAGAATTTAAGTTTTCTCAAATCTGGTCAGATTGCAGCCAGATTGGAGCAGTTATCTTGCAATGACTGAAAGACTAACTTTCCCTTGCTCAAATCAAGTCATTCTTGTTGCAAATTAAAGCTAACAGTATGAAGTATAACTCCACCAAAAATTACGAATTTGGAAAGTGTTTAGCTATTTTTTCAAATTGTGCAAAGTTGTGTGAAAACTGCAGTAAGAAAACAGAAATGAAGAAACAAGACAAGAACACCGAGAATTTATCCTGCTTTGGTCAATGTGACCTACTCCAGTCCCAAGGAACACCTTTCCTTGGATTTCACTATGAAAAGAATCACCTTACAACAAGAACCAAGGTTGATCCTTGGGTTATACACCAACCCCACTCAAGACTTGGATAATCACCTTCTAAGCAACACTTAGTTGCAACACCTCTACAACCTATTGATATAGCCTTATAAGAATGGCTAGTCAATCTTACAAATGAAGATCAAGAGGCTTTTAGAACAACAAAAACAACAAGAACACCTTTGCTACAAAGAATGGAATAAAAACAACAACAACAAGAAGATGATAGCTAGACAATTCAACAAATACTTGTAAGCTTCAAGTGTGTTTCATCTTCTTCACCATGGCCTCTATTTATAGTGTGATTTGAGCCTTGGAGATAAGACTTCCAATGTGTCACCATCTTCATCATCAATTCCAAATGTCTTCGCATCATCGGTTGGCCTTGTACACTTGGCAAAATAAAACACAATGATTGGTCCACCATGGCAATGTCATGTTGGCCGAAATTTCCATCATGGAAAGTCTCATTTATCTTTTGCAAAATGTAGATAATAAGAGAAGATAATTGCGCCAAAATACCTCAACTTCTTGTCATGAAAATAGGCATGTGACAATTGAATATTTCAAACTCAAAAATCAGCTCCAAGAAGGTCATACTAGCCGTTGATTACCTTCCATATTTTCCAAAAAGGATTTTTAACTTTCCTTAATAAAATAAGAAAGGATAATACCACCAAATTATCCCCAACTTCAAGCACAATAATAGGACAAAAAAATCTGCTGAAAATAGCCAAGACAACCAAGTAGCCGTTTGGCTACATTTGAATATTTCCAAGTTGGCATTTTTGCTAACTAGCTCCTTTTTGATTTGTCCACTTGTCACCAACTCATAAAATGAATAACACCTCATATCCAACTGTATATGCACTTTTTAAGCATACATATATGTGTAGCAACTCAGACTTTTGAAGAATAAATTAATAGATAATAGTTGACAAGATTATGTCAACGTGTAACACCGAAATTCCTAATATTTCTTCTTATATGTTGAGATCATTTCCGCACCTATAAAACCTTGAACAACTCTGAATAATGATGAATAATATGCTCTTATAACATATATAAGAGGGTCTTCAAGAAAAAATAGAATGTGACATCTCACATCGTCACATATCCAGCTATAGTCAATAATATCATCATGTGAGAGAATAAAATAAAGAATCACCATATTATCTTCAAATTAATAATAACTCAGCTCCATAATGAAGATAATAATATGCTCAAGAGATTCCTTGAGTGAAAATACCAAAAATACCCTTGGGGGTAAAATGACCAAAATACCCCTGGTATATGAAAACTCCAGAAATGACCCCGATGGTCAGAAATAAATATTATAACACCTTTGCCTTGATAAATGGTATAAGAATAAGTCATTGATATATTTTCACCATGTGATGTTCCTACAAAACTCAAAATACCAATTTTGCCCTTTTTGGTAAGTTGTAGAAACTTCTAAGGCACGTTAGTCACAATACATTTAAAATCATCAAAATCACATAAGATTCACATAATGAGCATGTATAAATCATATACAAATGAAAACAACCACTTTATCATATTTTAGAAGAATATTTCTAAAAACCCTAAACATTCTGTGAGACGTGGATCGATCCATGTGAGGGGCTGACGTACGTCGATCGATCCACGTGAGAGATCGACGTCTCACAGTAAGTTTTTGGTTCTTCTCAGTCCAACATCGATCGATCCATGTTAGGAGATGATGTACATCGATCGATCTATGTGTCTCTGCCTGAGAGATCCACGTCATTTTTCTTCACTTTTTCATCCTTTAATCATTTATAACACCATATATGACATCTCTAAGTATTCACCACTTAAAATCATGACTTGAAAATTATCCAAACATATTTCTCAACATTCTCCCCCTTTTGGATGATTTTCAAAATAACTTAACATGATTTTAATGTCACAACTCATAACCAATTGTTTAACATCATAAATCTTACCAATTGTTTTCAAACTTTGTTTTCAAAAAAAATTTTAAATAGTTATGCTCCCCCTCAACTTATACTCTCCCCCTTAACCTATACTCAACTTATACCAATTGAAACTTATCATACCAAATCATGTCTTACCAACTAAAATCATGTTCTTATTCTATCTCCCCCTTTATTTTGCAAATCATGCAAAAGATAGAACTATACAATGGTGTCGCAAGTCATCATACCTAACTTGGCTCGTAAGTTTTCAAACGTGGCTTGATTAAGGGGTTTGGTAAAGATATCAGCGATTTGGTGATCAGTTCTTATATGGTTTATGACTATATCCTCATTTTGAACATGATCGCGAAGAAAGTGGTATCACACCTCAATGTGTTTGGCCTTAGAATGAAGCACCGGATTCCGAGAAAGATTGATCGCACTTGTGCTATCGCAGAAAATTGGAATCTTTTTCATTTTAATGCCAAAATCACTAAGTTGCTGTTTAAGCCAAAGTATTTGGGTAGTACATGTAGGACCTCAGGCGCTACCATCTCTCCCAAAACCAATTGGTGACAGGAGATGTGCATACCCTAGCCTTATAGTGCATTCAGCACACAAGCGCCCACGGCATTCGACTGTGACTTGGCCCACATGGCCTACGCCACGGGACAATTGATGCACCTAACAATTTCCCCCTCAGCAATTGCTCCTACTGGGAATCGAACCCGTGACCTCTCTCTGATACCAATTGTAGGATCTGCAAGGCACCACTAGAAGGGGGGTTGAATAGTGGGTGCGGAAAATGTGGTTTTTAAAATTGTTTTAGACAAAAAACCCAACTTCTGAAAACAGTTTTTGTTTTCAGGACCAGTTTTAAAACGTTTTGAAAACTAGGTTGTAGGTCTTCAAAAATTCTGAAATTTGGATAGAACTTAGACTCAGATGTTATGAGTATCTACTAAAAATTTCAGATTAAAATTCAACTTCTAACCCCTTGAAAAATCGTTGGTGGTCAGATTGCGCAAATCTGCCAGAAACGATACACTGATTTGAAAAATTAATTCCTATTTGTACACAACTCCAAATGCTCTGAAAATTTAAAGACTAACCCCTTATATGTTATATTTAAATTTTTTGAAACAGTTTTGAAAAATACTTTCGGGAAGTTAGTCAAATACACTCAAAATCTCAACCTTTGCAAGCCTGAAAATCAGACTGCACTAGTCTTAGAACTTTGGATGTTTGAGTGAATTATACTTCTCCAAAAGGGTTGAAACTTGTGCCAAAAGAACCCTAGAACGTGTGGCTATGGTTTCTGAAAGTTTTTTAATTTTTGAAATTCGTTTACTATTTTTACGGACGTGATTAAATACAGTAAACAGTGCTGAAATAGAAAATCAGTGCTGAAAGTAAATGACACCAAGGATTTTATACTAGTTCGGTTATCAAAACCTACTCCTGTCTTCGAGGAACACCTTCCTCGGTTCACACTAATCACACAACTCAAAAACACCTTACCACAGGGTTGATGGAGTTACACACCAACTCCAACCCTTTACAAACCTTGTACAACGAATACAATTCGCACGAACACCACCACCTTGCAAGATTGAAGATTGATCATACCTTGATCAATCTTTTACAAAGATAAAGAATGTGTGGTGGTCTAAGATAAGCCTATTCAAGAATATGAATATAAGTACAATAGGCTTTTAGAGAGAAGAAAGAAAGATGTAGACGAAGAAGGGAATGGAAGACTCTTTTTGCACTTTTGAACTTGTGAGACTTGTCTTTTTTTGTTTGCTCTTCTTCTCTCCTTTTAATCATTATTTTGGCCGCCCCCTATGATGCTTTTCTTCTCTTGAAAATTATCTTCTAAGTCCTTGGAAGAGTGTATTGCATTATTGTGACATGTCTTTGCTTACTTGGCATGTTCTCATTGGATGATCATTAAGCACTTGCTTACTTGACACTCATTGATTGGTTGAATGTTGTCATCACTTGATGACTTGAAAAATCTGAGAATTCCACTAAAAACATGTGCCAAAATCAAAATAAAATAGTTGCCATAACATCCAAGATTATCACATAAATTAAGCAAGATAGTTATCTCACAAAAATGGTTAAAAAAATCGCCCATTATGACAAATGCACATGCTGAAATTTCAGCATGTGTTATATTCACTTTTTGTTCAAAATGTTGCATAGTTTGCTTTGATTTATCTCTTGAAAATGAATCACCATTTAGTAGACAATATTCTCATCATGTATGGAATAAAATTGGACAACAATATGGCCTAAAATTCGGCCAAGGTACATCACACACATGCTGAAATTTTCAGCATGTGTGATATTCAAGAATATCACTTTCTTTATTCCATAAAATATTTAAAACACTTCCAAATTGTCTTCCAATTAATCCACCTTAATCAAGAAGTAAAATATTGCTCATTAACATGTTAAAAACATCCAGCCCTTGGCACACATGCTGAATTTTCAGCATGTGTCACAATTGTGACAAGATTTGAAATGTTACCTTGTGTAGCTTCTTTCTTTGTGTCACCAACTTTGTATGATTGATTCTTGACTAATCAATATGCCAACAAGGCTCCACATATGCTCCATCTCAGCTGTAGGGGCGTGTATACATGTATATGCTTGTGCTGAATTTCATTTTTGCTAACTTTGTAAAATAGTGCACATCTAATAATACACACATGTTATACTCCAATCAGCCCTTAATTTAATTTTCTAGAACACTTTACGATGTATGACATATGTAAAAAGTGTCTAGATATGTGTCATATGATGTGCCAAAAATGTTCCATGCATTGTGTACGTAGAAAATCGAATTTTCGATATTTATCGATTACCCGATTTTTCTCTAATTAAATTCCAACTTTTTGCACATGTTATATATATTATGTTACACAAAATATATAGTATATACTTTAAATCTCAGCACTTAGCTGGTCTAAAGTGGCGCCATTAACATGTGACAAAATTAAAATTGGAATCTCCACAATTTGGCCTTAATGTGGGGTGATTTGTGTGTGCCAACATGGAATGGTTTTATAGCTGCAATTTACATCATAGCCACGAAATTTTTGAGCATTTTTGAAGTATAGGGGCTGGCCATCTATTTATGGCAAGTATGTGACACGTTGGCGAAGTTTCGGTATTCGCCCGATACGACAATTTTTGGTTTAGAATCTTTTAACGTGTCGTATTTAATTTGTCATCACCATGACTTATATCATATGATATAAGACCTGAATATACTCATAAATATGAGTTAAGTATGATGGTGTGACGCTAACGTACGTATATAAAATATATAACGTGTCGGTAGTACGTTGGAATATATGTGTATGTGCCTTTTTCAAAACAAATCTGAAAATATATATAACTATATATATGTAGGCGTGTATATGTAATGTAAATGAGGAGGAGGAGACTTTTCTTTCTTAGCCTTGTTGCCTTTGTGCCTTGTTCAAATGTAGCTTCCTTTAATGAACTACTTAGTTTAATTAACTAAGTACTTCACTTAATGAACTAGTTTAGTTCATTAATGGTGGCACCTGAAAATAGTATAAACACAACAAATATTGGCCATTTGATGTAAGCTTTGTAGCTTCATGGCTCGTTAGTACAACAACATAATATATGAACTATATAAGGCAAGTAATAAGCAATATATCATGCACATTTATCTTATGCTCGTTTTTGTGCACATTTAAATCATGTATTTGAAAATCACTCAAACCCCTTTTTCTCTACAGTACATAGACTCAAAGCAATATACTCGGCTTCAGTGGTAGAAAGAGCTACACTAGCTTGCTTTTTAGAAAACCAAGAGATCAAGTTGATTCCTATGAATTGACACGTACCGCTAGTGGATTTTCTATCTAACTTGCAACCACCATAATCAGCATCACTATATGCGTGTAATTCCAACTTAGCATTTCTATCATATCAAAGTCCTAAGTGAGGTGTATGCTTAAGATATCTAAAGATCTTTTTAACTGCATTGTAATGTGATACCTTAGGACAAGATTGAAACCTAGCATACATACACACACTAAACATGATGTCAGGTCTTGATGCAGTTAAGTATAACAGTGATCCAATCATAGACCTATAAAGTGTGTCATCAAAAGGTTTACCATTTTCATCCTTATCTAGTTTGGTGCTAACACTCATGGGGGTAGTTGTATGTTTCAACTCTTCAAAGCCAAACTTCTTAATCATATCATTGACATACTTAAGTTGGCTAATGTGAATTCCTTGAGGGGTTTGTTTGATTTGAAGGCCTAAGAAGTAGTTCAATTCTCCTACCATTGACATTTCAAATTCTGACTTCATACACTCTTCAAAGTCTTTGACTAAAGTAGGGTTAGTTGAACCAAAGAAAATATTGTCTATATATATTTGAACTATTAACAAATCATTATCTTTTCTTCTTAGGAATAATGTGTTGTCCATAGTTCCCCTTTGATAATTATTTGCAATTAGAAAGTTTGCAAATCTATCATACCAAGCTCTTGGAGCTTGTTTCAAACCATATAAAGCTTTTTTAAGCTTGTAAAAATTGTTAGGATTCTTTGGATCTCCGAATCCAAGCGGTTATTTGACAAACACCTCTTCTTGGATGTATCCATTTAAGAATGTACTCTTGACATCCATTTGGAAGAGTTTAATGTTACTTAGACTTGCAATCGCAAGTAATAATCGAATTTCTTCTAGTCGTGTAATGAGTGCAAAGGTTTCTGCATAATCTATACATTCTTGTTGATTATAACCCTGTGCGACTAGCCTAACCTTATTCCTTGTAATATTTCCTTGTTCGTCCATTTTATTCCTAAAGACCCATTTAGTTCCTATTATAGACTTGTCTTCAGGTTTAGGTACTAGGTCCCACACGTTGTTCCTTGTGAATTGGTTCAATTCCTCATGCGTAGCTTCTATCCATGATATTCACCTAAGGCTTCCTTAACATTCTTAGGTTCTATGTGTGACACTAAGCTATGTCCTTCAAGTTGACTTATATTTCTATGTGTTCTAACTCCAACACTTGGATCCCCAATGATTAGTTCTCTAGGATGCCACCAATTCCTAGATTGACTAGGTTCACCCTCATTTTGTTCAAATGTTTCATTAGTGTGAAAATTATCATATGTAATTGGATCATTAGTTGTATTATCTTCCAATTGCAAAGTCTCTTCATTTATTTCATCTAAGGGTTCATGCATGTATCTTCTTCTTTATAGCCTAAGCCGGTTTTATCATTTCCATATTTTTGTGATGAGATTAGTGTATCTAACATATTAGCACCCGACTTAAATTGTTCTAACATTTTTTCTAAGTTAAGTTTAGAAGACTTAAGTTGTATTATTTCATGTTCACAACTTTCCAAATTAGACTGTAGCATACTATTTTCCGTTTTTAGCTTTTGCTCATTTTTCCTAAGTGATTCAATTTTATTCTCTAAAGAATCAAGAGTATTAGTAGACTCTTGTTTAAAAGATTCTAATTGATCGGAAAACTCCAAGTTGGACGTCTTCAACTTGTCATTTTCTTCAATTAGTTTCTTCTTTTCTTTAGAGAGCCTCTTACAGTGAGCATGCATTCTTAAGAACTCTTCATATATTTCATCAATAGTCATGTCACTGTCATAATCACTATCAGAAGAAGAACTTACCTTGTTGGATATGAAGCAGACATGGGCTTCCTCAGTTTCGGATTCTGAGTCGGATGAGTCACTCCATGTGCTCACCTTCATTGCTCGTTTCCCTTTCCTTGCCTTTGACTCCTTTGTCTTTGTCGTTTGTGTCTCCTTGTCCTTGGCTTGTTTATTATTGTTGTTATTATTATTATTTTTCTTTGTGGGACAATCATATGGAATATGTCTTTTTTGACCGCATTCATAACACTTTAACTCTTTATTATACCATTTGTTAGTGTTATTTTTCTTAGGTTGAGAAGAAGAAGAAGAACGTTGTCTATTCCTATTAGGGCATTTGAAAAACTTTCTAAGTTTTCTCGCTATTAATATCAAGTCATCATCTAATTCAGTATCACTATTACTGTCATCATTATTTGTATGTGTTTCAGTTGTTTTGAAAGCTATAGACTTACTTGATGATTTAGATGACTCGCACTTCTGTTGGTTTAGTTTTACCTCATAGACTTTAAGAGACCCGATCAATTTCATTCATCTTAGTGATTGACTTTGTCTCCTCGATTACAGTCACCTTTGGATCCCATTCAGCAGGAAGCCTTCGTAGCACCTTTTGAACCTTTTCATTGTTCGAAAATGACTTCCATGAAGTTTCAAGGGCATTGAAAATATTAGTAATCCTCAAATCCATAGATGTTATGGATTCGTTCGGCAACATTTTGAAAGTCTCTAATTCAGTCATAAGCATGTTTATTTTTGATTCTTTAACACCACTGGTACCTTCATGCTTTAATACAAGTGATTTTCACATGTCATGTGTGCCTGTGCAATTTGAAATATATCCTGCTTCAGACGTTGTAAGTCCATTCAAGAGTAATTGCATAGCTTTAGCATTCATTGACATTTTCGTTTTATCTTCCGATGTCCATTCACTTTTATATTTTTCTACTTCTTGAGTGACTCCACTAAAATTGTACAACTTTCATTGGAATGTACGGCCCATCTTCAACTATAGACCATAAATCGATGTCTATAGCCATTAAGAATAGCCTCGTTCTTAGTTTCCAATGAACAAAATTATTTCCATCAAAAAGAGGAGGGCGTTGGGTGGACATACCTTTGTTTTGAGACTAGCAGGCTACAAAGAATAATTGTTTCTTGGCTTTGTATTGATTGTATGGTGTTGAATCTTGCTTCTTTGAGTGGTGCTGACCTCGCTCTGATACCAATTATTGGACCGTGCACCTGCAATAAACACCACTAGAGAGGGGATGAATAGTGGTTAGCGGAAATTACACTACAACCCTTTGTAAAAATCCCCTTTGAAAGCAAAATCTGAGACCACTTCAGATTCATAACCTGTTTTTGAAAAATTCAAAAATAATTATACACAACTTCAAACATTATGAAACTTTGCAGAATTGAATTTCAATGTGTTAACAAGATTCTGTCCAAAAACCAGATAAAAATAATATCGTTTGGCCCTTCAAACAAATAAAAAGATTCAGATGGTCAATCTGGACAGAATTTGACATATTGTTGCTGATTTTGCAAAACTTGTTTCTCTTTGCATATTCAACCAAAAAGGTTGATCTTTATATAAAAACACTCCTTAGGATGTGTAGATGAAGTTTCCAAAAGGCCTTGACCTTAAACAATTCTTGACAAATACAGAATTTAAGTTTTCTCAAAACTGGTATGATTGCAGCCACATTGGAGCAGTTATCTTGCAAAGACTGAAAGACTAACTTTCTCTTGCTCAAATCAAGTGATTCTTGTTGCAAATGAAAGCTAACAGTCTGAAGTATAACTCCACCAAAAATCACAAATTTTGAAAGTGTTTAGCTATTTTTTCAAATTATGAAAAGTTCTGTGAAAACTGCAGTAAAAACGGACAGAAAAAAGAAATGAAGAAACAAGACAAGAACACCGAGAATTTATCCTGGTTTGGTCAATGTGACCTACTCCAGTCCCAAGGAACACCTTTCCTTGGATTTCACTATGAAAAGAATCACCTTACAACAAGAACCAAGCTTGATCCTTGGGTTATACACCAACCCTACTCAAGACTTGGATAATCACCTTCTAAGCAACACTTAGTTGCAACACCTAGTTGCAACACCTCTACAACCTATTGATATAGCCCTATAAGAATGGCTAATCAATCTTACAAATGAAGCTCAAGAGGCTTTTAGCAAAACAAAAACAACAAGAACACCTTTGCTACAAAGAATGGAATAAAAACAACAACAAGAAGATGATAGCTAGACAATTCAACAAATGCTTGTAAGCTTCAAGTGTGTTTCATCTTCTTCACCATTGCCTCTATTTATAGTGTGATTTGAGCCTTGGAGATAAGACTTACAATGTGTCACCATCTTCATCTTCAATTCCAAATGTCTTCTCATCATTGGTTGGCCTTGTACACTTGGCAAAATAAAACACAATGATTGGTTCACCTTGGCAATGTCATGTTGGCCGAAATTTCCATCATGGAAAGTCTCATTTATCCTTTGCAAAATGTAGATAATAAGAGAAGATAATTGCACCAAAATACCTCAAATTCTTGTCATGAAAATAGGCATGTAAGAATTGAATATTTCAAACTCAAAAATCAGCTCCAAGAAGGTCATACTAGCCATTGGTTATCTTCCATATTTTCCAAAAATGATTTTTGATTTTCTTTAATAAAATAAGAAAGGATAATACCACCAAATTATCCCCAACTTCAAGCACAATAATAGGATATGTGAAGTCTTATTTGACTTCAAAAAATTTGCTGAAAATAGCCAAGACAACCAAGTAGCCGTTTGGCTACATTTGAATATTTCCAAGTTGGCATTTTGCCAACTAGCTCCTTTTTGATTTGTCCACTTGTCACCAACTCATAAAATGAATACCACCTCATATCCAACTGTATATGTACGTTTTTAAGCATACATATATGTGTAGCAACTCAGATTTTTGAAGAAGAAATTAATAGATAATAGTTGATAAGATTATGTCAACGTGTAACACCGAAATTCCTAATATTTCTTCTTATATGTTGAGATCATTTCCGCACCTATAACACCTTGAACAACTCTGAATAATGATGAATAATATGCTCTTATAACATATATAAGAGGGTCTTCAAGAAAAAATAGAATGTGACATCTCAAATCGTCACATATTCAGCTATAGTCAATAATATCATCATGTGAGATAATAAAATAAAGAATCACCATATTATCTTCAAATTAATAATAACTCAGCTCCATAATAAAGATAATAATATGCTCAAGAGATTCCTTGAGTGAAAATACCAAAAATAGCCTTGGGGGTAAAATGACCAAAATACCCTTGGTATATGAAAACTCCAGAAATGACCCCGATGGTCAAAAATAAATATTATAACACCTTTGCCTTGATAAATGGTATAAGAATAAGTCCTTGATATATTTTCACCATGTGATGTTCCTACAAAACTCAAAATACCAATTTTGCCCTTTTTGGTAAGTTGTAGAAACTTCCAAGGCACGTTAGTCACAATACATTTAAAATCATCAAAATCACATAAGATTCACATAATGAGCATATGTATAAATCATATACAAATGAAAACAACCTCTTTAACATATTTTAGAAAAATATTTCTAAAAACCCTAAACATTCTGTGAGACGTGGATCGATCAATGTGAGGGGCTAACGTACGTCGATCGATCCACGTGAGGGGCTGACGTACGTCGATCGATCAACGTGAGAGATCGACGTCTCACGGTATGTTTTTGGTTCTTCTAGTCCAACAATGATCGATCCATGTTAGGGGATGATGTACATCGATCGATCCATGTGTCTCTGTCTGAGAGATCCACGTCATTTTTATTCACTTTTTCATCCTTTAATCACTTATAACACCATATGTGACGTTTCTAAGTATTCACCACTTAAAATCATGACTTTGAAAATTATCCAAACATATTTCTCAACATAGATGACATAGGCAACCCCCAAATTTGGACGCCATCCCATCAGGAAACTCATAGTCGGAAATTGGGAAGAGATGTATCCAAGGTCAAAGAGCCTCGCACATCGCAAGGCAATGAAGCTTCTGATGAATATATTTTGACTCCTGTAGCATGTAAACCATAACGTGCTAATGCATGCGCAACGGTGTTTGCCTCACGCAGGCTATAGCATAGAGTAGAAGCATTGAGACACAGTATCGCTGTTGCCCGACGGATATCCGCTAAACAAGAACCCGTATATTGCGAAGGATTAGCCACGAATTTAATTAGCATACGGCAATCGGTTTCAACAAACAGTCCATCATAGGTCATGGCATAGTAGAGTAGATAGTATAACAAGGCCATTAAATCAGCTCTAACTGGGGAGACACATGGCAATGCAAAGCAAATAGCTGAGACGAAGGTCCCAAATTCATTGCGCAGTACGGCCCCAGCAGCAGCTTTTCTGTGTCCAACTATAGCATCCACATTTAATTTCATCCTACCTGAAGGTGGCAATGTCCACTTGACCAACCTGTGGCGGCGAACACGTAACCGAGGTGAAAAACCATGAGCGACTAATTGAGGAAGAGGCTGTACAAATTTACGACCTTGCATCGAAGCACACCAAGTATATATGTGATCACGAACACGTTCAAATAAGTGTCTGTAAGAATAATTGTTGTCTCCAAATCGGATGTAGGTATACACTTTCTAAATAACCCAAACAACCAAAGCTGGTGTCACTGCCCGCAAATTACCCAGCATGGTAGCCGCCGAAGATTGACACACCAGCAAATTAAATAAGCGTGAATGGTGGACTGACGAGGCATGGGACCCAAAAACAATACTGCAATTTCACACCACAAAGACTTGACTTCCGGGCATTGTAAGAATATATGATCCCTAGTATCCGAATGCTGTAAACAGAAAACACATTGGGAAGGATAAATTGTCTGCCATGCTCTAAGATTATTTGTAAGAGGGAGAGAATGACACCATAACCTCCACAAGAACACTCTAACTCCCAAGGGAGATGTAGACCACCAAATATATTTAGAACAATCAAACAAGGGGGATTGTGCATGAAACAAAGAATACGCTGATTTAATGGTATATTGGCAGTAGCTTCCGCAACCCAATTAATGTTGTCTGGTGTATACTCAACATTAGACTGCATGTAATAATGACTATCTCAAATTCGTTTCTAGACGGCGGAATCATAGATATGGGCATAAACCCTGCTCCTTTGGCCATATTTTGCACGACTGAAAGAGGCCCATAATGAATCAGAGGTATGATATTTCCACCATAAGAGTCCATTATATACCCTTTGAATCATGTCCAAATTCCGTATACCCAAACCTCCATGCTCTATGGGTCGAAAAATATTCTCCCAAGATGTCCAATGATGTCGACCATTCCAAATAAATGTAGACATTTTCTTATTCAAGGTTGAAATAACACTTTTGGGCAATCTTGAACTTGCTATAATATGAATTGGCATAGTAGCAAGGACATGCTTGACTAGTACCATCCGACCCGCCATAGATAATAGCTTCGATGACCAAGCAATAAGGCGTATGTCAAAATGTGATAATAAAGCAGTACAATATGCAGCTCTATTAACTCCTTTATGTAAATAAGAGCCAAGGTATTTGATTAGAAATACTGCCAAACGCATACCAAGCTCGCGTGCAACTTTTGGTCCAGCCACTGACTTTCCAACCACTGTCTGACTCTTATGAAAGTTAACCAATTGTCCCGATGCAGACTGATAGTCATCCAAAAATTGACGAAACTTTTGCATGTTGGATATAGACCATTCAGAAATATAACTAAATCATCAGCAAATCCCAAATGAGTCACATGTGGTACCCGACCCGCTTGAAAGCCACGTATCTCCCCTGAACGCATCAAGGCATTAATGCCATGGGAACAACCCTCTGATGCCAAAATAAATAATAATGGCGATAACGGATCGCCTTGCTTCACCCCCTGTGTGACTGGAAAGAATCCCACCGGCTTACCATTTATGAGGATTGAGCAACGTGTAGCAGCTAAGTTATTCAAAATGATCCTCACAAGTCTAGCATCAAACCCAAATTTGATTAAAAGCTGACGAAGATATGTCCAATCCACCCTGTCAAAAGCTTTTGCCATGTCTAATTTAACTATAACATGGCCTCCATGAATATGCTTATCTAGTATGTGTTAGGAAATCATACGAGATCACTGCAAAACGCGCAGCGGAAAAACAAAACTTGATCTCCGATTTCCTACCAAGGATCCATGTTGTTCGTTTAATCGATGAAAAAAAACTCAAAAATTACCTCAGAAGATTCGAAATCCGCAGATGGAAGAGGTGCGAAATCACGAACACCCTCTGTCAGTATCCACACGAATGCTTCTGCCCGGACTGCTAGCTCTTGAACGGCGCGGCTGAGAGAACTTGCTTTTCTCCAAAAACGGCTCTAGGGTTTCTGTTGTTTTCGTGTGTATTTCGTATGTCTCTATGTACGAGATACATAGATATATATACACATATATGGATATTAAAAACCGAGTCCTAATCGGTTTCGTTGATGCCAACCAAAATCCATATCAGATATGGATTCTGTCAGGATATTCAAAATCCATATCAGATATGGATTCTCTCATTATTATCCGACAGCATATATATATATATATACATATAACCACAAAAACGAAAATAATAATAATAATATTAATAATAATTAATATCCAATATTAATATTATTAATATTAAAACGATAATAATAATAATAATAATAATAGTAATTAATATCCAATATTAATATCATTAATATTATTAATCTCAGCCATACGCATTCTTGTGTGTGACCCGATAGGCCCATATTAATTGGCAGTTGATTAAATCTCTATTAAACCAACAAGTCGTAATTGGTCTCTAGCAAGACATTACGACTACCCAATTAATACGAGTAAAGTCCAACTAGCCTAATAGCACATGCATTAATCCCTTTGTCACACGATATCTAGTTTGAACATAAGTCATGGTCAGCGTCATACTTATATTGTTCAAACATATGATTACTCGATCTCTAAGTGGACTGATAAAACAAATAATATTGATCACACTATCAATTCATTTGAGCACGGCCATGCATTTCACAGTCTCACTAATCGAGGGGCCCAAAGATATCACTCTCAAAAGAGAGGGTTTCAATATCCTCTGCATAATTTCTATCACATTCAATCATGACCTTTATTATTATCCAATTACGGATAACGTTTCATCATGTCAAAATATAATTGTCCTTATGTTGGAAACTATGACAATCTCAAGTCAAAGGATTAAAACATGACTATCGTGAGATTTACTTATGACGCTAATCCATGTAGTAATCTCATGATGGGTCTATCCAATACACTGTTCTCTAACAAGTATCTATGAGATTGATTCGTATCACCATACACATAATCATCTCATGATTATCAAATCAATACTCATACTGATTATAAATTATTTTATCTCTATAACAATAATGAATCAGGGACATATATCAAAATTGTGTAACATACTAACCAACAATAATGATAATAAAACCTCTTTTATTAATAATAAATGCGTAACATAAATATCCAAATCATGGCCTAGGGCACATACACTAACAATCTCCCACTTGCCCTAGGCCTACAAATATCTGAGACCCATAGATCTAGTATGCTGATCATGCTTGACCCGTGAGAGAGGCTTAGTCAATGGATCCGCTATGTTATCGTTTGTGTCAACTTTGCATATCTTGACATCTCCTCTATCGATGATGTCTCGAATGAGATGGTAGCGTCTGAGTATATGTTTAGATCTCTGATGAGACCTAGGCTCTTTTGCTTGTGCTATGGCACCATTGTTGTCACAATAAATGTCCACAGGATTTGCAAATAGGTACCACTCCTAGCTCAGCGATGAACTTCTTCAACCAAACTGCTTCTTTAGCTGCATCTGATGCTGCTATATACTCAGCCTCTGTTGTAGAATCAGCCACAGTGCTTTGTTTTGAACTCTTCCAACTAACAGCTCCACCATTCAATGTGAATACAAAACCGGACTGCAATCTGAAATCATCTATGTCGGTTTGGAAGCTAGCATCTGTGTAACCATTTACAACTAACTCGTCATCCAAACCTCCATAAACCAAGAATACTTCTTTAGTCCTTATGAGGTACTTAAGAATATTCTTGACAGCTGTCCAGTGACCTTCACCAGGGTCAGCTTGATATCTACTGGTTGTGCTCAATAGATATGAGACATCTGGTCTAGTACATAACATGGCATACATGATCGGTCCTATAGAAGAAGCATAAGGAATTTTATTCATTCGATCTCGCTCATCAGATGTCTGAGGACATTGATTCTTGCTAAGATGAATGCCATGAGACATAGGTAGGTATCTTTTCTTGGACTCTTGCATGTTGAACCTCTTCAACATTTTATCTATGTATGTACTTTGACTCAAGCCTATTATCCTTTTAGATCTATCTCTATAGATCTTGATACCAAGGATATAGGTAGCCTCGCCCAAGTCTTTCATTGAGAATGAATTCCCTAACCAAGCCTTAACCTTTTGCAAGGTAGGGATATCATTTCCAATAAGCAATATGTCATCCACATATAAGACCAGAAACACTACTGCACTCCCACTAAACATCTTGTAAACACAAGGTTCATCTTCATTCTTGATGAAACCAAAGTTCTTAACTGTTTCATCAAAACAAAGATTCCAGCTTCGAGATGCTTGCTTCAATCCATAGATGGACCTTTGAAGCTTGCAAACCTTCTTTGAATTCCTAGGATTTACAAAACCCTCAGGTTGTGTCATGTACACATCCTCGAGTAAATTTCCATTAAAGAAAGCAGTTTTGACATCCATTTGCCATATCTCATAATCATAGTATGCTGCTATGGCAAGGAGAATTCGAATAGACTTAAGCATAGCTACTGGTGAAAAGGTTTCATCAGAGTCTATACCATGAGTTTGCTTGAAACCTTTAGCCACAAGCCTTGCTTTGTAGGTTTGCACATTTCCATCCATGTCAGTTTTCTTCTTGAAAACCCATTTGCAACCAATAGTCTTAATACCCTCTGGAGGATCAATTAAAGACCAAACTTGGTTATCAAACATGGATTGCATATCAGAATTCATGGCTCCAAGCCATTTATCTGAATCTGGACCAGACACAGCTTCCTGATAGGTAGTAGGCTCATCTTGATCTATGAGCATAACTTCACTATCATCAGTCACAAGAAATCCATATCTCTCTGGCTGACGATGTATCCTATCAGATCTGCATTGGACTTGTGTTACATTTTCAGGCTCCACACCTGTTTGTGGTTCTGAAATTGCCTCTAAAGACGGTTCAACAATATCTTGTGGAACTTGAGTTTCCTCGAGTTGTATTATACTCCCACTAGTTCTCTTGGAGAAAAACTCTTTTTCCAAAAAGACTCCATTTCGAGCAACAAACACTTTGTTCTCTGAGGGAATATAGAAATAGTACCCTTTAGTTTCTTTAGGATACCCCACAAAAATACATTTGATAGATTTTGGAGCTAGCTTATCTGACACTAATCTTTTCACATAAGGTTCACAACCCCAAATCTTAAGAAAAGACAAACTGGGTCTCTTACAAGTCCACATCTCATATGGTGTCTTTTCAACCGCTTTAGATGGTACACAGTTCAAAATGAATGCAGCTGTCTCCAAGGCATAACCCCAAAAAGATAAAGGAAGATCTACTTGACCCATCATAGATCGAACCATATCTAATAAAGTTCGATTTCTCCTTTCAGAAACACCATTCCATTGTGGAGTTCCTGGAGGAGTCAACTGTGAAACGATTCCACAATTTCTTAGATGTTGGTCAAATTCTTGGCTCAAATATTCACCACCTCGATCTGATCGAAGCGTTTTAATTGTCTTACCAAGTTGATTTTGTACTTCATTTTGAAAAGTTCTAAACATTTCAAAAGACTCATGCTTATGTTTCATTAGGTAGACATAGCCATACCTACTAAAATCATCAGTAAAAGTAATGAAATACTGAAATCCTCCTTTGGCACTAATGCTGATTGGGCCGCATACATCTGTATGTACCAAGCCCAATAAGTCATTAGCCCTTTCACCATGTCCAGTAAAAGGGGTCTTTGTAATCTTTCCAAGCAAACAAGACTCGCAATTTTCAAATGATTCAAAATCAAATGAATCTAATAATCCATCTTGATGGAGTTTAGATACGCGCTTCTCATTTATATGGCTAAGGCGACAGTGCCATAAATATGCAGGGTTTAATTCATTTGGCTTAGTTCTCTTTGAAGATATGTTATAAATATTACCGTCATTGGAATCATCAAGGTTAAGGACATAAATGCCATTATAACTACTTGCAATACAATAAAGCAAGTCATTTTTATCAAAAATAGAACACTTCTTATTTTTAATTAAAAATGAATAACCTTCATCATCCAAAACAGATACTGAACTAAGATTCCTACTCATAGTAGGAACATAAAAGCAATTGTTTAAAACTAACAAAAGCCCATTGGGCAAGACAAGCTCATAGGTCCCTACAGCTATAGAAGCAACTCTTGCTCTATTGCCAACACGTAGGTCCACCTCGCCCTTCTTCAGCATCCTACTCCTTTTGAGCCCCTGCATATTTGTAAAAATATGGGATCCACATCCAGTATCTAATACCCAGGAAGAAGAAGTAGATAAATTAATTTTTATAACATAAATACCTGAAGATGTAGTCGCACTACCCTTCAGCTTCTTCAACTCCTCCAAATAAACATCACAATTTCTTTTCCAATGCCCAGGCTTGTTGCAATGGAAACAGGTTCCTTCCTTAGGAACCTTTGCCTTGGGACCAGGTTTCGGTTTAGCTTGACCCTTTGACCCTTTTGCACCCTTTGCACTTTTGGGCTTACCCTTGCCTTTACCTTTCTTTTTCATAGGCTTGATATTGACACTCAATACATGGGTAGGCTTTTTGATATTCCCCTCAGCAGTTTTGAGCATACCGTGTAGCTCAGGAGTGGACTTTTCCATATTATTCATATTGTACTTCATAACGAACTGAGAAAAACTGCTAGGCAAAGAGTGTAGGATCAAATCCGTAGCGAGTTCCAAACTCAGGGGATATCCGAGTGTTGCAAGGTGATCTATATAGCCTTTCATCTTTAAAGCATGAGCGCTAACAGATTCACCTTCAGACATCTTACAGTCAAAAAGTGCAACAGCGGTGTCGAACCTATCCTGCCTAGCCTGTTGTTGGAAAGCTTGTTTGAGATGCACACTCATCTCATAAGCTTCTAAGTGTTCCAGGTCTTTCTGAAGTCCTGAACACATAGTTGCCAACATAAGACATCCTATGTCGTTTGAATCTTCCACATGCTTCTTATACTTGTTCTTAACAGCAACAGAAGCATCAGCAGGAGGTGGTTCAGGGACAGGGTCATCGAGCACGTAGGACTTCTTTTCTTGCTTGAGAACGATTCTCAAGTTTCGAAACCAATCAACAAAATTAATCCCACATTCTTTTAATTTTTCCTTCTCAAGGATTGATCGCAACGATAAGGTGGAATTGTTATTAGCAGCCATTTATGATCTACAAAACATGCAAAGTAACACTTTATTAATAATGAGGTTAAAATTTATAAAACTCTCACTAAAACATAACCCTCAAAAGAAATATTTTAGTGAGCTAAGATCCACATTTGACTTAATTCTAAACTCAGCTTTGGCATGACGCTTAAAATTAAGTTATTTAGGTAGGTAACTTCTTTACCAATTACATCTCATGTAACTCCTAGAATTTATGGAATAATGACATCATATATCATTGTATGTTAGATTCCATCTAATGCCTTGGGCCCAAAACCGTTTTGAAAGCCCAATTAAGTCTAACCAATTTTAAACATATGAGTAGCACTATTACTCATCCTACGTAGCTAGGAATGTTTAAAGCACATTGCTTTGGCAATACCTACTTTAACACAATCCCAGTTTTAATAGGTGTTTAAGACATGGATGGCATAAAGACTTAAATTATTGATGAGGGTTCAACTTAGTTTATGTCTTGCATTGCATATCATTATATCGTAGCATCCTATACGCATATATAATCTATCATCCACGCATCTCATACAAAATGATAAATATGTAAACGTGACATAGCATGGCCAAACTAAATATGATCTTCATGAGACCAAATGAAGATCATAAAGGAAACCCTATGTGAAAGACTTCCTATTACAACATTTGCAATGATACATATCTTCTTGTCTTGAGCTCGTGCCTCCATCTTCATGGAATCCACTCGTCCTTGGTATGTGTCGCCATCACCACTTTTGTAGCTTGATTCTTCATTTATTACAATAATAAAGAAAAACCTAACTAATTGTATAATAAAATACAACAAAAACTACAGCGGCACGCAGGCCATAATAACCCAAAACAGAAATATGACTAAGTCAATCACATAGGTCCTGAGGCCATGCTATGAACCATGCAAAGACATCAACAATTATAATATATTTTACACAAACATATTATAACAAATAAATATATATTGACATTCTTAATTTCACGGTAACGAACTATAGGGCAGCGCCCCTGGGCCGGGTCCGAGGGGCAGAGCCCCTAGGCGGGGTCGAGGGGCAGCGCCCCTCGAAGCCAAACAGAAAGTATCAATCGCATTGATAATTTTCTTTTCGAAACCCTAGCACAGACGCGTCAATCATATTAACGATCTTACTGTTTTGATTACGTGTAAACCCTTATAGAAGCATCGATCGAATCGATGGCTGTCATTCGCGAACCTTAAAACAGAATATCAATCAAATCGATAATCTTCATCCGAAACCAGAAATCAGAATCATCATCGAATTGATAATCTGTCTTTCGAAACACGAAAACAGAACCATCAATCGGTTGTTCATATCGCTATAAACATAATCGTTTTTGATCATCTCATGAAAAACGAAAACTTTATATCACATAAAACAATCTCGGATTATAACATCTGATGAAAACAAATTGAAACATCATTCCGATATCACCAGATGAGATTCGAATAAGGTTTTACACATATCGTGTGATTATATCTAATATAAACAAAATCGGTTTTGATCATCACATGAAAAACGATTACCGCCGTATACAAATCATCTCATGAAAACGAATTGAAAAACACCATTCTTCTCTCATCATATGAAATCCGAATTACTGTTTTATACATATCATGCCATACGAAAAACAGTAAACACATAAGCATGATATAGTCGATTTAAACGAGACAACAAGTGGCTCTGATACCACTGTTAGGAAATCATACGAGATCACTGCAAAACGCACAGCAGAAAAACAAAACTTGATCTCCGATTTCCTACCAAGGATCCATGTTGTTCGTTTAATCGATGAAAAAAAACTCAAAAATTACCTCCGAAGATTCGAAATCTGCAGATGAGAGAGGTGCGAAATCACGAACACCCTCTGTCGGTATCCACACGAATGCTTCCGCCCGGACTGCTAGCTCTTGAACGGCGCGGCTGAGAGAACTCGCTTTTCTCCAAAAACGGCTCTAGGGTTTCTGTTGTTTTCGTGTGTATTTCGTATGTCTCTATGTACGAGATACATAGATATATATACACATATATGGATATTAAAAATCGAGTCCTAATCGGTTTCGTTGATGCCAATCAAAATCCATATCAGATATGGATTCTCTCATTATTATCCGACAGCATATATATATATATACACACATATAACCACAAAAACAATAATAATATTAATAATAATTAATATCCAATATTAATATTATTAATATTAAAACGATAATAATAATAATAATTAATATCCAATATTAATATCATTAATATTATTAATCTCAGCCATACGCATTCTTGTGTGTGACCCGATAGGCCCATATTAATTGGAGTTGATTAAATCTCTATTAAGCCAACAAGTCGTAATTGGTCTCTATCTTGATTGTTCAATATCCTCTGCATAATTTCTATCACATTCAATCATGACCTTTATTATTATCCAATTACGGATAACGTTTCATCATGTCAAAATATAATTGTCCTTATGTTGGAAACTATGACAATCTCAAGTCAAAGGATTAAAACATGACTATCGTGAGATTTACTTATGACGCTAATCCATGTAGTAATCTCATGATGGGTCTATCCAATACACTGTTCTCTAACAAGTATCTATGAGATTGATTCGTATCACCATACACATAATCATCTCATGATTATCAAATCAATACTCATACTGATTATAAATTATTTTATCTCTATAACAATAATGAATCAGGGACATATATCGAAATTGTGTAACATACTAACCAACAATAATGATAATAAAACCTCTTTTATTAATAATAAATGCATAACATAAATATCCAAATCATGGCCTAGGGCACATACACTAACAGTATGTGCACCATTTCTTGAGCCAGCAAAATGTGATCTGTTATACCACGACCTTTTAAAAATCCTGCCTGCTCTGGAGATATGAGTTGTGGTAGATAAATCAATAAACGTGTTGCCAATAGGCGTGTGATAATTTTAACCATAAAGTTCGTCAAACAGATTGGGCGGAAGTCATTAAATGATTGTGGATTTGGTACCTTTGGAATAAGGGTAATAAGAGATGCAGGAAGTTGATTGGGAGGTATAACTCCAAGAAAGAACTCCTGAACTGCTTTATGAACATCAAATTGAATTATATGCCAGAATCTGCGATAAAAGGATCCTAGAAAACCATCGGGTCCAGCTGCACTGGTGGGACTAAGATCCCAAACAGCACGCTGCACTTCCTATAGATCGGGCAATGCAAGAAGTGCTACATTATCTTCCGATGTTAATATAGTGGGAATATATTGGAGCAAAGAAGCCGGATGCGAAGGCGTTCCAGCAGTGAATAACGTTTGATAATAACGTATTGCTTCCTGCTCAATGTCTAAAATACTTTGATATTCCACACTATACGAATCAACAATTCTACGGATTGTCTGACGATGTCGTTTGTCCTTGACTATTTGGTGGTAATAGCGAGTGTTAGCATCACCCTCTTTCATCCACTTAACATTCGCTTTTTGCTTCCAGAACAATGTAGCTCGATTTTGCAATTGCCACAAAGATGCCATACTGCGATGATGCAATTCTCGGGACTCAGCAGATGAACAAATGTCGTATTCCTTTTCACACTGAAGTGCCTTTGATTCTGCCTGTGCAATGGCATCAAAGATATTACCAAACACATCCTTATTCCATTGCCTTAAATTCTGTTTAAGCTGTCGTAGCTTTGAGTAGAATCCTCGCATACCGCCAATCGTGGCATAAGACAGCCAGTGATGAGAAACAAAATGATCAAAATCTGAATGTGAGGCCCATGCATCCAAGTATCGAAAGCCTGCAGAATTGATAGAACTTTCAGTTGAACATTCAAGATATATGGGACAATGATCCGACGTTGTTCGATTAAGATGTTGATAGGATACTGCTGTAAACAAATCGAAGAAGCTCGAAGAACAGAGGTATCTATCCAATCTATGCCAAACACGGTCCAATCCTCGCCCATTACTCCAGGTAAATGTCGAGCACTGATAGTTAATAGCCTGGAGCGAACAAGTGGAAATACAGACTCCTGCAATGTTCTAATAGGCAGGGAGAATCGCCCTTTATGCTCATCGAGCGTTAAAAACGTATTAAAATCTCCTCCTAGCCCTCCCAGAGAGGCCGACGTGCTGCAACAGAATGCATACCATAAACAAACGTGCAACAGAAAATATCTCCTGTTGGAATCCATTGAAAGTGCATGGAATGATTTTGAACTCCCAGGCGGTCCCTTTCCAAACGCAGAAAGGCGTCACGCCAGAAAATCCACATTTTATCCTGACAAACCGACACTGCTTGTGTGAAATCAAATTTAAGGCGATAAAATACCAGCGAGGATGGCCTTGATTTAGGCTCAATAACAACTAAGATGTGCAAATTATAACGACGCAGCAACGATAACAGACGCTGAATTGAAGTGCAAATACCGCAAACATTACAAATCATAATCTTCATTGAGACAATAAACAATCAAAAGAATTAAAGAGTGCTGCCCTTGATCTTGTGTATAGCGGGGAAGTTAGATCCAGATTTCCCCGATGTCGACGAAGAAGACGCGGTGGTGCCTGGAACGGTACATCGGAATTCCTGTTTGGGGGGTGGTTGCCTGATCACCAACAATGGGGCTGCGGTCAGAAGACATAACTGCATGTAGAATATCACTGAGCACTTCTGAAACAACATGCTCTGCTGAATCCGCTTCAACCTGTATTGCTGGCTGACAAAGTTGATCTGGCTCAACCTCACTGTCAGATACTGAATCTGGCTGTGGATTCTTCGTGATATCCGCAATAAAGTTGTCATCGACTCCCTGAAGACGGGAGATGTCCTGAACATATGAGACCAGATGAGTTGTAGTCAAATCGGGAGAAGGCAACAACGGAACATCTGTAGGATCCTGCTGTCCAACCGAAGGTTGTTGTTTCTTAGGGGTCCATCTCTGCTCCAGAGATATCTTAGAAGGACCAGAAAGAGACTTCCTTTGCTTTCTCTGGGAAGTCCTTGCCTGTCTTCGTATCTGTAGAATTCCCTACATGACGGTTATCACATGTTGAGGACTTATGACCCAATCTGTAGCACTTCGTACACTATGATGGCAAGTCCTCATATATCACCTGCTGATGAAGAACCCTGCTTAATGTATGAATAAATACTCTAGACAGAAGCTCTTGTGAGACATCAATTTCGACACACAAACGGGCCACTGAGGGTCGTAAAGACTCTGCTGTGGCAGTATCCAGCTTCATTGGCGTGCCCAACATTCATCCAATCTGCATCAACGCTGACTTTTGATGAAAATGTACCGGAAGCCTTGAGAATGATACCCATACCGGCACAATTAGGACATCCACAGTGGGATCATATGTAGGTGTCCATTTAGTGGCCCTCATGTATTTCCCTGCTATCATCAAAGTTTGCCATGCAAAACACCGCAAATAATCTTGTTCATTCTTAAAATGCAAGATCATATGTGTTGAATCTAAAAGACCCACTTGCACTGGCCCGGTGAAGCCGATCCTATCAATGGTAGATCGAATAGTAGCAATCAGAGGCCTTCCATACCAGAAAGTTCCCACCAATGAAAATTTGTATGGCTCCGCCAGAGAGGCAATTTCATCATCCGTTAACGATATCATTAGACTGCCTTTATACTTCTGAATCGTTTTAGGCGTGATGGTTGCGGCAGTCGACGTATGAAATAGCGACGCGAAAGATTTTTTTCTGCGTCGACCCTGTATGGTTTTTCTGCGTGTTTTCTGCGTCCGCTGTCAGTAACGGAAAAAAATTGGATATTTGTAAAGAATAATAGAAGAAGATGGGTTGAAAATGGAGAAAAGACAAGAAGTAGGGAATGAGAGGCAATGACAACCGGGGTTACAGCCGCCGGCCGCCATGATCGCCATGATCGCCAGAGCTCAGCATGTCGTGTGTGTGTATAAATATATATCGCATATATATATATACACATATATAAAAATCTTTTCTCTCCATGCCGCCTTCCTGCGCTCTACGGCATATGGCGGCGTAGCCGCCGCCGCGGCTAAACCTCTGCAATCCATCTTCTTACCTCTTCCTATCTCTTCTTGATCTTGATCTTTCGCTGCTTCTTTTGGGACAATTTCATTATTACAATCATGGTTCAGGAATTAACGCTTAACCTTACTCAGCTGCCATCTACTACGTCGGTGCCTCCACGATCCTTTGCGTCATTGTTTACGCATCCTTCGACAAGCATGGCACCCAAACCAATCAAAAAATATAAGGGCGGTCCAATGATCTCATTCACAGAGGAGGAAATACAATCATTAGTGGCCCCTTATCGCTTTACATTGGTTGGAACGTTTTGGTATGGCCGTCTGCCAGTAGCCACGGTCAGATCGTCTATAGATCGCATTGTATTTGCGGGCGCTGTAAAGGTTGGCCTTTTGGACGCAAACCATGTTCTTCTCCACTTTGATCAAGAACAGGACTATATTCGCTGCTTTTCGCGTCGAAGTTGGATGATATCAGGGAGAAATATGTGTATTACCAAGTGGACGCCGGATTATGATCCGGCTGTAGAAGTGCCAATTGTTCCGATTTGGGTATCTTTTCCGGGACTCCCGATTCACTTTTATCGCAAAGATGCCCTTTTTCAGATTGCGCAAATGCTGGGGACGCCTCTGAAACTTGACGCTGCAACCACAACAGCAAATCGACCGTCTGTTGCACGCATCTGCATTGAATTGGATGTATCAAAAGATCTTCCTCAGCGGGTTCATATTCAAGCTTCAACGCGGATTATCATGCAAAACATGATATATGAAAACCTGCCACCCTATTGTACCACCTGCTTCAGATTGGGGCATATTTCAACCAACAGTGGAAAATCAGAATCCATGATGGCTAACCAGGAACCCATATCTGTCCGAAATAACAAGGATAATAAAGAGAAGAAGAATGTGTCCAAGGAGAAAAGACAACGATGGACTCCAAAAAAAACACCTCTGGACGCTATGCTGCATGCACCTCAACCTATCCCACAAACGCAGCAAATTGCAATACCAACTGATCAGCCCTCTCCGTGTCGGGGTCTGACGTCCTCTCCTGATTTAGGGCCAACTGAAGCCATATCCGACGCATAGGAGGTTTCTCGCTTACGTGGTGTTGATGATTGTATGATAGGAGATCTAAATGCGTATGTTACAGATGCATCTCACTCAGACAGTGAACTAGCGATACCACTGGATGTTAATTATCTAGATGAACATGATCGACGTCTTTATACAAAAATGACTCATCTAATTGAGGCAACATATTTGGATGTTAATAACTCAGAGACTGGCACTGAAATATCTACGATCCTCAGCAAACAGTCCCACGATTGTTACGTCGCTCGCAACAGCCAGCTCCTACTTCGCCTCGACTCACCAGGTTAAGAGCAGCACATGTCTCTAACTCTTTTGAAGCTTTGTCTCAATGAAGATACTGGTTTGGAATATTCGTGGTATCAAAATTTCAATCCATCGATTGGTCTATCTTATCCGCAAACACAGTTTGCATATATTAATTGTTATAGAACCAAAAGCTCGATTGTCCTTATTATTGTCGTATCAACTTAAGCTGGGTTTCTCAAACTCTATATCTACATGTAACGATCATATATGTTCTTTTGGAAGGACTCTCTCTTGGCATTGGAAAATGAGAGAATTGGAACGCAAAATCATTCTGTTAAATATCGATGTCTAGCATCAGGAGAGCAGTTTTGGCTCACAGCTGTTTATGCCATGCAGACATTGTCAGCTAGAAGGTCTCTTTGGGATGATTTACAACTTTTTCATTCTTCTTTGGATTTACCATGCCTGCTGGGCGGTGATTTTAATACTTTTCGTACGTTGGATGAACATCGTGGCAGATCATCACCTACACTACACTCGCTGCAAGAATTTGATGACTGTATACAAACATGTGACTTGCAATAAATTCCATTTCAAGGATCTTTATTTACTTGGTGCGACGGCAGGGGTTTAGGTCGCGTATGGCGTCGGCTTGATCGCTTCTTGTGTTCGTCGACATTTTCTGACATATTTCAAGTTCAACAGGTTTGTCATCTGGCTCGGGCAACATCTGATCATGCGCCTTTATTATTGACGTGATTCTTCGGACAACAATCGGGGTCCAGGCGCATTTAGATATCTTGATGTTTGGCAGTCACACCAAGATTTCGACACTTTTGTTATACATCACCGGAATTCATTTCCAACGGTAGGGGGTATATGGGGATTCGCAGGTAAGCTGCGCCGTCTACAGAAGGAACTTAAGAGATGGTATAAGGAGGTTTTTGGCAACATATTTGATGCGGTAGCAGAAGCTGAAAAGCAAGTCCTTATTTGTGAAAAGGCATTCGACTTAGACGCCACAGATTTGAATAGATCTCGGTATCATCAGAGTATGGCAGAACTTCAACTTATGCAGAAGCGCGCCTTCCTTTACTGGAAACAAAAGGCCAACGGTAAATGGATTAAGGACGGGCGATGCTAACACTGCATTTTATCATAGTACTGTGAAACATAACCGGTGAAAACAAGCCATTCGCCGAATCCAACGACCGGATGGTAGTGAATGCTTACAAAGCGCAGAAATTAATGTGGAAGCTGTCCGTTATTTCTCAAATCTTTTCACAACTGAACCAGTGGAGGATTGCGATGCCATTTTGAAGCACATTCCAGTATTACTGACAGCAGAAGACAATGATTTACTGCAACAAATTCCATTGTTGCAAGAGATCAAACAAGTTGTATGGGATCTTAGTCCCACAAGTGTGGCTGGCCCAGACGGCTTTCCAGGAAGTTTTTACTGACATTTCTAGGGGTTCATTCAATCGGATGTTCTCAAAGCGGTTCAAGAATTTTATTTGGGTATACGAGTTCCACAGCGGGTGGCAGCAACAACAGTCGTTCTCATTCCCAAAACCTCAAATCCTCAGAGATTTTTGGATTTTCGGCTAATTTGTTTGACAAATTTTATCTCTAAAGTCATGACACGATTGTTCGCTTCTCGATCGAGCAAATTACTACCGAAGATTATCTCACCAGAACAAGCAGGTTTCTTGAGTGGTAGGGGTATTACGGATCAGATCTTATTAGCTCAAGAAATGGTTCATATCATTGACAAACGACCGCGAGGAGGTCATGTCATGGTTAAACTTGACATGGCCAAAGCTTTTGATAGGGTAAATTGGCACTACCTTGATCTAATGCTATAACGCATGGGTTTCACATCAAGAATAGTTCGAATCTTGCTTAATAATTTACAAGCCACACGTTGTTCCATTCTTATCAATGGCAAACAATCTACTTCCTTCCCCATCAAACGCGGCGTCAAACAGGGAGATTTATCGCCGTTGTTATCTATCATTTCTTCCGAGGGATTCTCCCATGGGCTAAAAGCATTGTGTCGACAGGTACAATAAAAGGATTTGCTGCGGGACGCGTGGCAAGTATATCCCATTTGGGATTTGCAGATGACTTGTTGGTTTTCTTAAATGGTTCTTCATGTAACCTCGAAAAATTTTGCAATTTTTTGACAGCATATCAGCGAGCATCAAGTCAATTGGTAAATTATCACAAAAGCCAAGTTGTTGTAGGAGCAGGGGTCAACGGACAATCTGCTTCTTCAGTATTGGGAATGAGACTAGCGTCACTGCCAATAAAGTATCTTGGTTCCTTTCTATATA
The DNA here is from genome assembly GCA_036186865.1 of Eustoma russellianum. Taxonomy (NCBI): domain Eukaryota; kingdom Viridiplantae; phylum Streptophyta; class Magnoliopsida; order Gentianales; family Gentianaceae; genus Eustoma; species Eustoma russellianum. The sequence continues at coordinate 9,369,881 of AP025053.1, forward strand.
ATGGTGTAAACAGGTACAAGTATTGTACTTCCCCTATCAATCATTTTGAGGCTAAACTAACTTCTTGGTCCAATAAACTGCTGTCTATGGCTAGTCGGCTGGTGCTGTTGAAGCATGTTTTAAATACAATGCCAATACATATTATCGCCAGCTCTCGCTTACCAAAGAGCGTTATCCATATCTTGCATCGCAAAATGGCTTCTTATCTCTGGAAAGACAGGTATCATTGGAAATCATGGTCATCTATCTGCTGCTCAGCAAAGGACGGTGGACTTGACGTTAGAAATCTTTTGCATGTTCAGAAAGCATATGACAGTCAACTGTGGTGGAAGTATCACTATTTTGACACATTATGGGCTGCGTTTTGTAAACGCAAATACGGCAATCAACATTCATTGTATTCTCACATTTATGATTCACCCATCTGGAAACACATTTGTCACATCACTAATTTTATGGAACTACGTACTTTGCGATTGTAGCGCCCCGCCCGAAACCAGAGTTCCGGTTCAGTGCACCCGCCATACTCTACTCCATAGAGTACAAGGCGTCGATACCATACATGTGCATGTCAACATGAATTGTAATTGATATAGCGGAAGCAACTTGTAATAAGCTCACGACACACATAATATTATTACAAACCGTTCAAATCCACACAACCACAAATACAGCTTCTCACGATAACTTTATTACATCACCATAAAATAAAGCTCACACAACAGGTACATAGCTTTAGCCTACATCTTCGCTCACGGATACTCTATCTGGGGTTCCTCCTCAATGAACACGGCATCAGGGTCCCTGTTCTCTGAAATGTTAAGAGGCAAGTATGAGCGATAACCACCATCTTTTAATCGCTCAGCAAGTATTCTTTATAGATACTTCATGTGGATCATACATAGGAAGACAAGTAGCAATAAAGTAACAATATTTATGTAATTACATCTCCATTTACAAATGACAGCATTATATATAAGGATAAAACAGAACATAAGATTTTACCTCATACCTGAGAGGTTATATCATTCTTCCTCAGCATATCCTTAGTCTACCTTCCGTACATGATTACTAATCCATCTTATGCTAAGGTCATAACTTGCATTCATCACATCTACGTGTATGATCTTCCTTAATCGTCTTAAGGCATAATGTTCGTACAAATATTCTAATCCTCACATAAGGGACATGATCATGACGTGATGCATAAAACATGGCTTTTCATAAAATGACTTTTCGTAAACATGACTTTTCATAAACATGACATGATTTTCATAACTTGCATAACATGACATTTTCATGACATGAAGACATAACATTTTCATCGTTGGCTATAGCACTTTTCATAAGAATAATAACGCACGACATACCGAATGATTCCCCATATAGTACATGTACAACATAACATCATGAACATAGGTACATGTGCTAACGGTGACGCATTATGACTGAGATCCCGTGTCCCAGACCCGGTGTTACACTCAGCCATAACGTAAACATGGTCGCCTGACACCTACCACTCCGGTCCCGATGTCAGGACAGCGCTACAACATAACATAACATAACATGGTCATAACATAACATGGGTCATTGGAATCATTCGTCTCGTGTTTATTATTCCTATGCATATGAACTTTAAAACATGTGATTCAAAAACATAACTTTTCAAACTTTGATTTCATGCAACATGAGACTCGGTCATATGAAGGTACTTTGGTCATTCTACATTTTATAATATCATCACTTACTTAATTTCCTTCTACGTATCACGACTTAAAGAAAATACCATTTTAACCTCCAATTAAATACCATTCGGCTATCACACTAAAATAGCCCTCTTTTTCCATTGTCATCACACAATAATTTGGTAACTTCTATTCCACACATACATTTCATAATTCATAGCTTAAATGTCTACTTCATGAAAATTTCTAATTACTTTTCATTTCATCTAAGATTTCATGACTTACATTTTATCATAACCTATCTATGTTAGTATATATATAACATGTAACATATCATGTACGTACATTGTGAAAGTTAGTAGTCTTATAATTACACATACATAAATATGGCCTATTTATGTTTCATACTTTTCATAACATAATTTACATACTTAACTTACTTTCATAACTTAATATATTCATCATATATACATATATACTTCTATAAAAATATATTGAAATCACTTTTTGTCAATTAAAGACTAGTGGCCGAATGTGTATATATATGGTGTATATATATATATAAATCATTTTATGATATATTGTATAACATCCAAAACTTATTCATTTTCCTATCTTAACATATTCATCATATATACATATATACTTGTATAAAAATATATTGAAATCACTTTTTTGTCATTAAGGCCTAGTGGCCAAATGTGTATATAGATGGTATATATATATAAAACATTTTATGATATATTGTATAACATCCAAAACTTATTCATTTTCCTATCTTAACATATTCATCATATATACATATATACTTGTATAAAAATATATTGAAATCACTTTTTTGTCATTAAGGCCTAGTGGCCGAATGTGTATATAGATGGTATATATATATATATATATAATTCATTTTATGATATATTGTATAATATCCAAAACTTATTCATTTTTATATCTTAACATATATGTTATACATATATGTATACATGAATCATGTAACAACATATTTTAACCTTAAGTGGTCTTAAAGCTAATTTTCATATATTGTATATACATATATATAATTTCCGTGTATACATATCTATATATATATATATATACCTAAAATCATTGAGATACATGTATGTATGTGTGTGTATAAACCGTATGTATATATATATGTCTATACATATATAACTATGCATATATACATACATCTATATGACAACCACACATTTGTTTATATATTTACTTACTTTTATACAAAACAATATGTTTATTTATATACATCTACACCTCTATACCTACATATATATATACCTATATATGGAGATCCGTATACATGTAGATTCATACACTTATACATATATATAACAACATACATATTTTTATAATGTGTATATACATGCGTGTATATACGTAAGGTATATACATGCATATATCGTATGTATATATGTGTATATAGTGTATATAAGCATAAGCTTATTACTCAACATAGATCTATAATTTCTTGAGAAGAAATCTTGAACATACTACATGATTATCCAACTTTGATATGAACATAAATATTAAATTTTTGAAACCATGAAGGATCTAGGAAGAGTACTTGCCTTGGTTCACATTTCTTACACTTAGAAGATGTTTCCTTCACTTGATTTGGAAGAGAGTTCTTCTTCCTTCCTCCTAGGTATACATGGTTTTTGGGGTTTAAAAGGAGGGTTAGTGAGCAACTTATGAAACTAAGTATAGAAGAATCAAACTTAAACTTCATAAAGTTCTTACCTTGATTGCTTTTGATTCTAGATGCTACAACCTTCTTGAATCTTTCTTAGTTGATTGAGGTTTTATGATACTTGATTTGAGTGATGTTGGTATGAAGAAAGGAGAATAAAATCTTCTCCTTGTTGAAGACCAAA
>AP025053.1:9386030-9642284 GCA_036186865.1 Eustoma russellianum
ATATTGTCGGATAATTATGAGAGAATCCATATCTGATATGGATTTTGAATATCCTGACAGAATCCATATCTAATATGGATTTTGATTGGCATCAACGAAACCGATTAGGACTCGGTTTTTAATGTCCGTATATGTGTATATATATCTATGCATCTCTCGTACATAGAGACATACGAAAATACACATGAAAAACAACAGAAACCCTAGAGCCGTTTTTGGAGAAAAGCGAGTTCTCTCAGCCGCGCTGTTCAAGAGCTAGCACTCCGGGCGGAAGCATTCGTGTGGATATCGACAGAGGGTGTTTGTGATTTCGCACCTCTTCCACCTGCGTATTTCGAATCTTTGGAGGTAATTTTTACGTTTCTTTCATTGATTAAACGAACAACATGGATCCTTGGTAGGAAATGGGAGATCAAGTTTTGTTTTTTCCGCTGCACATTTTGCAGTGATCTTGTCGGATTTCCTAACATATTTACCGTTTGTGGCGTATAGCTAATCAAACTACCATGATTGGGCAACTGCGAGCCGTAGTGCCATCGTTTGTGACATGGATTATATGGAAAGAATATGCGGCAATACGTTTTGGATCAGAAACCTTTGTCTATGATAGACTGTCTGAAAAGGTACGGCACACTGTCTACACATGGTGCGCAGCAATAAATGAAAAAAAGTTTGCAATTACCATACCACATCGTGGCCCATGATTTTTCGCCTATATTGCGCACAAAGAGAATTATGATCATACGCTGGGAATTGCCACCTTCAGGAAAACTCAAGCTAAACGTTGATGCAACAGTAGGACGCTCTCAGGCAGCTGGCGGAGCCATCCTGCGAGGACACCAGGGTCAACTAGTTTCAGCTATTTGCTTTGCACTTCCTATGTACACTCCGTCGCGTGCAGAACTTACGACCCTTACACTAGCTTTGATCTACTACGCAAGGGAATATAATCACATCATCATTGAAACCGATTGCAAATCCCTACTGTCCTTGCTCATGAACTCTCAGAGGACTACATGAATATTAGCGGAAGATATTCGTCGCACAACTACGTTCTTATCTCTTAACCAATCCACCATTCAATATTGTCCAAGGGAAGCGAGTACTGCTGCTCATTTATTGGCGCGACATGGTTATAGAGCAGCTGGCTTTCAATGTTATCAGGCTCTTCAGGATCTCCCTGCTGAGGTTCGAGGTGCAATACACTTGGACCTGCTACTGCCAGCTCTCTGTCGTTGATGAAGTCTCACAAGATGTTGGCGATCGTGTTTTTCTGTTGCCTGTGTTTCCATTTAACACAGGCAACCTTGGTGCGTCGTTTATTTCATCATTGTTTTTTCATCACATTAGCTTACGAGAACTGCATTGCATTCTTGATGTCGTCTTGGTTCTTTTTGAATCAAGGCGACATGGGTATGTGCTTTTTAAGGCAAATTATTTTTTTGTGCCTTCTTTATACGCTACTTACATCTACTCTCATGTTTGATACTGAGGTGCGCTGGACTGAATTATATGCTTGGGATCCATTCTCTGCATCATTGAACGAGTTGAACGAATTGATCTGCGTTATATGCGTTGGAGTGACCTGAAGTATATGCGCCGGACTTGATTACTCTGCCTTCCAGTGGCATCCTACTGTACTTTGGATGAAATTCTCACTTTTGCTACATCATCATCTCAAATGGAGCAGCCTTCTGCCTCGACTGCACCACGGTGGCAAACTTGGCTTGATCTGCTGGAATTACTTTATCATCAACCCATGGTCAACTAGATCTACCGTATCTTCCTCGACACATAGAGATTGAAGTTCATATAAGTTCACAATTTCATCTTCAGCTGTATTATTTCATCGGTCCAAGCATATAAATATGCATGCTTTTTCCTTTGCCAAGGTTTTATCCACAAGGGTGGTTTTACTTGGCAAGGTTTTAATGCGACATATCATATTTGATTGGAGGTTGAAACTCATTAGCTCACTTCATTATCTCTTTTCTTATGCTGACTTATTGTAATATGGTTTCCCTCACACCAAAAGTGAGGATTTCTCAATAATATATAGTCTTTCTAAAATATACATATATATATATATATACATATATATATATGTATATATAAATATATATAAATGATATGGAAAATATTACTTTATATATTTGGAAAGAAAACCATTCAAATATATATATTCATAGGCGTCCAACACTCTTTATGTAATTTCAAATCATATATATATAAAGGTGTACGGTTATTGGTGGTGGGCAGAATTTCCATTTGACTATAAACACACTTACTACAGCTTTATATATATTAATATGCCACCAATTTTCATAATTATAAAGTTTCGGCCATGCCTGAAACTGAGATTCCAAACTCACGCCTATATATTTAAATCGGCACACACGATCATGTATGTATATATATATAAACTCACATATAATTCAACCAACTATGCAACCAAATATTATTCATGCAGTTTTTCATTTTATCACGTAAAAATCCATTCTTTTAAATTCTTTTCCGATCGTACAAACAACACTATCGCACACACAAATATACTCGATCATACAACATCAAAAGTATGAATTTATATATAAAAGAAAAATGAAAATCAAACAAAATAAAATAAAAATCAACACATGTATGATTCACACACGAGGTGCGGGCAATCCAAGAAGAGGAGAAGGTAACCTACCTCTTAAACAAATATTTGCTAATCGGAAGGTTGAATTCGGTGTTGTTTTGCTGGACTTCCTCTTTTTCCCTTCTCTCTTTCTTCCTATGCTTCACGCATGATTTTTTTCTTTACTGATGGAGTCGACAGTTTTTCTTTATGGGGAAAGGAAGGAGAAGTCGTTTATAATACTGAAGGAAGATGCGTTAGAAAGATTGGAGAATTTAGGATGGTTAGGATTTGATTTAAACAAATCTAAATTTAAACTCAAAATTTGAATTTATCTACTATCAAAATTATCTCCTCCCATCCTTATCCTTTAATCATGTCAACCACACACTATCTTTTATTTTTTTTAATTTCTTTTTTACGGGTTCCAACATGTTCATCATAGATTTCCACGATGAGGTTAATCTAGAAAAATTTGCACGTGTGTTGAATATGTTTTATGTGGACTCCAGAAGAAACCCACCAGTGTTTTAAAGCAATTTCTCAACCTCAAAAATCTTTTTGATTACTAGTAATTTTTAATCGACCCTCGACCTCACAAAGTGCACAATGTGTTAGCGAATACAGGCCTGTACAAAGCTGGTAGGATCATTATTAACCCGCCAATAACGTTTCGTTTCTGAATATCACGCTTAATTTTTATATCGCGATTGAACAAGAAAAATGTGAAGTTATATAAAGTGGATTTGGTTGTCGCGTCTAGAATATTTACTTAATTTCATGCGTAGTATAACTTCAAGTCGTAGTGAAATATATCATTTCGGCCATTATTAGTTCGTACATAACCTTTTTGCCCTTGCTCGAAAGTTTTGTCACTGATTGAACTACCATTGGTGTTAAGAATTTTGGCAGAACTAGCTGGTAATGGCAATTCGGCATGGTACCGGCCGATACTTTTCAATAGGTGAAGAATTTTGGGTGGAAACAAAACTTTGGATTGATAATGTTGTCGGACATGATGATGTCAGATTTATCACCAAGTATTAAGTGTGATGTGGTGGGTTATGTCGTTAATTCTCCGTCAGTTGTCTGTAGTTGGCAGTTGGCCGACCTGCACAAAAGAACGAGGTCAGAGGACCCGGGATCTATGGCCCCGGGTAATACCCTCCGACGGTCAAGTCAGTTGAGGCCATTTTTGGAGAGGTTTATATACTGTATGAAAGTTTTTAGTAAAGGTTTTCTGGTAACCTGTGATTTTTCACCGCCAAGAAGATGGGTCTCAGGTGTAATTTGTGAATTGTCACTTGTCTTTCTCTCTCCTGCTTCTCTGCCTTTTATATGGCGGCTCAGGCCAATGCATAGGCAGAGCCCGGAAATCGTGACAGGCAAGGAGGTCATAAGGATGACTCCTGCTCTTGCATTCACGCCACGTGGCTCGGTACTGAGCTGAGTAAGCTAGTTTGGGACACCTGGCTGGGAGTTTCACCTGGTTGAATTACCTAGGGTAAACTCCTAGAACCGAGGTCAAGTCCTCTAGAAGTACTCTGAGGTGCCCGAGACGAATTTAGATATGGGGTTGGCCTGCCGAGGTGTAGGTGACCGACTTCAAGGAGGTAGGTGGGCCTTTTATCATGTCCGCAGCTGACGTCACAAGTGTGGTCCGAGATCATCGAGTAAAATGGAACTGTGGCTGAATACAGCCCTATGGCCGAGATGAAGATGGAGGCCGAGATGTGGCCTTTAGGCCGAGATGGCCTTTAGACCGGGATGGCATTGTAGCCGCTTGGCCGAGATGAATTGTTTGTCCACATATGAGCTGGTCAAACCGTGGGCCGACCCGCGGGACTTAGCATTTTTTACGCCTATATCCAATCGTTAACCGTTATTGACTAACGGGGGTATTTTTGGCTCATCACTTGCCCCCCAGATTAGTCTGGCCGAGCTGACCTGAGAGGGCAGGCTAATCTGTTCAGATTTTTCCCATGTCGTCCTTCCTTTGATGACGTGTCAACTTCTGATTAGGCCGCTCAGCGTACTTATTAGATGCATAGAGTACGAAGCATTTATGGCGGTTTTGGCTGAACTGATTAAACGAATCTGACCAGATTCATAAGTACATCGTCTTTTCTGGCACGCGTTCATTTTCGATTGGTTCGTTCTGCGCATTTACTGTTTGCGTGGAGCACGAAGCGTCAGTTGCGCAGCTTTTGGGATTTGGCCATTTCAGGAATCGAGGGCAATTAATTTCGAGATGACCTTTGGGCTGCCGAGATGGAGCCTTATAAATAGGTTTTCTGCTGGTCATTTTTTTCTCTTTATTTACTTTCGCTTCTTTACTCCAGCATTCTACTTTCTTCTCCGGCGATTCCTCCTGATTCCGGCAGTTTCAGCCTTCGTCCAGCCTCCTTCCTTTCCTTTAAGTTTTCTGTAAGTTTTCTCCTTCATTCTTTCATTATGTCTTCTCCTTCCCGCGATTCCCAAAATCTCACGGAGGGTGGTTCTTACACCGCCGGTGGTGGAGTGACCATCAGTTCTTCATCTCCGTCAGGCAGGTCTGCCTATGCCGATGATCTTCCCATCGGCAGTTTGCGTCGAACCACCGGTGACTCTGCACAATCCAGTAGAGCCCTCACCGTAATCAGCTCTTCGCCGGAGCAAGCAGGGACTGCTTCTGCTCCGGCGTCTGTAAATCCTCTGGCCCCATTGAGGGGCCCCTCCCACTTTTCTGGAGTCATTGAAAGAGGTCGGCCATCCCCCCTTGTCCAGAAAACTTCTTCTACTCTGACTGAGGCCGACCTGAACAGAATATGTAAATCTTATAAAATTGACAAAAACCGCTTTGGCCCAATCCTTCCTTTGTCAGGTCAGACTGCTTATGATCCCCCTAGGGATTATGAAGCAGTCTACGAAGACTATTTTAAATCTGGCTTCAATCTTCCTGTGCCTGAGCCAGTTGTCCGTATCATGCGGGCTTACGGGCTCAGGCTTCCTCAAATTCAACCAAATGGCCTTAAGCTTATCTTTGTTATATTGTTCCTCTTAGAATAATTGAGTTTCCTTTCAGTGCCACTATTTTTCGAGCCCTTTTTTCATGTCGGACCTCGCATAGATGGTATTATTTCAGCAAGCGAGCGTCTAGCATAGATTTTCCTTTTGCTGTTAATATTCCCTCTTCCAACAAAAGATGGAAGGGAAAATTCTTTTACGTCAAAAAATCTGAGCTGCCGAGCGGGAACATCTGGAAGTCTGGCAGAGCTGACAATATGAGGCCGAGCCAAGACTACTGTGATGAAGCAGACAGAATTCGGTCAGCTCCCATGGTCATAGACTGGCAAAAAGTTGATTCTGAGATCTGGATAGCTGCTGACATAGCTCATTCGGCTCAGGGTGACAAATATTTACCTCTCTCTCCGGACCAGTTAACCCTTATCCGAGGTGGATATTGCTCTTTTTTCTTCTCAGACATTTTTCCTTCTTCAGTGTCTAACTATTTGACTCTTGATGCAGGTGCAATGGCTGGTCCTTCCACTCGAGCTGACTTAATGGCTGAGGCCCAAGCCAGGAAGAGGCTTCGGAGGGAAAGGAGGTTGGCCACCCTTGGTTCTGGGGGAGCTTCCACCTCTGCTCTGCCCCCCGTTTCAAGTGCTGCTCCTGCTGAGCCCGAGCCAGCGGAGCCTGTATCAGGTATGCTTTTCCTTCAAATGTAAAAATTCTCCAAATGTTAACACTTGTTTGGATTCTGATCTGTTTTACTTCTTTGCAGCTCTGCCCATTGTAGTGATGGATGATGAGCCTGAGGTCGAGGCCCAGCCTCAGGCTCCTGCTGATTCGGAAGTTCCAGCAGGGGCTGGTGAAGGTTTCTGCCCTCGCCCCAGGAAAAGGCAAAGGGGTGAGGGTTCCAGTAGTCGTGATCCGGGGCCATCTCAGCCCCCGGAGATGATCACTGCTGAGCCGGCTGAGGAGAACCTGCCTCAGCCGGTTGAAGTTCATGACCCAATTCTGATTGGGTTTTCAGAAGGAGATTCAGCTTTTGAGCCTGCCATAGCGGAGAAGCTGAATAAGGTGGCAGTCCTGCCTTTGGACCATAAGAAGTTCAGGGCAACTGCTTGAGGCGAGCTGACAAACGCCTTCCAGTCTAACATTGCTTTGGTAAGTAAGATTTTCTTTGAGTGCCTTGTTCATTTTTTATCACTCAACTTTTTCTAACTCTGCCTTTGCAGGTCCGAGCTCAAGAGTTGGAGATCCTGACTCGCAGTAAAGAGTTTCTTGGGGAACTCGAAAACAAGAATAAACAACTGGAAGAAGCTGAGCAAAAGAGAACTGAGCTGACCCAAGAAATCACCGACCTGCGAGCTGGGAACAAACAATTCCAGCAAAGGGCCGAAGAAGGTGAGATGAGGCTGGCCACCTCCAACTCTAAGGTGGATGAGTTGGAGAACAAAGTGGCTGATCTGGAGTTGGCCTCCACTCAATCTCTAAATGAGATTGAGTACTTGAAGAAACAAATGGCTGAGATGACGCAGAAGAGCCAGGCTGATGGAAAGATGATTAGCTTACTGCAGCATCAGTTGACCGAGGCTGAGATCAAGACAATCGTGGACTTCAGGAAGTCCAAGTTTTTGAAGAAAATATGATTCTTCTGCAAGGCTCAGCTATGGAGGTCGGCCAGAGAAGAGCCATTGATGTCTGCTCAACTGTGTATCCGGATCTTAACAAAGAGGATCCCCGCCTAGTTGAGCTATACAACCCTTTGCTGCTCAAGATTTCGAAGAACAATTCCAGAAATTTGTGGACGGAGCAGACTTGAGGGATGAAGATCAAGATGACTAGGCTTATGATCCTTTTTGTTTATCTTTAGTTTGAGCAGACATCAATTTGTACTCCAATTCTCCATTAATGAAAATTTTTTTTCTGGCTCAATTGTCTCTTCTATCTTTAGCACTTTTATCAAGTTTATTTTTCAATATTATTGCTGCTGATTTTTCATGTCAGTCTTAGCAAACTTGATCAACTCCATTGAAAATAAACTAAGTCTTCAAGTCATAGAATAAACCTGTTGTTTGGGCTGAGCTAACTCATGAATAAACTTGAGATAAATGCCTGTTTAGATCAAGCTCTGACTTGGACTATAGTTGTGCTTCCAACTCTTAAGTGTGTAATATTGCTTTTCAACGCAACTTTAACTAGTCGGGCTAAATCAGATAAGACATGTGCACCTTGTTTGATTTCACTTCGGCCTTCTTATTTTAAGAGGATTTATGAGGCTTGTTTGTACAAGTCTTCTCTTTAATGAACTTTCACCTCAGGCGTGCTGAGGTTTTTGTAAGTCATTCTTTGGACTTTTACCTCGGACCGAGATCTTGTTTTTCCCTTTAGTAGGCCGGTGCCTCGGACTTGCGGAGGTCTTATTCTCCCTTTGGCGGGTTTTTGCCCCGGACCTGCCGAGGTCTTGATGTACCCTTTAGCGGGCATTTGCCTCGGACCTGCCAAGGTCTTGATGTACCCTTTAACAGGCATTTGCCTCGGACCTGCCGAGGTCTTGATGTACCCTTTAGCGGGCATTTGCCTCGGACCTGCCGAGGTCTTGATGTACCCTTTAGCGGGCATTTGCCTCGGACCTGCCGAGGTCTTGATGTACCCTTTAGCAGGCATTTGCCTCGGACCTGCCGAGGTCTTATATGAGCCTTCCATGGTGCTCGAAGTCTGCTTGGACACTTGATTCAGTACTGGACTCTTGATAGATGCTTTCAAAAATTTGGATTGATATACAAAGTAGTTACAATTTACATCATTGATGCAGAAGTCTGAGATGAGAAGTGTGCCAAGTTCGTGGAAGAGTTCGTCCCTCTAAAGTCTGTAACTTGTAGGCTCCCGCTGGAAATACTTCAACTATTCAGTAAGGACCCTCCCACTTAGGATTAAAAGTTCCCGCCGAGACCGCATGGCTGACTTCATTGTTGCGCATCACCAGATCTCCCACTCGAAAAGATCTCGATCGTACCAGAGAATTGTAATATTGGGAAATCAAGTTTTTATATTGAGCCATGCGGATGTGAGCTCGGTCTCTTTTCTGCTCGAGTTCATCCAAGTTTAACCGTAGTTCTTGGTCATTATCAGAAGCAGAGTAATAATCCACCCGAGTTGAGGTAGAGCCGATCTCCGCAGGAATAATGGCTTCTGTGCCATACACTAATAAAAAAGGCGTTTCCTTTGTTGAGGTAGATGGACTAGTCCGGTAGGCTCATAAGACGCTGGGTAATTCTTCCACCCAACTAGTGCCAGCTTTGTCCAGGCGCTTTTTGAGACCATCCTTGATGATCCTATTGGCAAGCTCTACTTGACCATTTGACTGGGGATGAGCTACTGAGGTGAAGCGCTGCTTGATGTGCAAATCAAGACACCTACTCTTCACCGGATCCTCGGCGAATTGCCTGCCATTGTCTGAGATCAGGACTTGGGGTAGGCCAAATCGACAGATGATATTCTTCCATAAGAACTTCTTGACTTGGGCCCCAGTTATAGTGGTTAATGGCTCATCTATCCATTTGGTGAAGTAGTCAATCGTGACTAGCAGAAATCTAACTGAGCCGGGAGCTCGAGGCAAAGGCCCCACTAAGTCCATACCCCGTTGCACAAACGGCCAAGGACTTGAAATGCTGGTCAACTCATGGCTCGGCAAATGAGAGGTCGGGGCATGAACTTGACAGGATGGGCATTTTTTAACCAACTCTTCTGCGTTTGCGAATAGTGGGCCAATAATAACTTGCTAGATAGCACTTGCGGGCTAAAGAGCGTGCACCAGAATGGCTTCCACATATCCCCAAGTGCATTTCTCGAAGAATGTAGTCTCCTTCATCTTAGGTACGCAACGCAACCACGGCTTCAAAAAAGACTTTCTGTACAGGTGATCATTAAAGAGTGCGTACCTGGCTGCCTTCAGGCGAAGACGCCGAGCTTGAGACTTGTCCTCAGGCGGAGTTTGATGTTGCAGGTAGGTGACTATCTCATCCATCCACGTATTGTGGTAGTCTTGTTGCAAGACTTCATTTCCATCAAAGGCACGATGTTTCACCAGCTCTACCAAAATCTTTTTCCCTATAGTGACCGATGTGGACGAGGCCAGCCAAGATAGTGCGTCGGCCCATTTGTTGGCCGACCTAGGGATGTGTTCTATCATAAAGTGTTCAAACATTCCCTTTAAATGCTGAACCTTAGCCAAATATCGCTTCATATTGTCCTCCTTTGCCTCATAATCTCCATTAATTTGAGAAACTACGAGTTGTGAGTCACTTCGGATGATTATTTGCTGTGCCCCCAATTTTCGAGCTAAACTCAACCCTGCTATCAAGGCCTCGTACTCGGCCTCATTGTTAGTGGCCTCAAAGTCGAAACGCAAAGCGTATTCCATCTCTTCCTCATTTGGATTAATTATTAGGAGTCCTGCTCCGCTTCCTTCCTTTGAAGAAGATCCATCTACGTATAAGATCCAACCTTGTGCTGGAGGAAGATCTTCTTCAACAGATATCCCTTCGGCCAAGAAGTCGGCCAAAGCTTGAGCCTTAATGGAGGTGCGTGACTTATAGTTGATATCATACTCAGCAAGCTCCATGGCCCACTTAGCAGCTCGGCCTGAAGTGTCTGGCCGGGATAAAATTTGTTTCAAGGGCTGATCCGTCACCACTATTATGGGCTGAGCCTGAAGATAGGGTTGGAATTTTCGTGCCGCCACTATCAATGCTAAGATGATTTTTTCAGCATTAGGATAACGCACTTCGGCTCCATGCAAAACTTTGCTAGCAAAATAAATAGGTTTCTGCACAGCATCCTTCTCACTGAGCAGAACAGCACTTACTGCCTCATGGCAGGTTGACAAATATATGTACAAAGTCTCCCCAGGCAGAGGAGATGTCAGCATAAGCACCTCAGCCAAATGTGCTTTTAAATCAACGAAGGCCTTCTGGCACTGGTCATCCCAGAGAAAAGCAGTTCGTTTCTTCAAGATTTAGAAGAAAGGTAGTGATCTCTCAGCTGACTTAGAAAGAAATCTGCTCAAGGCAGCAATTCGGCCTGTCAACCTCTGAACCTCTTTGATGTTCTGAGGTGGGTGCATACTTTCTAAGGCTTCAATCTTGGCCGGGTTGGCCTGTACTCCTTCCTTGGAAACCATGTATCCGAGAAACTTTCCCGTACGCACTCCAAAGGTACATTTTTTCGGTTTCAGCCTCATACGAGAATCTCTTAGGATGACAAACACTTCTCGAAGATTTGAGATATACTGATCAAGAGACCTGCTCTTGATCAACATGTCGTCAATGTAAACTTCCATAACTCGGCCAATCTGATCTCGGAATAGCGAGTTGACCAAGCGTTGGTAAGTAGCCCCTGCATTTTTGAGACCAAAGGGCATGCTGACATAACAATAGGTGCCCGACTCTGTTATAAAGGAAGTCTTCTCCTGATCCTCCTTTGCCATTATGATCTGATGGTAGCCTTTGAAAGCATCTAGAAATCGAAGACCTCATACCCCAAGGTGGAGTCCACCAGTCTGTCAATCTTTGGTAAGGGGTAACAGTCTTTTGGGCACGCCTTGTTCAAGTCAGTTTCATCAACACACATTCTCCAAGTCTTGTCAGGTTTGGGAAACAACAGGGTTGGCTAACCACGTCGGATACAAGACCTCTACAATGAACTTTGCGGCAAGGAGCTTTTTGACCTCTTCAGCTGTCACTTTATTCCTTTCCGGGGCAAAGTTCCTTTTCTTCTGCTTAATGGGTCTGACCTGAGAATCCACACTAAGCCGATGCTCTGCTAAAGAAGTCGGGATCCCAGGCATATCATCTGCCGTCCATGAAAATTTTTTCGCAAACTCCTCAGCAAACTTTGAAGCAGAGCCAACATCTTAGCCGACATCCAAGTTCCAATCTTGATAGTGTTCTCGGGCCGACCTGGATCTAGGATGAATTCTTAGACTGCATCATCTGAGTGCAAACGCTCCTCAGTTGGGGGAATGAGATCGTCCAATACAACCTGTTGGACGGCCCCACCCCTTGGGTAGCAACTGCGTAACATTTTTGAGCTATAGGAATATCCCCTTGTAAGGTAACTACTCCCCCTGGCGTAGGAAACTTCATACTGACATGTAAGGAGGATATTATTGCTTCCAAAGCCACCAGTGCTGGTCGGCCTAAAAGGATATTGTAAGCCGACCTTTCCTTGACTACCACAAAATCCATCCACAAACAGCGGTAAGCGGGGGTTTTGCCGAAGCTAACGCTGAGTGTAATCAGGCCAGCTGGCCGAACTGGCATACCAGTAAATCCGAACAAAGGGGAAGCCACTGGGGTCATTTGGGAATCTGCTAAGCCCAATTGCTTATATACATGATAATACATGATATTTACAGCACTTCCAGTGTCTACATAGACCCTTCGCACTTCTACAATTTTATCTGGCGACAAATGTATACATAAACCTATTACCAGACCCGTTATTGGAGTCTAGTGGAACAATGTCTTCTGGTCCGTAAACCAGTTGTCGGGCTAACCTTCTCTTTTTAGGGGGAGGTCCAGATGACGTCCCTGACGAACAGGGACCCCCTGGGCTTTTCTGAGGTGGACCTCCAGAGATGGTGTATATTACAGAGTTGATTTGGGGCTGCACTGCAGCCTCATGTCGGCCTCTGTCATCATCATCGTCTGACCTGGGACGTGCAGGTGGAGTCTCAGGTCGGCATTTGTCTTTCTGGGCATTTTTTCGGAAGTCCAAACGATTGTGAAGTCGTGAGCGTGGATCGTAAAACTGCTTTTAGTGCCCCAGCTCGATCAACTTCCGGATCGCTTGGGCCAATTTCCGGCAATCTTCTGTATCATGGCTGACATCACGATGATAACGACAGTACAGCTTAGGATCCCTTTTATCTCTGGGACCTGCCAGAGGGTTAGGGTCCGTCCTCAAACCATTTCTTTCCATTACGGCCAAAATTATGTCTTTAGAGGCTAAAAGGGGAATACCCTCCCTGCCTCTTTTGCCTCTGCCACCAAGGCGATCAAACGCACTGCATCGATCGTGTATCATGTCGGTCCCCCTTGGAACTGGGCCGAGCTTCATGCCGAGTACTTTGCTCAGCCTCATTCTTCAACCGATTTGCCTCTTCACCTTGGGCAAACTGGTGTGCCTTCTCCAAGCACTCCCTCAATGTGGTGGGCCCCTCTTCAGCTAGCTGAGAAAAGAGACGACCCGCTCTGAGACCATTAATGAATGCAGCAGCTTTCACTCCCTCATTTCGATCACTGACCTGCAGTGATTCATCCGAGAAACACTGCATGTATTTCAGCACTGACTCTTCAGGACCCTGTTTTAAGGTCATCAGGTGTGAAGAGTTTTTGATAAACGGCGCACTAGAAACGAATTGAGACTTGAACTTCTGCGCCAATTGCCTGAAGGAGTCCACTGACTGAGGTGGAAGCTCCTGAAACCATCTTCTTGCCTTTCCCTGCAGATACATGGGGAAGGTTTTGCATCGAAGTGGATCAGGGATATTTTTCAAGCTCATGGCCATCTGAAATTGAAAAAGATGATCGGTAGGATCAGACGTTCCATCATAAGTATCCATTTTTGGCACCTTAAAGTTATCCGGTGCCAAATACTCCGCAATATCCCAAGAAAATGGGCTTTCTTGAATCACCCTCATGTATTCCGGCTTAGGCTCCTCAGGATGGCTTCTCGGCCTGCGAGGGTCAGCCTCCTGACGAACACTTTTGAAGGATCGAGGCCTTATGCCGAGGCGCTGCCTGGGCAAAGGCACTGACTCCACCGTTGGAGCTGCAACACTGCCCCTTCTGGCATCTGCCATGAAACCTTGAGGGCCGTGAGAAGATTGTTGTTGAGTCTTCTCCTTAGCATGGAGGGGGATTGAATCGTCCTCCATGTACTCTATCTCGGGACGCTTTCCTTTGAGCCGTTCTACAACGGCCTCAAACACATCCAAGTTTTCGGCCATATATTTCATGGACTTTTTTCGCTCATCTGCGGTCACCGCTGGTGCCTTTTTCGCTTCAAGCTCTGGCCTCCTGGAATCCTGTCCAGGATGAACAGAGCGGGTATCTCTATGACGGTGAGGATTTGAAGACTCCCCTAGTCCCTCACGTGGTTCTTTTCCCATCAGACTGACTTAAAGCATTAAATAGTGCAGTAGTAAAGAAAACTTATTTGACAGAGGTTCGGGGCCCTTCCTCTAGCGCCAATTTGATGATGTCAGATTTATCACCAAGTATTAAGTGATGTGGTGGGTTATGCCGTTAATTCTCCGTCAGTTGTCTGTAGTTGGTAGTTGGCCGACCTGCACAAAAGAACGAGGTCAGAGGACCCGGGATCTATGGCCCCGGGTAATACCCTCCGACGGTCAAGTCAGTTGAGGCCATTTTTGGAGAGGTTTATATACAGTATGAAAGTTTTTACTAAAGGTTTTCTGGTAACCTATGATTTTTCACCGCCAAGAAGATGAGTCTCAGGTGTAATTTGTGAATTGTTACTTGTCTTTCTCTCTCCTTCTTTCTCTGCCTTTTATATGGCGGCTCAGGCCAATGCATGGGCAGAGCCCAGAAATCGTGACAGGCAAGGAGGTCATAAGGATGACTCCTGCTCTTGCATTCTCGCCACGTGGCTCGGTACTGAGCTGAGTAAGCTAGTTTGGGACACCTGGCTGGGAATTTCACCTGGTTGAATTACCTAGGGTAAACTCCTAGAACCAAGGTCAAGTCTTCTAGAAGTACTCTGAGGTGCCCGAGACGAATTTAGATGTGGGGTCAGCCTGCCGAGGTGTAGGTGACCGACTTCAAGGAGCGTAGGTGGGCCTTTTATGATGTCCGCAGCTGACGTCACAAGTGTGGTCTGAGATCATCGAGTAAAACTGAACTGTGGCCGAATACAGCCCTATGGCCGAGCTACTTTTTGGCCGAGATGAAGATGGAGGCCGAGATATGGCCTTTAGGCCGAGATGGCCTTTAGACCGGGATGGCATTGTAGCCGCTTGGCCGAGATGAATTGTTTGTCCACATATGAGCTGGTCAAACCGTGGGCCGACCCGCGGGACTTAGCATTTTTTACGCCTATATCCAATCGTTGACCGTTATTGACTAACAGAGGATATTTTTGGCTCATCAGGACAAAATGACAATCGATCTCAATCTGTTTCGTATATAAAAAACTAGGTTGACAAGATATACAAAACACTTTGATTATCATAAAAGAGCGGGACAAGAGTTGAAAAGAGAAAAATGCAGACCAATAAATAGCCCACGAATCCAGACGATTTCATTAGAGGCATGAGCCAAACGTGATACTCTGCTTCTGTTGATGAGCGAGGAACAACGTGTTGTTTCTTAGAACGACACGAAACCAGAGAAGAACTGAGAAACATCACATAAACCAAAAGGGACTGACAAGTGATGGGCCACCAGTACAATCAGCATCACAATAAACAACAAGATGTAACAAATTATCAATGGAAAAGAATAAGCCATGATCAGGCGCACATTTAGATAACGTAGCAAATGAAAAACAACACGAGATGGCATTTGCGAGGAACTTGCATAAACCGACTTTAAGTGTTCACAACAAAACAAATGTTGGAACAGGCGACAGTAAGATACAAGAGTAGCCCAGCAATTTGATGATGAAAAGCAGGATAATCAAGGAGCAGAGTGTCATCGAAAAACCATGCCTTTTGGTCTATGAGGGTGAGTGCAGGAAGGCACCCAAGAAATCCACGTTCCATAAGAATATCAAGAATATACTTACGCTGATTTGAAACAAAACCTGAAGATGACCGAGCAACCTTAATACCCATGAAATACTTGAGTTTACCGAGGTTTTTAAGTTTGAATTGATCATTTAAATAAGTTTTCAAAGATGAAATGCGAGCAAAACCATTGCCTCCATAAACAAACACAGCTGCGAATGAAGAAGTGGTCGAAAATATAAAGAAGGAAAGGTCAGCGGTAGATTGACAGTAGGCAGCAGCCAAACCTAGTGAGGATAGTAGTATAATTAGAATACCAATTACGAGATGCTTGGTGTAACGATATAAAGATTTATTTAATTTGATACGCGGTGCTCTCCCCTCGTGAGCAAAACTTTGAGAAATGGACATGTAAATATCCTATTTCAAGATCGCCGTGAAGAAACACATTATTGACATTTAATTGATGAAATACAAATCCTAACAACTGCAGCAAGAAGACCACCAACTGTGACCAACTTAGCAATGGGAGCAAAACTTTCATGAAAATCAACACCTTCAATGTTACGTCCCGGGGTCCAAAGAAAAGAAAAAATTATTATATATATAATATAATAAATGTTGATAGGGATAAAATTAACATGTAGGTATTTGGATAGGAATAGGAAATATAAGATATGAATCAATTAGGAGTTACATTGAATACAATTTCCTAAACCTACTAGGAACCATAATTACACTCATCTATATATATATATATATTATATATGTATATACCCTAGCTTGCATAAGACAAAACAAAAACAAAAAGAAAAAAAATAGCGGCATCCATAAAAATTTTGGCTTCCTCCATTCAAAGCTTTCGGCCAATATACCATCAATTACCCGAGTCGACCACAAATTCAAGGATGGAGCAGCCAAAGTCTTATATATATATATATATATATATATATATATATATATATATACATACATATAGACCACACACACACATTTAGCGTATGCAGATGATCTTCTCGTATTTTTAAAGGGTACACAGAGAAATTTACGGCGCTTCATTCATACTTTCTTAATGCAATATGAGGAAGCCTCTGGACAAAAAGTGAATTATCAAAAAAGCAATTTTAATCCCATCCTTCCGATGTATCATCACATCAGCGCCGAAGTTTCGCTGCTCTTCTCAATATGCAATGCTCAGGTTTACCATTTCGTTATCTTGGATCTTATTTGCATAAAGGCATCAACCGAGCACGATTTTGCACCTTTGTTATTACAACAGGTCGACTCACGGCTCCAGGTTGGCACTCTCGCTTACTGTCTTCTGCTGGTCGTCTTGTTTTGCTACATTCAGTCCTCTCGGCATTACCTTTACATATTATGGCAGCAGGCGCCCTTCCAAAGTTAGTGATCCAAAATCATAAACAGGAAGATGGCAGCATTCTATTGGGGACCCGACATCATTAGGTTGCCGGGGACACTATTACAAATCCCGGAAAGAGGGCGGGCTAGGCCTCCGAGATCTTAATGCACTTCAACAAGCCTATCATTGTCGTATATGGTGGTCTTATCAGCAACATTCCACCCTTTGGAGCAAATACATGCATGTCAAATATGGTCGCAGGGGGTGATTATACTCCTCGTTTATATGACTCACCCATGTGGAAATCATTGGTCGTATTCACCAGATATGTCAAGCCCATACTGAGGGACAAGAGCATCATCTTAGCTGGCTTCCAACGGCATCCGACGAATTCTCCTTATGTTCGCTTATGATATATGTCGAACATCCAGTCCTGCACTGCTCACGACGAAATGTATTTGGTTCAAGCATCACTCTCCTGTCACTCAAATTTTCTTATGCCGCCTTTTTCAACTCAGCATTACCATTTGAGGATTACATTGGCAGATATCTTACCTCTCGGCCTTCGCAATGCCCTTTCTGTAAGGCAGCATCAGCCACGGTAGATCACATATTTATATACTGCTCGTGCATTTGTTCTATTTGGCATTATTTTTCTGGCAAGTTGCTTTGCCCTCTACTATCCTCGATGCGTCTTTGCCAATATCTATTATCCTGATGGTACAGATCGGCTTTTGCATCTCTCTCGGGGGTTTGGAAAATTGTGGTTCCATCATTTATTGTTTACAATTTGGCATTTTACTCATCTTTAACATATGGTGATCAGGCCAATTTCTCATTATCATCTCTTCGGGCATCTATAAATTATGATATTGCTATGTGGAGCAAAACCATTGCTGGATCCAAACTTGCGACAGGTCCCTTGCCACAGTTTGTTTGGTTCCCCTCGCCTCATCCGCCACGTCCTATCTTGGTACGCTGGTCTACTCCACCTTCGGGTAGATTTAAATTAAATATAGATGTTGCGGTAGGCAGACATTATAGTGCTGGTGGTGCTATTTTGCGTGATCACGCCGGTTCATGTGTGGGGGCAGTCTCCTTCCTCCTTCCCCCAAGTTCACCTCTCAATGCTGAGATTCAATCTGCTGTCTTCGGATTATTATACTTCCTTCCACTGTATCGCTCACTTATTTTAGAGACGGATTGTTCACAGCTGATATCCCGTCTCTCGCGGCCGAGCTTGGTTCATGGAAATTATCATCTTCGTTTGCTTTAAAATTTGACGCATCTTCATCGGCTGGATTTTCTGCATATTTATAGAGAGGCAAATATGGTTGCCCATTATCTTGCTCAAAATGCAATGTTGAACCCTCGCACGCAAGTTTACACTTCTCCCACTCTTCCTCCACTAGTGCGTAGCTCCATTTCTTTGGATCTCTCTACAGCTCACTTGCGGGTTCATTAATCACGTCTTCCTTATGGATTGGCACATTTTTCATTTCTCTGCCTGTATCCTGCAGGATGCAGGCAGACTGGGTATGCTTTGTATTCTTTGGATGATACAGTTGATGTTAAGCTCTCTTGCTATTTTTAATGCTGATTATATCCTCACATGTGCATGGTATGGATTCTTCCTCTTGATGGACAACATAAACGCCGCGAATGAGACAACCTGGCCCTCTTACTCTTCACAGCTATTCTCGGCGACGACCACTGATGGGAATCTGCACAGCTACTCACCTTGGTCATTGTCTGTGTTTTCTAACACAGGCAACGTTGGTGCGTTTTCTTCTCATATGCTATTTATTCATTGTGCGCTACTCCGATTTCTCTATTCTATTGTTTCATCTAACCTCACATCTGTGTTTCTTTTGTTATGCTGGACTCCACTGCAATTTTTATTGGCGAGAATGTCACCGCTTAGCATCACGCTAAAACAAGGCAACATATTGGATTCAACTATCACCATCTGCGGTTCTTCAACGGCATCAAGAACTCATCCACGCCAATGCGACATCATTGTTTTTTACTATTCAACAATCACTTTCACGTATTTCAATTCCTATAGCAATATCAATGATAGTCGTATAAATATGTACGCTTTTCCTTCGCCAAGGTTTTATCCACAAGGGTGGTTTTTTCTTGGCAAGGTTTTAATGCGGCATATCATATACGACTGGAGATATATAATTCTTACCTCTTTGTTTCATTTATTCGCATACGGCGATCTTTGTAATATGGCTTTCCTCTGCCATAAGTGAGGCTTTTAATAATAAAAGTTTCCTTTCAAAAAAAATAGACACACACACATCCATACACCTCCTAAACTCTACCTATATTAATGTAGTTTTTGGCCAGCATTACTACATAAACAACACCATTCGGCTAGCCTTATGTTGGCTGAGGAAAAAGAGAATTTCGCCCGAGAAAACCCAAATCTACAACGGTATAGTAATTACGGATCAGGTAAGTGCCCTCACTGTTCTTATTATGAATTTGTAAAATTCGTGTAATTATTTTCGTTTCAAAATATGGATCATGCATATGTATATGTGATTGCATAATTGGATGTATCTACGTATGTGATAAAAGCGAATGTGTACAAATATATATGGTCATAAACTGTGATGATCTTACAATGAACTGGCTGAGCACATATTGGTGGCCATTAGGGTGCTATAGACGTAACTACCTAGAATGTTCAAGGATTCTATGGCATATTGACTATTCAGGAGGCCAATTCGTAAATCTTACGGTATAAGTCATTTGTAGGGAAAGTGCTATAACCATTGCATTGTTTTGGACAGTTTTAGCCAGGTTTTGCATATTTTGGAATATTTGGATTTTAGACCGGTTAAGGAGGATTGGACATTTGGATTTTGACCGAGTTGGACTCGGATTTGGATTTTAGACTTTGGACCGGCTAAATCGGATTTGGAAACTTTAGACTTTTAGACTTTGGAGTTTTGAACATTTGGAAATTTGGGCATTTGAGTTTGGACATTTGGATATCGCATTTTTAAAAAATTGCATCATCGATTTTGACTTGGACTAACATTTGATTAGCTATCGATTGGTTTGACTTGATTATTGGTCTATTTGTTGACTTTGTTGCTTGATTGCTATAGGGGTAAAATGATAATTTTATTTACGAATGAGAAGCATGCTATTATTTTACATTGTTACTTATTTTGTTACACCTGCTTCTCCATGTATCATCCCATGGTAAGTATAGTGAGGCTACTTACTATACGATGTATGTCGCTCATACTATACATTATTGTTGTTTTGCAGGCAAACAGGTATAATATTGGTATGCATCTAGGATGATTAGGAGCGGAGATTTCGAGACTCGAGGATATTCTGATGGGATTTTCAAGGACTTAGTTGAGACAATTATTTTTGCTACTAGAGGTTTATATATTTTGGAGATTTAGTTATTATCTATGTTTGACATTTGTATTGGATTTAGTTTTGCCTAGACAGTTGTATTAATGACGATGATTACTTTATTGAGGATTTTTATTTTTGATTTCTGTATTTGTTTCATCTTTGAAGCCTTGTATTTTCCTTAGTGAAGTACAGCAGGTGAATCGCTTCGAGTACTAGGGCCTGGGATGAGTCGCTACAAGTGGTATCAGAGCATGGCTCTAGATCCACGGTTGAAACATAGATTTAGGCAATGATCTTAGAAATTAAGTTACGATTTCGCATGTAAGTCACGATCTTAGACATTAGAGACGATTTTGATTAAGAGTTGATCTTGGACATAAGCACAAATTTTAGTCATAAGCGTTGATTATATACTAAGCATGATTTTGGAAATAAGACGTGATCTTAGACTTAAGAAATAATAATACTAAAAGGGACCCTAGAAATAACTTATGACCCTAGACTTAAGGGGAAGGTTGGTTAAGGCACAAGTATACCTAGGATATACCATACGACTTTACTTACTTGCCTTAGTTAAGTTTTGATCATATAATTTGCACATTCCCTTGGCCGTAATTTTAGTAACCCTAAGTGAATATTATATAGTTAAATTACATAAAATTGCAATGTTAACAAGGATGCTTACCGCAGCCGCTGATTGATGCATAAATTTAGATGGGCCTGACAGTTACTAGGGCTATTTCCTCGTAGCAGCAGCATGAGACCTGGTACCATCAGGGTAACTGAAGCGGGTTCATCCCTCTACTTTGACAATAATGTCAAAACGCAACTAGGGCTAAGTTGAGATCGTAG
This sequence comes from Eustoma russellianum, assembly GCA_036186865.1. Lineage (NCBI taxonomy): Eukaryota > Viridiplantae > Streptophyta > Magnoliopsida > Gentianales > Gentianaceae > Eustoma > Eustoma russellianum. The sequence goes on from AP025053.1 coordinate 9,406,992, forward strand.
CTACTAAGGAATGATTTATAATAGAACGATAGAAGCTAAGTAATTTTTATAAGCATTATGATCAGTAGAGTTTAGTGAAAGATATCGTACGAAGGAATATATAGTCTAGGGTAAAGATGTTGAAATTTAGAGTTATTAAATAGGACGATGAGATTAGTCTCACTAGAGATTGATAGTTAGGAATAGGCCAGAATTAGCTATGATAAGTACATTGGAATGACGAATAGCCGCAAAATCTTTAGTTAATTCTTGATTCCTTAGAATATCTATTTACTTGGCTTAAATCTAGTAGGCTGAAATTGAAATAGGATAAGCATGAACAAGTAGTGGTTATTTTCAACGTGGGATTTAACTAGGTTAAATTTAGCGGTTGAAATAACCAGGTAAACAAGTATGACAGATCTGTATGGCACGCGAAAGCATGGTAAATTAGAATACCTTAAGTCGATCAATATTTAGTGTGTCATGCTAGAATTGGACAATCTAAGTTAAAGCTTTTAGCATGAGTAGACGAACACTAGACTTATAAGAGATGGTATATAGGCGGATTTTGTTTTCATTTGACTGTAAGGATGACATAGAAAGATTATACGAAGTATTGGACTATAATTTTTATAGTAGCTAACTGTTTTCATATAAGCATGTACACAAAGATATATGCTACATTTTAAAGGGTTTTCAAAGATTTTGCCTCTAAGTATTTCAACTAGTCCATTTATTCATATAGTCTACTAACTTCACAAGACTATACTTTCTTTCCGAATTTATATATCAACATACCGAAATTTCAACTACTCCGCCAACTCTGAAAATAGATATATTTTTTAATGTTGATATTTTTTTTCAAAGAGCGATATGTTAACATTTTTTTTATACAATATTTAAAATCTTTGTTTTTGGTTAGAACAGTTTTGGCAAAATAATTTCTATTTGTCGACTATTGATGTTGCAAGCAATTTATACATAATTTCTGAAGTTATTAACCGCTTGCACTGAATTTACTTAATTTTGCGAAGCAAAAAGTAGTTTCAAAATATACATACTTCTTTTAGAACAAGAGAGATAGTGCATTCAAATCGTTTTATAAAACGCAATATTTTTGAGTTTCAACTATTTTAATATAATTTTATCGTGATGCTTTTGCGAAAAAGTTATGTCATTGTTTTTATAAGAGGTCACGTGAGACAACGCTTGCGACAACAATTATATAATACTTTGGTTCTTGTGTTTACAAAAACTAGAATGGATATTATTTTAAATAATTAAAGTTATATTCCAAATTATAGCTATGTAGGCTATGTTTTTATTTGAAAAAAAACACGTCCATATATATATATTTCGTATATTGGGCTATTGATAAAATGCCGAAGGAGTGAGGACATGATTATAGTGCTAGCTCGTAAGTATACTAGAATCGATTTTGAAGACATAGTTTTGTGTTGGGGGAGTGAAATGACTAACATATTGGAATACTTAATGGGTATTTAGTTGATTATCTATCTAATTAATGGATCGAATATGATTAGTTTTAAGAATTCCGAAATCGTGGCATACCATTATATAAGTTGAATGATACACGATTAAATGCTTGCAAGTGGAATAGAAGGCTTAATGACCTGAGAGTGAGGTTGATATGATGATAATCGTTATATGTATTAGGTGAATAGATTAAGTAGAACTATACTAAGTTGTCAATTACCTATTGGGCAAGTTTGAATAACGAAACTTATCGTAAGGGGGGAGGTTTGTTATATCCTGGGGTCAAAAGAAAAGGAAAAAGAATTATTATATGTATAATGTAATAAATGTTAGATAATAAACATTACCATGTAGTATTTGGATAGGAATAGGAAAATATAGGATATGAACTAATTAGGAGTTTACATTTAATACAATTTCCTAAACCTACTAGGAAACCTAATTACACTCATCTATATATATGCATATACCCTACCTTGCATAAGAGAAAACAAAAACAAAAAGAAACAAAACAGCAGCAGCTATAAAATATTTTGGCCTCCTCGGCCAGTATACCATCAATTACCCCAGCTCACCACACATTCAAGGAGTGATGAGTCAAGAAATGCTCACCGGGTGGATCAGAGATGATCCTTGCTGTACGTCGTTAATCTCCCGTCTAAATCCGTCAATAGAATCTAAGAAGGAAGAGAAACATTAGAGGTCCCAGGACACTGCCCCGGAAAAACCCTCCGACGCTTAAGTCAGTTATGGGTGTTTTTAGTAGGAAATTTATGCTGGAATAAAGGTTTAGATGAACCTGTTATAAGATCTCAATGAGTGTTAGGCTCTTTTAAGGTTGGCCGAGATGGAGTTTTTAGAAGAAGGCTCCAGAAGTTGTTCCCAAAAATTCAGATCCTTTTCCCCGTCTGAAAAAGGGTATATTTATACACAAAATAGAGGAGGTCTGACCCTCTGCCCGATGATGGGATTGTGATATGTCTGAGATAGCTGTCTTGTCTGCTACAGGTGCGCAGTCTGATGGGACAAATGCCTGTGACCGCGGCTGTGCAAGTGGATGACTCTGTGTCATGTAGGTCGGCCAGTAATGATGACCTTGTACTAAACCAGTCGATGTTTGACACCTGGAAAGTAATTCTGCAGAATTGTCCTAGCGGGTCCCATATGGCAGTTGATAATATCTTCTTTAGTCTTTGATACTCTGAGCAACAACCTTTATAAGAACAAGGCCGAGCTGAATATGCTTCCTTTTGTTTGCTGAGGTTGACTATAAGCGGTTGCTTTGACTAAGGCGTTGTCGAGCCGAGGTGCAATATGCCAAACTGCCCTTATAAGACAACTTCACTTCTAACCATTCTTGGTCATATTTGAGCAACTGCCGACCTGACTCAGGCATGCAGCCGAACTGACCAAATTTTAGCTAAAGATAGTAGTGGCCGAGACTGAAACTTTTTGGCCGAGGCTGACCATTCAAGTAGCCGACCTTGAACTACGTTGACCGTTTGACTAAATAATGATTTTGGTCTTTTCTGAGCAGATCAGATTTGGGCTCATCATTTGCCTCCAGATTAGTTTGGTCGAGCTGACCAGGACGGGCAGGCTAATCGTTTTTCAGAGCTTTTAATGCGCTGTCCTTTCAAGTATAACGTGTCTACTTCTGATTGGGTCGTACTGAGCATTTACTGTCTGCGTAGAGCATGAAGCGTCAGTTACGCACCTTCTTATATCCGCCGATCGCATGAACCGAGGACGAAACCATCGAGGTGTCTGTTGAGATGCCGAGATGATGCCTATAAATAGGGCTTTGCACGGTCTCTTGAACCTTTTATTTCTCCTGCCTTTTGCTCTTGCATCCAGTTATCTTCTTCGGTGACTCTCACCGTACTTACACCGGCGACTTCAGTCTCCTTCCGTTCGTCTCTCTTCTTTTTCTTAGCAAAGCTTTACTTTAAGTCTCCTTTTCTTCATTTTTCATCATGTCTGCTTCTCCTTCTCGTGATTCTCAGAACTTCTCCGAAGGCGCCTCTAACACCGGCGGTGGTGGAGGAAACTCTGATTTCCATCTCCATCTGGTAGGACGGTTTCTAATGATGACCGTCCTATAAGTAATCTATGCAGGACCATTGGTGACACTGCTCAGTCCAGCAGAGCCGTCATGGTGGTCGACTCCTCGCCCGAGCAAGCAGGGACTGCACCTGCTCCGGCATCTATAAATCCCCCAGTTCTGCAGAGGGCTCCACCCTATTCTTTTGTTCAAGAGTCCTTTTGCTCTCTGCCCGAGGCCGATCTGAACTGGATCTGCAAAATGTATAGGATTGACCGGGATCGGTTCGGCCCAGTTTTGCCTCTGCCGGATCAGACTGCTTATGATCACCCAAGAAATATGAAGCAATCTAGGAAGAATAGTTTAAGTCGGGGTTCAACCTTCCCATTCCTGAACCCCTTATCCGAATTTATTCGTGCTTATGGTCTTAGAATTCCTCAAATTTAGCCAAATGGCTTGAAACTCATCCTTTGTTATCTTCTCTTTCTTAGAATAGCTGAGTCTCCCTTTAACACAAATGTTTTTAGAGCCCTTTTTTCTTGCCGAGCTTCGCATAGCTGGTATTATTTCAGCAAGCGATCTCCTGCCAGCGACTTCCATCTCGCTGTTAACATCCCTACCTTTACCAAGAATTGGAAAGGTAAGTTTTTCTATGTCAAGAAGGCTGAGCTGCCGAAGGGCAATATCTGGAAGTCTGGCAAGGCAGACAACCTGAGGCCGGTCCCAGACTACTGTGATGAAGCAGCCAGACTTCAGAGTTTGCCTATCATAATTGACTGGCAGAAAGTGGATTACGACATTTTAATGGCGCCTGACCTGAGCCATTTTGCAGTACGTCAGAACTATCTGCCCATTTCTCCAGATAACTTGATCATTGTCTGAGGCGGTCTTGATACACTTTAAATTCCGTACTTTTTCTAACTTTCAGTTGATAACTGTTTTACTCTTGATGCAGGCTCAATGGCTTCTGGCAATACCGACCATGCTAGTAGAATGGCAGAGGCGGCGGCCAGGAAAAAAGCTCGTAAAGCCAGACGAGTTGCAGTACTTTTTGCTGGGGGAACATCTGCGCCAGCTCTGCCCCCACCTGAGATCATATCTATGGCCGAACCCAGATCTGAGCCGGCTAGGAATGAGCCTGTCGGAATGGCTGAACCTTAAACAGGTACTTCATTTCTTTTTTTTAAATTTCATCTTCTGCAGTATTGAAAATTCCAATACTTAACTTTCTTTGATGCACTTATTTGCAGCTCCGCCAATTGTGGAGATTCTAGATTAAGAGGCCGAGGTTCATTCTCCAACTTGAGCCTCGGCAGAACCTGAATCACCAACTGAAGTTGATGAGGGCTCCAGTCTTCGCCGCCGGAAGAGGAAAAGGGGAGAAGGATCCTCTCAGATTCCGGACCCTGGGCCCTCCAGACTTCATGAGGTAATCTTACCTCAGTCAACCGAGGTGCCTCCACCTCAACCTTCTGAAGCACCAAGGTTAATTCTTGGAGAATTCTCCACTGAAGACTCTGTTATGGAACTTCCCACTGCTAGACTTCTCAATCAAATGATGGTCCTGCCTTCAGATCATGAAAGGTTCAGGGCCCCGTCATGGGAAGTGCTGCTCAATGCCTTCCACATAAACATGGCCTTGGTGAGTACCTCTTCTTTGAATATTTGTATTGCGTGATAACACTTAAAAAAAATTTCTAACTTTGTTGCTTTGGCATATCCGAGCTCAATAGATTGAGATCTGTGAGCGGGCCAACAATTCAATGAAGAGCTCCAGACCAGAATGAAGGAGCTTGAAGACTCCAACCAGTTGCGAGCCGAATAAGCCAGAAGAATAACTGCTCTTGAGGCCGAGGTCAACAATCTCCAAAAAGAAAAGAAGAGGTTGATCTGATGTTAGCCACTGCCAACTCCAGGGTGGATGAGTTGGAACACCAAGTGGCCAACATAGAATTTTCCTTCAACCAATCTTCCACCGAGATTGAGACTCTGAAAAAGGAGCAGGCCAAACTGCTGCAGCAGAAAGAAACCTTTGAAGAATAAAACTGAGTCACTTGCCCCACCAATTGGCTGAAGGTGAGGCTAAAGCAGTTGCAGACTTCAGAAGGTCCCAACTTTTTGAAGAAAATATGATATTACTGGAGAGCTCGGCTATGGAGGTCGGCCAAGCAAAGGCCATTGACGTCTGCTCAGAGATTCATCCAGAGTTAAACAAGGAAGATCCTCGTCTGGCTGAACTTTACAATTCAACTACTGCCTAAGAATTCAATACTCAGTTCCAGCAATTCTTGGGGGGAGCCGACTTGAGAGAAGACGAATACTAGTCTTAGGATCTTTCTCTGTAACATTGCTGAGCAGACATTAATGTATTCTGTACTTGATCTTTTATCAATGGAAAAATTTTCTAAGCCTTTCAACTTGTAGCTTTTCTTTCTGTTCTGCTCTTCTTTTTCAGAATTTCTACTAATTTTTCCAACTTATTGTGGTCGAGACTCAACGTCGGCCTTGGCAAACTTGTAACTTGTAATCAGTTTAATTGGAAATAAACTAAGTTACCAAGCTTTAAAATGTATAGAATAAACCTGTTATTCTGCCAAGCTGAGTTAAGAGTTGGCTAAGAATGAATCTTGCTTAAGATAATAATCTTGCACTGCTTTAGCTGAGATTCAAGCTGATTAATGCTTAGTAATTATCTATCTTTAGTCCGACCTAGCCGAAGCATTTAGGCTGAGATAAGATCTTTCGGCCCAGGTTTCCCTTGTAGCAGCCGAGATGGTATGACAGCAATTTTTTGAACTGAAATTTCGTAGGACCGATCTGGACTCCAGGGTCTGCCCTGCCGAACACTTCTTGGAATCTTCCAAGCGTTGACTGATGAGTCATTTACTCTTATAGAACCGATCTGGACTCCAGGTCTGCCCTCAAATATTTGGCCCAGGTTTCCCTTGTAACGGCCGAGATGTTTCTGTTCAGCAATTCCAAACTGAACTTTCGCAGAGCCAATCTGGACTACAGGATCTGCTCTGCCTTACATTTCTTGGATTCCTCCAAGTGTTGACTGATGAGTCATTTACTCTTATAGGACCGATCTGGACTCCAGGGTCTGCCCTAAAATATATGGCTCAGGTTTCCCTTGTAACGGCCGGGACGATTTTGTTCAGCCATTCTTTGAGCTGAACAATTTTGAGAAGACTGATCTGGACTCCAGGATCCGTCTTGCTGAAGTGTGACACTTGTCACATTCAAGATTCCTTTAAGATAATTAGATAGCAAATAGTTAAGCCCCCAACATGGGAGGACATTTTGTCTGAGCTGAAACCTTGCCAAGCCAAAGTGCTAAGGTCTGAGGAGAATTAAGGTAAAAACCTCTTACAAGCCTTAAGACCAAGGTCCCTCATAGGGTGAACATGCACGCCGAAGTGGACCCCTGATAAGCCTTAAGGCTGGGGCGAACCTTTGCCGTGGTTGGAAGGATACCATATCATTTCCTTTATCTGGTGAATCATAAGAGAGAAGTCACTGAGATGGAAAGCTTGCGTCCTGAGCCCCTTTATGATCCATAAGGTAGAGATCGGCTAAGCGCGAATCATGTCGGGCCCCAATTCTGTTACAACTCATAAAGGGAACGTCAGGTAAGCACAGAACTTTCTTACACCTGGATGAAACCCTCAGTATGATCCATAAAATGAAATGATAGTAGTCATGCCCCCAAACCAGGCCAAATATCTTAGAATTTCAGGCCAAGCTGACTCCAGTATGATGATTGACACACCGATATCCTATGGGCGAACTGATCTGGACCGAATAGAAGAATGTGCCGAGCTGAGCCGATTGAAGAATTTGATTAAGATAATGGGTACTTGTCCCCTTTTTTGATAAAAAGCACTGCTTAATATATGGACAACTCCTTTGCAAATAGCAAATTTGTAATAAACATTGAAAATGTATTTAAAGCACATTTATGCACATGAGGATTTTGAATACACACTAGAAAGGTGAAACATGATTCTTTTGAGGGCTTATGCTTTTAGATCAGCTGTATACTTTCTGAGACTCACAATCTTTGCCCATCCGAATCTGAATCCTCATCTCTCGGTGACCTATGCTGATGCCGAGGTCGGCAACTTTCATCTGGAGGAGGTCGGCTAAAGTCCAGCATGTTGTGCAGCCTTGACCTCGGATTGTAAAACCATTGTAGAGGGCCGAGCTCTATCAGACGCCCAATCGCCTGGGTGAGCTGCTTGCAATCTTTTGTATCATGCCCAATATCATGATGATGAAGGCAGTACAGTTGATGATTCCTTTTGTGGATTGGTCCTGTTAAGGGTTGAGACTCTCTTGCTAGACTTTTCTTCCTTATGTAGGAGAGAATATGAGCCTTTGAAGCTAGCAGAGAATTTGTTTCTTTTCCTTGGCCTTCCAACCGAATCTTGACAGAGCGCCTCTCTTGCAGCAGAGCTCGTCCTTTCTGCTGATGACTAGACCTTTTTCCTGAGCGTCTAGCCTCAGTCATGAATCCACTCTGAGGCCCAGTATGATATTCTGGCCGAGTTGGAGAATATTCTAGAAGTTCCTTTCGTGGAGGATAATTACTGGGAAGGAACCCGATGGGTCCCGCCACGGAAGCTTTTCCCTTCATCTCTTTCACCACAGCTTGGAATACTTTAGGATTTTGAGCCACATAACGTATGGCCCGCATATGCTCCTCATATGTGAAGGCAGCAGTAGGAGTTGAAGAATTTTCTGGCCTCAGGGAACACTATTCCGTTTGTTGTGGAAGAGGTTGTTGACGTCTTCTAGGTGTCATAGATCGCTTGGACCCTTTCTCATCTTTTTTATCCATCCTTCCAACGATGGGATGGTAGAATAAATGCCAAGAAAGCCCTTGAAAGGCTATTTTTAAGGAATACGAAGGTTCAAGCCCTCCTTCTAGCGCCAAATGATGGGTCAAGAAATGCTCACCAGGTGGATCAGAGATGATCCTTGCTGTACGTCGTTAATCTCCCGTCTAAATCCGTCAATGGAACTTGAGAAGGAAGAGAAACGTTAGAGGTCCCAGGGCGCTGCCCCAGGAAAACCCTTAGACGCTTAAGTCAGTTATGGGTGTTTTTATAGACAATTTATGCTGGAATAAAGGTTTAGATGAAACTTGTTATAAGATCTCAATGAGTGTTAGGCTCTTTTAAGGTTGGCCAAGATGGAGTTTTTAGAAGAAGGCTCCAGAAGTTGTTCCCAAAAATTCGGATCTTTTTCCCCGTCTGAAAAGGGGTATATTTATACACAAAATGGAGGAGGACTGACCCTCTGACCGATGATGAGATTGTAACATGTCTGAGATAGTTGTCTTGTCTACAGCAGGTGTGCATTCTGATAGGACAAATGCCTATTACTGCGGCTATGCAAGTGGCTGAATCTATGTCATGTAGGTCGGCCTGTAATGATGACCTTGTACCAAACCAGTCGATGCTTGACACCTGGAAAGTAATTCTGCAGAATTGTCTTGGCGGGTCCCATATGGCAGTTGATAATATCTTCTTTGGTCTTATCCGAGATACTTTGAGCAACAACCTTTATAGGAACAAGGCCGAGCTGAATATGCTTCCTTTTATTTGCTGAGGTTGACTATAAGCGGTTGCTTTGACTAAGGCGTTGCCGAGGTGCAATATGTCAAACTGCCCTTATAAGACAACTTCACTTCTAACCATTCTTGGTCATATTTGAGCAAGTGCCGACCTGACTCAGGCATGCAGCCGAACTGACCAAGTTTTAGTTGAAGATAGTAGTGGCCGAGACTGAAGCTTTCTGGCCGAGGCTGACCAGTCAAGTAGCCGACCTTGAACTACGTTGACCGTTTGACTAAATAATGATTTTGGTCTTTTATGAGCAGGTCAGATTTTGGCTCATCAAGGAGGGAGTAGCCAAAGTCTTTATATATGTGTATGTATGTATATGTGTGTGTGTGTGTCTATATATATATATATATATATATATATATTATACATACATATACCTCCTAAACTGTACCTATATTAATGTAGTTTTTGGCCAGCATTACTACATAAACAAGACCATTCGGCCAGCCTTATGTTGGGTGAAGAAAAAGAGAATTTTGCCTGAGAAAGCCCGAATCGACAATGGTATAGTAATTACAGATCATGTAAGTATTACACTTTCAACAGGAACAAGATTATTTGTGTTGTTTTGCCCGACGTAGTTGGATGATCGCAGGAAAGTATATGCGAGTCACAAAGTGGACCCCTACGTATGACCCCACCGTTGATGTTCCAATAGTACCAGTTTGGGTGTCCTTCCCAGGCCTCCCATTGCATTATCATCAGAAATCTGCGTTAATGCAGATAGGCAAGATGCTGGGCGATCCAATGAAATTAGACACGGCAACAGCAGAAGCCATAAGACCATCAGTTGCACGTCTATGTATTGAAATTGATGTTTCAAAAGAACTACCCAGCAGAGTTTTTATTCAAGCATTGAACAGGGTGGTGCAGCAACAGGTTATATATGAAGATTTACCCTCCTACTGTTCGAAATGCTTCAGGCTGGGACATAAAGTTGCGGACTGCAAACAGAATAATGAAGGAAAAATCGTTGAACTTCCGCCTGCTAAGGAAACTCAATCGCAGGCTAAAGATTATATACAAAAATCAAAAGACACTGCAAAGGAGCAACGATGGACACCGAAAAAAACACTGGTTTCGAATCCACAGCAGAACAAGGAGACTAATGCACTGTCAGCTTCTCCAGACTTCACAGCACCATGTATGGTCTCATATGTTCAAGATCTTGCAAGATTACAGGGAGTGGATGATAGTTTTATGGCAGATATCTCCCATCCAACCAACTTGTTTTCAATCTCAGATAGTGAAGTCGCTCCGGAAGTATATGAATCGCATCAACCTGTAACCATTGATCCTACGCCTAAAGAAATTGTTACAGAAATTCTTACTGATATCATGCAGGCTGTTACCTTTACTGATCACAGCCCAACTGAGGATGTTCACCCAGCAACTCCCACAGCAAATCCTATAGACGACCCGTTTCAAGTTCCTCCTCGGCTTCTTCGTCGTCATCGTCGTAATTTTGAGCCCTCTTCACCACCACACACAAGATCAAGGGCGGCTATCTCCAACTAATTTGACTGTTTATCAACTCAATGAAGATAATGATCTGGAATGTGCGTGGTATCCGTACTTCTTTACCTCGTTTATTATCATTACAACGTAGACATCATCTGCACCTTCTAGTAATTATTGAGCCTAAGCTATGACCATCTTCGTTGGTACATTATAGACTACAATTAGGTTTCACCAATGCACTATCAGTTTGTCAGGATAACATTTGGCTGTTTTGGAGTTCGTCTTTTTTGGCTTTACAAGCAGAACGAGTTGGGGCTCAAAATCATTCACTGCAATTACAATGGCTGCCTACTGGAGCTCGTTTTTACAGTACATTCATTTATGGCTTACACACTGTGCGGCACGTCGTCCGCTCTGGGAAGATATCCAAGAGATACATTCTTTGATTGACTTGCCGTGGCTACTAGGAGGGGATTTCAATACCTTCTTAACATTGGACGAACACAAAGGTCGTTCATCTCCTTCTCTTCGAACACTGCATGACTTTAATAATTGTGTTTCAGCATGTTCATTACAATCAATAGCTTTTCAATGTACACCATTTACATGGAGTGATGGCAGAGGACTTGGACGGGTTTGGAGACGGCTAGATAGATATTTATGTACATCAAATTTTTTTGATCTCTTTGCCACCGTCTCGTATCAACATCTCAATCGCACAACATCGGATCATTGTCCTATCTACCTTCAGTGTACGGCAGATTGTCCAGCTAGGATCTCCTCGTTTAGATTTCTGGATGTATGGACTACACATTCCGACTTTAAGCAGTTTGTTACACATCATTGGGGCTCCTTTAACACAACGGGAGGTATGACGGGGTTCTATAGCAAACTTCGGCAACTCAAGCAGAAATTAAGGCAATGGAATAAGGATGTCTTTGGGAACATTTTTGATGCCCTTGATCATGCATAACAAGAGACCCTCCGTTATGAGAAAGCATATGATCAGCAGCCGTCTGAAATGTCTCGTGAGTTATATCATCGTAGCATGGCTTCATTAGTCAAACAGCAGCACCGAGCTAAATTGTTCTGGAAGCAAAAGCTAACGTAAAATGGATGGAGGACGGAGACGCCAACACACGATATTACCACCAAATTGTAAAAGAAAAACGTTGGCGGCAAACAATTAGCAGAATATTAGATTACAATGGTGTGGAATATCAAAATATCGCCGATATTGAGAGTCAGGCTGTCCGCTATTACCAAACATTATTTACGGCAGAACAGTTAACAGATCCATCATCTTTGTTACAGTACATTCCCACTATACTAACGCCGGCGGACAATGCCATGTTGATGCTTATTCCGGATCTTCAAGAAGTACAAAAAGCAGTCTGGGATCTTAGCCCAACCAGTGCAGCGGGTCTTGATGGCTTCCCCGGCTCATTCTATCGATCTTTTTGGACTTTAATTAAGTCTGATGTGCATAAAGCGGTTCAAGAATTCTTTATTGGAATGCGTCCTCCTCCCCAGCTTGCGGCGTCGCTTATTACACTCATTCCAAAGGTATCGAATCCACAGTCATTTAATGATTTTCGTCCTATTTGTTTGACTAACTTTATTGCCAACGTCATCACCCGTCTTTTAGCAACACGCCTATGCGAGTTTCTTCCTAGACTTATATCTTCGGAACAAGCAGGATTTCTTAAGGGCCGAGGAATTACAGATCATATTCTGTTAGCTCAAGAAATGGTCCACATGCTAGATAAAAAAATTCATGGAGGACATGTTATAGTTAACCTAGATATGGCTAAAGCTTTTGACCGAGTGGATTGGACATATCTGCACCATCTTTTATTGAAGTTTGCCTTTGACGCAAAATTAGTGCGTATGATCTTAAATAATTTGTCGGCCACCCGATGCTCAGTACTCATAAATAGAAAACCGGTGGGTTTCTTCCCAGTCGCAAGCGGGGTGAAGCAAGGGGATCCTTTGTCCCCTTTGCTGTTTATCTTGGCTTCTGAAGGATTCTCACGTGGAATAAATGCATTAAGGAATTCAGGGGACCTACGTGGTTTTCAGCTGGGACGTGTGCCACATGTCTCGCATTTGGCCTTCGCAGATGATTTGGTGGTCTTTCTAAATGGCACTGCATCTAACATACGCAAATTCCAGAATTTTTTGGATATCTATCAGTCTGCATCGGGGCAATTGGTAAATTTTCATAAAAGTCAAATAGTGGTGGGAAACACAGTTGATGGCTCTAGAGTGTTGAATCAACTTGGTATGCGGTTGGTATCATTACCCATTAAGTACCTTGGCTCATACTTATATAAGGGTGTCAATCGTTCACGTTACTGTACATCGCTCTTACAACATTTTGATCACCGCCTGAATTCTTGGTCATCGAAGTTGCTCTCCATGGATGGTAGACTGGTCCTGATTAGGTATGTTTTGGCGACAATGCCCATACACATCATTGCAAGCTCCAGATTGCCTAAGAGCGTTATAAACACTTTAAATAAGAAAATGGCAGATTTCTTATGGAATGGAAGGCATCATTGGATATCTTGGTCACAAGTGTGTCAACCAATTGAGAATGACGGATTGGGCATACGTAATTTGGATTTCGTCCAAAAGGTATATGACGGGCAACTATGGTGGAAGTATCACACTTCTAATAAACTATGGGCAACATACAGTCGCGCAAAATATGGTCGCAGGACAGAACTCTACTCACATATTTATGATTCATCGGTTTGGAAGCGCATTTGCCATATCCACAGCTACATGCACGAATACGTTTATCCTCACCCGGATGATTTTCGATGGTTGGCAGACTCTGCGGGCCAATACACTATTAAATCGGCTTATATGTTATTCCATTCGCAAGCCCCATTATTTGATCCATCTAAGTACATCTGGTGGCGAACCTCACCCCCAGGGGTGAAGGTATTTTTGTGGCGCCTTTGGAGTCATGCTCTTCCCCTAACAAATACTCTTAGAGTATGGCAGGCTATATACCCTTCACAATGCGCTTTCTGCTTACAACAGTCAGATACGAGAGATCATATTTTTTGCACTGTCCAGCAGTGCAACAACTGTGGACCCATGTATCTTCTTTGTTTTTGGGGCCTATGCCTCGTCAAGCAACTATACAGGCTTATCTGTGTTGTTGGTGGCGTCGGTCTTCAGATGCGACCATGCAGGGTCATTTACGTGTGGTGGTTCCCGCTTTTGTAGCATGGGGGATTCGGAAAGAATACACATCTATAAGATTTGGTGATCAAATATTTTCGGCTAATCGACTATATCAACAGATTCGTATGAGTATATACACATGGTGTGCATCTGTGCAGGGGTGGAAATTTGCTTAAGCAATTCCTCATCTCGTTACAACTGGGTTTTTCCCATATATAAAATTACGACGACATCGTATTGTTAAATGGGCATTGCCAACTTCCGGCAAATTAAAGTTAAACATCGACGCTGCTGCTGGGCGAAAATCAGCAGTAGCAGGGGCGGTTCTGCGTGATGCCTCTGGGACTTTTATATCGGCCATTTGCTTTGCATTGCCTTGTGTTTCCCCGGTACAGGCTGAATTAATGGCTTTATGGTTGTCCCTTACTTACTATACGCCGACTTATGATGAACTACATGTCGAAACGGATTGTCGCCAATTGCTACAATTAGTCAGTAATCTTTCAACATACACGGGATCTTTACATTGGTTCATAAAAAGTACGGTTCACGTTTTGACTCTTAATGCATCCACCCTGGGTTTCTGTCCTCGGGAGGCAAATACGGCCGCACATGCTGTAGCAAGACATGGCTTCCATGCATCTGGAGTTTCTCACTATGCTACCATGTCTTCGTTGCCCAGTGACGTACGTGCCAACATAATACTTGACACATTACCAACAATCAGGCTATGATGCAGTGGCGTGCTTTCTTGGAGGTTGCCTATACCAGTCATTGGTGTAGGCAGCCACGGTATGATTTCTTCTCATTATCTGTTCTGTTTATCGGCGCATCCATCTTTCCACTTTTTGCTCAATCTGAAGATCATGTTTTTCTTTTTTACACACGTGCTGAGGAACGACCAAGAAATAACACTCAAGATCTCTCCAAGTTACAAGGCTACGTATATCCATGGAGGTTGCTCATAGTCATTCGGCTATGGGTAACTTGGGTATGGTTCTATACTTTTTATGACATCCTTATGGACATTGATATTGCGCTGGTTACTAATCCACTTTTGCTGCGAGGTTTTCCCATAGAGAGACGGAGACAAGGCTGCCATGTTCTACATTCACAGGCATATCAACAATACGTCTGCATGGAGTTTGATTTCCTACGATTTAGGCTGATCCATTTCACTACCTTATTATATTCTACGCATATTCAATCAGCTAGCCATATAAATATGTACGCTTTTTCCTTCGTCAAGGTTTTATCCACAAGGGTGGTTTTACTTGACAAGGTTTTAATGCGGCATATCGTATATGACTGGCGTTTATACATACTTTCAGCGCTTTATGTGCTCTTTGTGTATAAAGACTTGCATAAGTTGTGAACAATGATGTAATAAGGTTTTCTCACACCATAAGTGAGGTTTATTAATAATATTTTGCTTATATAAAAAATATATATATATATATATAAGGTGAACTTTGCTAAAACAATTGTTGTTATGGTATGTGTGGAATTTGGCATGCAAATTGCACGTGAGATGGTCCTTTGAGGGAAGAAAATTGAAAAATACACATACATATACATATATTAGTATAATATTTGGTATGTATGTGTATATATATACTTAATATAGACATATATAAATATGTATCTCAGTTGAAAAACGTGATTGAAATTGGTATGATGGCTGAGTGATAGGGCTACCCACTGGATAGCATTGGTTTTAGCATAAGTTATGGATTGGAGTCGATGAAATCGTATGATTTTATGTGGATTAAATCCGCATATCGGTATCAATTTTTGGTAAAATTGGATAGCATTTTAAGTTGTGATTTTGGATGATTTGATAGTGGGAATAGGTCGTATATAATAAAAAGAAAATTCTGGTGGTCAGCGCCGGCAGCCAGTGCCGGCACGTGGGCCACACGCGTCTGCGAGTGGCTGCACGTGGCTGAGTTGGGTTGGCGCGTGTGGGCGCGTGGGAAGGAATTTTTCCGTGATTTTTACGGCATTGTGTTCAAAATAAAATTTCCCATTGGCCTGAGGTGTTGGATGTGAGAAAATGTAGGTGCTGAGGTATTTTAGTGGAGGCCGAGAGGTGAGAAGAGCTTTTGTCAGAAATTAGGGTTTGGGGTGTGGGGTGGGGCTGGGCTGAGGGTTTAGGGTCTTGGGATGGTTCTGGTCAGTAGTGCAGTAAAGTGGGCTGAGGGTGTTGGGGTGAGATGAGTTGAGTTGTGTAGTGGGTTGGGAAAAAGTGGTCCAAGGGAATAGCGTGTACGAATATATATGTATATGAGCATATATGGACGTGGGCATATATGCATGTATACATATGCGGTTGGGAGTGGTATATTTGGTATTTTTGAATTTTTGGCCATTTGGATTAATTTTTCGGAATTATGTGATATTTGGAGGACATTTAGGCAATTTTGGTCATTTTGGCAAAATTTGACATTTTGGTCCACTTTGGTAATTTGGACTAACTTTGGTACTTGGAAATGTTTTTGGAAATTGCATTTGCATACATTTTGAAATACACCACTACACTTGAAATATATTGTTAAGCCGAGTTGGTTCTAAACAAACAAAGCGTAGCGTCCAGGTGTAACTACCTAGAATATTCAGGGAGCACGGACATATTGGCCGCCATTAGGGTGCCATAGAAGTAACTAACTAGAATGTTCAGGGAGTCTATACCATATTGACTATTGGACCATTTTAACCGGATTTTGGATATTTTTGAATATTTGGATTTTGGACCGGTTAAGCAGGATTTGGATATTTGGATTTGGACGGAGTTTGACTCGGATTCGGATTTTGGACTTTGGACCGGCTAATCGGATTTGGAAACTTCGGACTTTTGGACTTTGGAATTTTGAACATTTGGAAATTTGGGCCTTTGAGTTTGGACATTTGGACATCGCATATTTGAAGATTTGCATCATCGATTTTTGACTTGGACTAACGTTTGATTGGTTATCGATTGATTTTGACTTGGTTACTGGTCTATTCATTGACTTTGTTGCTTGATTGCTATAAGGGTAAAATGGTAATTTTATTTGCGAATGAGAAGCATGTTATTATTTTACATTGTTACTTATTTTTTTTACACCTGCTTCTCCGTGTATGATCCCTTGGTAAGTACAGTGAGGCTACTTACTGGTCGATGTATATCGCTCATACTATACGTTATTGTTCTTTTGTAGACAAACAGGTATAATATAGGTATGCATCAAAGAGGATTAAGGGTAGAGATTTCGAGACTCGAGGATATTCTGATGGTATTTTCAAGGACTTAGTTGAGACAGTTATTTTTGCTACTCGAAGTTTATGTATTTTGGAGATTTAGTTATTATCTACGTTGACATTTGTATCGGATTTAGTTTTGCCTAGAGAGTTGTATTAATGACGATAATTACTTTATTGATGATTTTTATTTTTGATTTCCGCGGACGTGTATTTGTTTCGTTTTGGATGCTTTGTATTTTCCTTAGTGAAATACGGCGGGTGAATCGTTTCGAGTACTAGGGCTTGGAACGAGTCACTACATTCAACCTACATATAACCACGAGACACCAAGCATGCTTTATATGCTCAATGGTGCCATCGGAGTAATACTTAATTTTATAGATCCATTTGGAATCAATAGCACATTTGTCGGGGGGCAAGGTATTGACGTACCAAATTTATTAGCCTCAAGAGCAGCAACCTCATGCTGCATAGTATCATGCTAATGTGAGTGCTGAAGAGCCTGTCGAAAATAAGTGGGCTCACCTGGGGAGGAGATTGTGGCGACCCGTCCCGAGCCCTATTACTCGAAACGACTCACCTTCCGTATCTTTCTAAGGAGAATACAAGGTGTCGATACAATTTAATTACATGTCATTAAAGTAACACAAAATTCTTGCTATCGTTAGGATATACTGTGTATGGTGGTTGTTGTTGTTGTTGTAAAGTAACACAAATTGATATCAGCAGAAACGTTATGAACTAATAACACTCGATAAAATAATAAGCATCATTATACAATTCTAGGGAATTCTAAATCGATACAATGGTCAAATGTATATAAACAGTAAACTCCAAAATACATAAATCTCGAATATCGAAATAACTGCCTCAACTAAATCGTCAAAAGTCTCATCCGAATATCCTCAGTCTCGAAATCTCCAGTTCTGATCTTCCACGATATGCTAACTTCTTTACCTGCCTATTTGCAAAACTGATTGATAGAGGAGGGGAGGGGGTGAGCGACATACATCGCACAGCAAGTAGCCCGACTATATTTACCATGGGATCATACACGGAGAAGCAAGTGTAAATATAATAAATAAATAATATAAAATAACATGCTTCTCTTCGCAAATAAATTTACCTTTTTGCCCTTCCTGTACAATCAAGCATGTAAAGCACACGCAACTAATTCATCTCACACACAAGTCAATACAATCAAAAACCGTGATGCAGCTTTCCAAATAATGAATGCAACGACTCGGAAATCATTTATCCTTTATTTATTTCCATTTCATATCTCCTTTTTCCATTCTCGTATTTCAGTTTCTTTTTCTCATACATAGGCGATTACTCCTTACGTCATCCAAATTGATATTCTTTTCCGTTTTCATCTTATTTCTATTTTTCGATATCATAGGCGATTGCCCCTTACGGTATCTCTATCCATATTCATTTCTGATATCCATATGCGATTTCCCCTCATGGAATCCATATGCGATATCCATTTCTGATATCCATATGCGGTTACCCCTTACAGCATCCATATACGGTATCCATTCCTTATATCCATATGCGGTTACCTCTAGCGACATCCATATGCGGTATCCATTTCTACCTTTCTGTTTATCACTTTAATTCTATTTCAATCTCAATTTATCATCCACGTGTAAGTATACTCACATTATGCCCACGTCCATACACGTGCATATACGCGTTTATACTTACGCGTAACGTATAAGTATACCCATGTATATGTCTCCGGCCATACACGTGCATATACACGTTCTGCCCTCAAAATCACCAACAATCCCGACTTAATCCAAACGATAAAGTTTAGTCAATTTCCGATCATATCCAATACAAATATCCAAATATTCAAATGCGGTCACATATTCAATTACGATATCGATGTTCTAAGAACCACCAGTCACATGTACGTATATATATATATATATATATATATATATATTAACACGATATATATACACATATATTCATATACCTTATATTTTTTACTTAACATCTAATATATATACACATATATAAACATATATACCCTTAAAACACAATATCGGCCACTGTCCCAATTATTCCCTATTTTGTAACTTTCGGCCTTTCAGCAATCATAATATTTACATTTCTACTAACAGCACACAGCTATGTATATATTTACATTTATATGCAGCCAGACACAATCATGTGGCCGAATTTTTCTTTTTCTTTTTTTTGGTCTTTTTTCTTTTTACAATTCTGTTTATGCATATACATAAATGGCTATTGTTTATCAAACATATAACATTTATAAATAGCCACTGTTAATTGTTAATCAAAGTGTCGTTATGCTATCCAATATTTATAAATTCCAGGCGAGATTTTCAGCCCACTCAACTTTTAATTCATCAAACATATCATATATATATTCCGTACACAATTCACACTATATGTATATAAATAATTGTATATATTCACATATAATTCAACCAACTATGCAACCAAAAGTATTTATGCATGATCCGATTTTGATACGAACATAAAGCCATAAGAGTTATAAAAAAACATAGCAAATATAGTAAAGTTACTTGTCTCGATCAGCGTATACCATACCGTACAAGAACCGTAGTTGAAATCGGACAAAGTTTGGTCTCTTTTCTTCCTTGAAAACGGCGGCTGACTTGGGCGTTCTTGGGGTGAGAGCTGCTGTTTTCTTGTGGAAGAGTAGTGTAGGGTTTAATATTATTTTTTTTCTTTTCCTTTAGTGCTGTCGTGTGTGTAATATATATAAGAAAGAAAGGAATTTGCATCTCCCTAGCTCCTTATTCCTGGGCGTTGGAGAAAGGCAGCATGGTGCTGCCGCTTTTGCTGGGATAGGAGGGGCTGCCAAATTTTTCTTGCTGGCTTTGTGGTGCTGCCGATTGTAAGGGGGAATTTTGGTGTGGGGGTGGTTTCGGGTGTATAGATATATATAGGTTTAGGGTGATTAAGTTTAAGTAGTATAGTCCTAATAGAATTTGGTATTTGGTATTTAAGTAGTATAGTTCTAATAGAATTTGGTATTTACCAAATACCATATATCTATCTTTTTCTTTTCCTAGTCTAACTAGGATATTTTATTTTGTCTAGCTTTCTCTTTTTTTTTTTTCTAAAATGCTGCTGTGTGTATATGTGTAATATATGTACGTATATATATTCTCTAACGGAAGACACGGGACGTAACAGAGATTACCGCAAAAGAGCATGATTTAGAATAAGAAATAAAGTGTGACTAACGGAACAGCATCGACTGAGCCACCGGAGTGGGAGGGGAAGCGGATAGCACCATCAAAGCCAGGAAAGCAACTTCAAAATACGTAAAATAACATGGAAACTGACGTACTCGAGTACTAGGCACATGACGGGCTGGAGCAGATGATGAGGGTTGCTAAAAAACAGGGGAATCCGTACCCGTGGGAACAACTTGTTCAACTCCATCCCAACAAGGTTCATGGGTAAACAGGGATGGGACCATTGAATTGGAAGGAGTAGAAAAGTGCCATATGGAAATAGAGTCTCCTCGAAATGAACATCACGTGCAACATAAATTTTGTGCAAAGACAAATCAAACACTTTATACCACTTTTGTACATGAGGATATCCAAGAAAAATGTTAAGGGCAGAACGAGAAACATACTTATCTTTAGAACCATGATAAATGTAACCATAACATAAGCAACTAAAAACGCCTAAATGGTCATAAAAAGGCGAGTGTCCCATTATTCATACGGAATTCTATTAGCAATGACAGAAAGGACATGCGATTAATAAAAAACATGCAATAAACAAACGTTCGCCCCAAAACTTGATAGACAAACTCGCCTGAAAACGAAGAGCACAAACAACCACCAAAACATGTCTATGTTTACATTCTACAGCTCCGTTCTGCAATACAGTATATGCACACAACGTTCAACTTTCAACACCATGATCTGAATAATAAGCAAAAATTTCATTACTAGTGAACTCCAATTCATTGTATGTATGCACCTTCTTAACTTTGAGATTGAATTACGTACGGACCCAATTAAGAAATAATGTAAATGGCAACACGTCTCTGACTTATATGCCATCAAATGCACCCAAGTACACTAGTTACGATCATCAACAATGGTCAACAAGTAATGCGCACCTGACAATGTCAGTTGATAAACCAAAGATAATTCTGTTAGTCAACAACAATCAACGGCAGAATAATGTGCAAAAGAATTAACTTCTGCAGTTCGGCAGAAATGCACATCTGCTCGGCCATATATCACTTCAGCTCAGCAAGGTACCGTCCCTCAAAGCACCCGCTTTTTATCAAAGAATATGCTCCAAGGATTTCACCTCGGCATCAAGCTTCAGCTTTGGCTTCAGATAGAAAGAGGTGCTCAAGATCACTTCATCCAGACCTATCTTTGCACTTCGGCTAGGGAGTTCGGTGCAACTGTGAAGCCATTTGGCTGAGGTACGGTATAAAGAATGATTACACATCAGGCTTTACAACATGCACACGCCAAGGTAACATCCGCAGACCTACTAGTTACATCAGCAGACCTACTAGCCATATCAGCAGACCTACAGCGTCATAGGTCCACTGCTCCAAACAAAGTTCTCATATTTTGTTAGAGGCAAGGGGGGAAGTAACAAAAGCAAGACAACGGACACCAAGCAATGGGATCGAAACATTTTCATCTCTCCCAGAGCAAACACACAAAATTTCTCCTCAGTCAAGAACAGTGAGATCTTCCTAACTTTACATACAAAAATCATATCTCAGTGAGAATGACCCAAACTGACTTGAGCGTCGGAGGGTTTTACCTGGGGTCACACCCCCGGGACCTCTGATTTCTGCTTCCTTGTGCAGGATTTTCAGGAAGTTATTCCAGTTTACGTACTCAACTACACTAATGACAGTTATTTTGGATCATCCCTGATCCTTGGTGAAGATCCAACTTCACCATTTGGCACTAGAAGGAGGGCCCTGCAAGTCCCTCAATCCAGAAAAAATTTAAACTCAGAAACAGCCAGCATCATTCCATGGCTAAAGGCCGTCTCGAAGGTTTGGGCGAGTCATCCAATCAGCCACGACGAATGACTACTCATTCAGGTATCCCAAAACATGATTCTCGGGTACGTGAACCGTTAAACCCTACTCCAGAAATTTCAAGGGAGGATAGAGACAAAGCGATAAGATACGTCGCTGAGAACATGGATGTGTTTGAGGCTGTGGTGCAACAGCTCAAAGGCAAACAACAGGAGGTAGAATATGGATGAAGATCTTCCTCTTCCTCCTAAAGAGGCATCACAAAACTAGTCGTCTAGACCCCTTAGAGGCTTTATGGCGGATGCCAGAAGACGTAGTTTTAAAGCTCCAACTGTGGAGTCAGAACCTTTGACCAGACAGCATCTGAGCATAAGGTCAAAGTCTTTGAAGAGCATCCCCAAGGAAGAAGAAGTTCATCACAAACCGAGAACTTACTACGAAGAGCACAGGCAAGAGTTTGTGCAAGCAGTCCAGGAAAGTCCTTTTTCCTGGGATATTGCAGAGTGTTTGGCACCAGACAGCTTTAAGGTGCCAAAGATGGACACTTATGATGAGACAACAGACCCAACGGATCACCTCTTCCAGTTCCAAACTGCGATGAGTTTAAAAAATGTCCCAAATCCTCTGCGCTGTAAGACTTTCCCGATGTACTTGCAGGGAAAGGCCAGGAGATGGTTTCAAGAACTCCTATCAAAGTCGGTGGGATCCTTCAAGCAACTGACACAAAAATTCAAGTCTCAGTTTGTGTCCAGTACTCCTTTCGTGAAAAACTCATCACATCTGATGACTTTGAGGCAAGGTCCAGATGAATCTGTGTTGAAGTATATGCAACGTTTCTCAGATAAGTCACTGCAGGCCAGTGACATAAATGAGGGCGTTAAGGCAGCTGCCTCCATCAATGGTCTCTGAGTTGGTCGCCTATTCTCTCAGTTGGCTGAAGAGGGGCCTACGACCTTAAGAGAGTGCCTGGAGAAAGCCCACCAGTTTGCCCGAGGTGAAGAGGCAAACAGATTAAAACGAGAGGCTAAGCAGGGAGCTCGGCAAGAAAGCCGATCCAGCTTTAAAAAAGAGGAGCAGTGCAGAGAAGGAAAGGACTGCGAGAGACGCAGTGCGTTCGATCGTATGGGTGGAAGAGGCAAAGGTTGTAAGGAGGGCTTAACCCTTTTGGCCTCAAAAGACAACATTTTGGCCGTTATGGAGAAAGACGGTCTGAGGGTCGATCCAAAGCCTTTGAATGGGCCTAGGCAAAAAGGAGACCCCATGTTCTGTTGTCGATATCACAGAGATATCGGGAATGACACAGAAGACTGCAGGCAACTGGATCAGGCCATTAAACAACTGATAGAGCAGGGTCATTTAAAGCAGTTTTATGACCCACGTTCACGCCTGCATAATCGTTTGGATTTTCACAAGAACCTCCAGAAGGACAAATGCCGACCAGAGTCCCCATCTTAGTACCGCAGGTCGGACGATGATGAAGAACAAGACAGGCATGGGGCTCCAGGTCGGCCCCAAGTCAAAACTATTATTTATACATCTCTGGAGGTCCACCTTACGCAGGCAGAGGTGAATCTAGCTCTGCGGGTACCTCATCCGGTCCGCCAGCTAAGAGAGCTAAGATGGCCAAGGAGTTAACTTACAGACCAGAAGATCACATTCCATTGGACTCCAACAACATAGCTTTAGTAATATACCTGTGTATACACTTAGCTCCTGATAAAATTGTGGAGGTCCGACGTGTTTATGTGGATACCGACAGTGCCGTGAATGTGATGCATCATCGCGTATATCAGCAGCTGGGCCTACCAGATTCTTTAATGAGGCACGTCACTTCTTCATTATATGGTTTCATTAGAGCTGCAGTTCAGTCAGCAGGTCTAGTCACACTCAGTTGCAGTTTTGGCAAACTCCCGGCCTAGCATTGTCTATGGATAGACTTTGTGGACATCAAGGAGATGTCCGCATACAACATTATATTGGGACAGCCAGCCTTAGTGGCATTGGAGGCCATTGTATCGCCTCTACACGTCAGCATGAAGTTCCCCACTCCAGAGGGGGTGGTAAAATTACAAGGTGATATACAAGTGGTGCGAAGTTGCTATAGCATTACCACCCAAGGTAACGAAGCAGTTCAGCAAGTCAGCCTTGATGAACTTATACCTTCATATGAAGAACGCTTGCAATCAGATGAAGCAGTACAAGACTTCATCATTGATCCGAACCGACCTGAAAATGTCATAAAGATTGGGACATGGATGCCGTCCGAACTGCTAGCTCAGCTACAAGCTCTGCTGAGAGAGTTTACAATCATCTTCCCATGGACTGCCGTAGATATGTCTGGGATCCCCTAACATTTGACTGAGCATAAGCTAAACGTTGATCATTTGGCAAAACCAATAAAGCAAAAGAAGCGAAATTTCGCTCCAGAAAGGATAAAGGTCATTGAAGAGGAAGTCAAGAAACTCTTGGCTGTAAAATTTATTGTGGAAGTACTTTATCCAATCTGGTTGGCTAACCCCATGGTGGTCCCCAAGCAGGATGAATCTTGGAGAATGCGTATAGACTATACCGATCTCAACAAAGCATGTCCAAAAGATTGTTACCCACTTCCAATGATTGATAGGTTAGTGGATTCAACACTTGGACATGAGATCTTCGATTTTTTGGATGCCTTCAAAGGTTATCATCAGATCCTCATGGTAATAGACGATCAGGAGAAAACTTCTTTCATAACAGAGTCAGGTACCCATTGTTACGTAACTATACCATTTGGGTTGAAGAATGCTGGGGCCACCTACCAACGTATGGTCAACTCTTTGTTCAGTGAACAAATTGGCCGGATAATGTAAGTTTACATTGATGATATGCTCATCAAGAGCAGGTCTCTTGATCAGTATATTCAGAACTTAAGGGAAGTCTTCACTGTGCTGAGAGACTCACACATGAGACTAAATCCGAAGAAATGCACGTTCGGGGTACGCACTGGAAAGTTCTTGGGATATATGGTCTCCAAGGAAGGGGTGCAGGCAAACCCTACCAAATTTGAAGCTCTATAAAACATGCATCCCCCAGGAATGTAAAAGAAGTGCAGAGATTAACAGGCCAAATTGCCGCACTAAGTAGGTTCCTCTCCAAGTCGGCCGAAAGATCTCTTCTTTTTTTCCAGATCTTAAAGAAGAAAACAACTTTCCAGTGGGACGATCAATGTCAAAAAGCCTTCAACGAGCTGAAGTCCCATCTGGCCGAGGTGCCAATATTAACTTCACCTCTGCCCGGAGAAGAGATTTATGTGTATCTCTCAACGTGTAAAGAAGCTGTAAGTGCAGTTCTGCTCAGGGAGCAGGATAATGTGCAGAGGCCCATCTATTTCGCAAGTAAAATCTTACATGGGCCTGAAGTGAGATATCCTAATGCTGAGAAGGTAGTCTTAGCACTCATAATGGCAGCAAGGAAGTTCAGGCCTTACCTGCAAGCTTATCCAATCGTAGTGGTCACAGACCAGCCTTTGAAACAAATCTTGTCAAGGCCTGATACCTCTGGCCGAGCTGCAAAATGGGATGTAGAGCTTTCAGAGTATGATATCCAATACAAATCAAGAACTTCTATCAAAGCCCAAGCATTATCAGACTTTTTGGATGAATGGATATCTGTGGAGGAAGATGATAAGCCAGTGGCTGATTGGACTCTATATGTGGATGGGTCTTCCTCCAAGGATGGTTGCAGAGAAGGACTCCTAATAATTAACCCCAATATGAAGAATTTGAATATGCCTTGCGTTTTGATTTTGAAGCAACCAACAACGAGGCAGAATACGAGGCCTTAATAGTAGGACTAGGCCTCGCAAGAAAATTGGGGGCAGAATGGATCACTTCCCGAAGTGATTCGCAGTTGATCGTTTCCCAGATCAACGGGGATTACGAAGCTAAGGAGGAAAACATGAAAAAGTATTTGGCTAAATTGCTTCAGCTCGGCCAGACTTTTGAGCGCTTCAGCATTGAGCATATCCCCAGGTCGGCCAACAAGAGAGCTGACGCTTTATCTCGGCTAGCTTCATCCACTTCAACCACCTTGGGAAAAAAGATAGTTGTGGAGCTAATAAAGCACCATGCTTATGATGCCAACGAAGTGCTGCAAGTTGATTATCGTAATACCTGGATGGATGAGATTGTTAACTTCTTACAGCATAGAATTCAGCCTGAGGATAAACGAGCAGCTCGGTGTCTGCGATTGAAGGCAGCAAGGTATGCTCTCTTTAACAACCACCTTTATAAAAAGTCATTTTCACAGCCTTGGTTGAAGTGCGTGACTGAAGACGAAGGAGATTACATCCTTCGGGAGATGCACCAAGGAATATGTGGAAATCATTCTGGTGTGCAGTCGTTAGCAAGAAAATGCTACCTTGCTGGATATTACTGGCCCACTCTGCGCCATGATGCAGAGGAATTGGTTAAGAAATGCCAAGCATGTCAAGTTAATGCTCCAATTTCACATCTGCCAAGTCAAGAACTCACTGCTATCGCAAGTCCCTGGCCTTTTGTGCGATGGGGAATAGATCTTGTTGGACCTCTGTCCCAAGCTTCAGGTTCAGTTTAATTCTTGGTTGTTGCCATCGATTACTTCACCAAATAGGTGGAAGCAGATCCCTTAGCTACTATAACAGGAAATCAGATGAAGAAGTTCTTGTGGAAAAACGCCATATGCCGCTTCGGCCTTCCACAACTTCTCATCTCAGACAATGGAAAACAATTTGCTGATGACCCCGTCAAAAGTTGGTGTGCCGACCTCAAAATCGAACAAAGATTCACTTCAGTGGCACACCCTCAAGCTAATGGGCAAGTTGAACTGGCAAACAAAACAATCGAGGATGACTTAAGGAAACGCTTATACAAAACTGGGACAAGTTGGGTGGATGAACTCCCAAGCATATTATGGGCATATCGCACAACTCCTTCTACTTCCACTAAGGAAACACCTTTTTCCTTAGTTTATGGCACTGAGGCAGTCATCCCAGCTAAAATTGGTTCCAGCTCTGCTCGGGTAAATCATTATTCTGATTAGACCAATGACCAAAGGCTGCGATTGAATTTGGATGAATTAGAAGAGAAAAGGGAACAAGCACATGTTCGCATGGCTCAATATAAAAATCTAATTGCTCAGTACTATAATTCTCGAGTACGACCAAGGTCTTATCAAGTAGGAGATTTAGTACTTCGTAATAACGAAGCAAGTCATGCAGCACCAAAAGGAACATTCAACCCCAAGTGGGAAGGTCCTTATCGAATTGTTGAAGTGTGATCAGCTGGAGCTTATAAGATACAAACCTCGGAAGGCAAAACTTTACCAAGGACTTGGCATTCTACTCACTTAAGACTTCTGCATCAGTGATGTGCAAGTACTTCACCTCAGCAAGTCTGAGCTAATTGAGCAGGACTCAACACAGTGGAATAGGCTTCCCGGACTGAGATAGCCGAGCAAGACTCGACTTAACAAGAACTCAGCAGGCCTGAGGCAAATGTCCATTGAGGGACAAATTTTTGTGAACAGGTTTCACAATTATCACCTACTAGCAGGTCTAGGAAAAATGTAAATCATCTGTATAAATATCAGCAGTGCTGAAGTTGAATAAAACAACGTTTTATGGCAGAGCTGTAGCTCAGTCAAGCAGCACAAGATTCTTGGCAGAGCCAAGGGTCGGAGCCGAAGTCCAATACGTTTGTGAAAAGACCCAGTAAGAATGAGACCAAAAGGCAATACAAGAATGTTTGGCAGAGCCGAGGTTAAGCACTTATTACGAAAGATAATGTTAAGAACTTTGGCAGAGCTGAGGTCAAAAGCAGAAGACAAATACTTGCACAAATTATAAAAATAATAAGCAAGGCAGGATGAAGAGCACAAGTGGGACAAAAGGAAATTTTCATTCATAGAAAAAGACTATTACAACTACAAAAGTACAAAAAAGGAAGAAGTCCTATCCTAATCATCATCTTCTCCCATGTCCTTGAGATCAGCCCCACTCTTGAATAGCGCCAGTTGGTTATCAAATAGGCTTTCAGCTTCGGGGTTGTAGAGATCGGCAATTTGGGGATCATTCTTGTCCAAGGCTGGGTAAAGTTCAGAGCAAGAGTCTATGGCCCAAGTTTGTCCAATAGCTAACGCTTAGCCTTGCATCTTCAAGAAGTTATCTGTATAGTACTCAGATTGTCTGAACTCAGCAACCGCAGCCTTCTTGATCTCCTCAGCCTTGAGCTCGAATTGAAGAATGAGTTCAGCTTTGCTTTTCTTCTCTGCCTCAAGTTGCTGGTTCAGCTCAGCTTTGCTCTTGTGCTATTCTTCCAATTGGTTCTTGCTATTGGACAGCTCTTGCTCACAAGTATTGAGCTCTTTCTGATAAAATTCTAGTTCAGCCCGAGTCTTGGAGGACACCAACTCAATGTTGGCCACTACTTCCTTCAGTTCATCCACTTGGGAGTTGACAGTGGCCAACTTGGTGTCAGAATCTTCTTTCTCTCCACGAAGCCTGGAATTTTCTTCAGAGAGGGTAGACACCTCAGACTTCAGACTATTCACTTGTGCTTCAAGCTGCTCCAACCTTGCGTTGCTGGGCCTTGCCGCCTCTGCCAACCCGTCATAAGCATTTCTCAAATTGGTATTTAGCTCAGATAGTTGAACAAACTTTCCGCGCAACTCCTCAGCTCGTCTGAGTATATTATACTCTTGAATTCGGTACTGCAATAATCAGATTAATTAAAAAGAAATATATAAGCAATCAAGCTGAAAAGGATAGAGATCATCAGAAAGTCTCACCATGGACATGTTGCTCGCAAATGATCTCATGGCTGTGTTCCAATCTAGACTGCCAAAAAGTTGCCAATCTCTGGGCAGCACTGAAATCTCAGTTACTTTCCTAGCTACGCTAGGATTTATGGCAGTGTCAAAGAAATAGAACTCTATTGTTCTCTTACCTCGGCGGTCTCGATGGGATGATTCTCGCTCCAGTACATTTCTTCCCCCTGAAGTTTCTCCTACCAACTCAGCAGGGGGAATAGCCTCGTAAGAAGCCGACCCTGGTTGGGGCACAACTTCTTCTTCGGCAACTTGAGGGGGAAGAGCTGGGATGGGGGCATCAGATCCCCCAATTTCATCAGCTGGCTGAGCTGCAACTTGGGCAGGAACTTGAGTTGCAGCTCGGACGAAATCAATGGAAGTTCCAGCTGCGAAAAAAAGCAAAGGTCAATGGATTAAATGGAAACAGGGTATGTTCAAACCAACATAAGGTAAGAGTTCTACCTGGAACTTCAGCCTCGGCTGGAGTCAGTTCAGCTGGAATCACCTGCATCTCGGAGGAAGCCCTGGCAGAAGCCTGCTCTGAAGAAGATTACTGCCCTTCAGTCCTCTTCCTCTTTTTGGGGACCACCTTCTTGAGCTTTGCAATGGTTTCAGACACCATGGATCCTACAGGATTCAACAAACAAATTGATCAGAATGCGAGGAAAACATTAGAACAAATCAGAGATGCTCAAAAATTTACTACATACCCCGAACTATTTTCAAAGGCTCTGGGATTAGGGGCCAAAAATTATGTTCTGGCCACAAGTGTTACAGATCAGCAGCCCTCACAACCGGCCTGTCCACCTTTTTCCAATCTAATTTGGAGGCTTCATCGCAAGATTTCTCGCTTGGCCTCGTGTTATTTGCGTTGCCGGATTTCTAGAAGTTCCTTTCGGGTAATCCTACAGTCTTTACAAAAAAGAAACGACTCTTCCAATTCTTGGCAAAGGAGGGAATGTTTATGGCATGGTTGATTTCTCTATTTGGATATCTCCTGCTAAAACAAAACCAACTCCCTTTGTGTTTGCACACAAACATTCCCCTAAAAACAGCAAGGAAAAATGCTTTCTCAGCAGCTCTCATGTAGAGCAGGTAACTGAGGATAACCTTTAGGCCATTAGGCATTATTTGGGGAAGCCTAAGGTTGTAAAAATCCAGGATATGGAATAAGGGTGCTGGAATGGGAAGACTAAAACCAGATTTAAAATACTCCTCATAGACTGCTTCATATCCTACGGGAGGATCATAAGCAGTCTGATGTGGCAGAGGAAGAATAGGGGCAAAAGTGCTCCTATCAACATTATAATATTGACATAATTAGGAGAGTTCAGTGGCTTTCAAGGTGCACACTGAGCTCTGCACCATTGGAGATGGCGCACCTTTGTCAACGGACGTTGAGGGCACCATGGATTCTAGCGCAACCAAAGAAGGTTCACCAGTGCGGCACAACCTCCTCAGAGGGCGGTTGTTCTCACTAGAATCTGACCTTTCATTGCGAGATTGAACCTCCTGGTCACCCTCCAGATCAGCAGGGTAAGAATGAGCTGATCTATTCTGGGAATCAGAGGAAGATGGAATAACGAAAGCCATAGATAAGTAAGAAAAACTTACAGAAATTTGGAAAGCAGAGCTGACAGGACACCAGAGTTAGGCTAAAGTAAGGATGAGAGCGAAGAAGAGAGGCAGAGCAGCGTTGGCAGAGTACAGGAAGAAGAAGAAGAAATAATGGGGGCAGGTGCATCTATTTAAAGGAAGGAAAATGAAAAGTTGTAACTTTTCAGTTGAAAATTCAAAAGAGGTGACGGTTCGCTATTTCCCCCTTCTCGGTTATCACAATCGACAGAATAACATTTATGACGAGCTTGGGAATGGGCGCTTACATAAAAAGTAGATAACGGTGCAATTATGATGATAACTGCCCAATTAATGGTTGACACGTCATTGCTTCATCAGGATAGATTTGTCCGCCCTCTCAGGTCGGCTCGGTCACACAAAATCTGAGGGCAAATGATAAACCAAAGATAATTATGTTAGTCAACAATAGTCAACGGCAGAATAATGTGCAAAAAACTTAATGCACCTATGCTCGGCCATATATCACTTCAGCTCGGCAAGGTACCGTCCCTCAAAGCACCCGCTTTTTATTAAAGAATATGCTCCAAGGGTTTCACCTCGGCATCAAGCTTCAGCCTTGGCTTCAGTTAGAAAGAGGTGCTCTAGATCACTTCAGCCAGACCTATCTTTTCACTTTGGCTAAGGAATTCGGTGCAACTGTGGAGCCATTTGGCGGAGGTGCGGTATAAACAATGATTACACATCAGGCTTTACAACCTGCACACGCCAAGGTCACATCGGCAGACCTACTAGTCACATCAGCAGACCTACTAGCCATATCAGTAGGCCTACAGCGTCATAGGTCCACTGCTCAAAACAAAGGTCTCATATGTTGTCAGAGGCAAGGGGGGAAAGTAACAAAAGCAAGACAACAGACACCAAGCAATGGGATCGAAACATTTTCATCTCTCCTAGAGCAAACACACAAAATTTCTCCTCAGTCAAGAACTGTGAGATCTTCCTAACTTTACATACAAAAATCATATCTCAGTGAGAATGACCCAAACTGACTTGAGCGTCGGAGGGTTTTACCCGAGGTCACACCCTCGGGACCTCTGATTTCTGCTTCCTTGTGCAGGATTTTAAGGAAGTTATTCCAGTTTACGTACTCAACTAAGCTAACGACAGTTATTTTAGATCATCCCTGATCCTTGGTGAAGATCCAGCTTCATCATCGGTGGTTTATAAGGACCCCAAATATCTCAATGAATAAGATCAAAATGCTAGTGCTTAAAGAAAATGACAAACGAGTTTGCTTCGTTGGACAACAAGTATCAGAAAATACAGTGCCTTTATTCGAAACTAAACAATTAGGAATAAATCAAAACTTAGACAAAGCCAGATGACCCATATGATGATGTCAAATTCTCTCGTCTTTATTCACTGCTGCTGTAAACATCGATGCCACTGAATCTGGTCAAAAATTATAATCCATCGTGTAACTGACCCACTCCAATTAACCTCCTCGAGAACATTTTCAGAATAGCACAAATATCCATTCAAAAGTCAATATGCTTCATTAAGTCACTGACAGAATAAATTGAAAGTGAAACCCAAAACACGCAAAATATTATGCAACGTTAAACAATTTGTGAGCTGCATAGTGCCCATTGCTCGGACAGGAACACGAGCACCATTTGGACTTTGTACCATGACATTAACCACACCAGGCTCCACTACCGAAAATGCAGACAAATTATTTGCAATATGGGCACTTGCGCCGCTATGTATAACCCAAATAGAAAACCAACAAGATGAAGAAAGAGGATTACCAGAAATCGGATTTTGAACATGTCACGGGAGGTATGCTGTTCGAACCAACTGCACCTGCAATTTCCCGAGAAATTGTGACAATTGCTGCAGTGCGAAATAGAGTCCTGCAAATATATTATTTTGATCAAGGCAGAACTACCTCCAAGAGACGGACCTCAAGGCGAGTCAAGTGGTGCTGCCAGGCCTTTGCTTTGAGTGTCATACCCTGTAAGTTCCCCATCCAGTAGTAAATAATTAGAAACAACTTAAATACAATTTAACTAATTGCATGAGTTTAAGAAGCCTAGTTAAATAAAATGTAGAAGAAGAAAAGAAAAGGGTTAAAAGTGGGAATTAAGAGAACTAGGCAGAATTACCACAATTACCCCTAACTAAATGGTAGGGGAGTTACACAACACTTAGTATAGCTCCCCATTAGCCTAAAGAGGTCGGTTACAAACAGAGAAAGAGGGAGAAAACGCCTGGAGAGAAAAGAAGAAGAAGAGAAGAAGGAAAGGAAGAAAGAACGGCCAATCTAGGTTCAACTTTTCCTGAAATCCTACAGTACACTCGTAAGACTAACTGGAGCGAAGGCAAGTAATCTTTCTATACGCTTTACGCAAATTTTGATTTGATAGGCCCTATGTTCTTATAAAAAGAAAATCCAGATCACACATTAGTAACTTTGATTTGTTATGTTCAATGCTTTACTATATGTAATTGCTGTTGTTGATTGAGTAAAGTCATGTTCTTTGGGCCAATTTCTGAAAATGGTTATGTTGTGATCTTTGTTGTTAAATATGCCCATAAAAGTGTTAACCGTGATGTGTTCATTGTCTTGGTATAAGTTCTTAAGTTTATTAACTACACCTTAGATGATTTGAGAGAATGTGCATGAAGATGAAGGATGTATGATGGGATGTTGTAGATTTGGTTGTGTTGAA
Source organism: Eustoma russellianum (assembly GCA_036186865.1). Taxonomy (NCBI): domain Eukaryota; kingdom Viridiplantae; phylum Streptophyta; class Magnoliopsida; order Gentianales; family Gentianaceae; genus Eustoma; species Eustoma russellianum. Next base: position 9,440,235 of record AP025053.1, read on the forward strand.
AAAGTTTGAGGATGTATTGGAAGTTGTGGGTGATAGAAGGTTTAGAGTGGATACGTGTTGACATACTTAAGAATGAATCCATGTTAGTTGTGTGTTAAGCATGATGAATCTAGGTGGTAAGATGGATCTTGAAGTGTTTAATATGAAAGGGGTGAAGGAGAAAGATGATGGGGAGAAGTTACTACAGAAAATTGCAGTTCTGGAATCGTCAGAAAACTTCGAACACCTACTTTAGGCGCTTCATGTCACATTAGGCGCCTAAAGTAGGCGTTCAATATGTCCCAATGCATTCCAGAACACTTCGAACACCTATATTTAGCGCTTCATGTCACATAAGGCGCTTCATGTAGGCGTTCGATGTATCACAGCACATTCCAGAACACTTCGAACACCTCCAAAGGCATTCGATGTCACATAAGGTGCTTCATGTAGGCATTCGATGTATACCAGCACATTCCAGAACACTTCGAACGCCTAGTATAGGCGCCTTATGTCACTTTCGGCGCCTCAAGTAGGCGTTCTAAGTGTACTGGAAGTCTTTTTGACCCATTAGGCGCCCTATGTATGTGTAATATCTCTATTCTCTTCCTTTGTTCATAAAATGCAAGGGTATTTGAGGTGTACTTGAGGAATAGATGTTAAGTGTGATTAAGTAAAGATAAGATTGGATCCCAAGTGAGTTGGTGATACGAACGGACTTAGAAAGGTACGAGCGTGGAGTGTTTGAGGTGCAAGATCATGTATTTGATATGTAAGATGTGTGTGTATGTTTACATGTTTGATATGAAGTTGCATGAGCATCCTGCATCACAACATGAACACTTAGCATTTTTGACATGAGAATTGCTTTGCGAAAGAACATTTGTTTACAAGAGAAGATTAAAGTTTTCGAAAAGCAAACTATGGCAGCTGGTTGACCGCAGGGTATAAAAGTCACGCCTGCGAAATCAGGGTATAAAAGCGTGACCTGTGAATCAACAGCAGGGTATAAAGTATTTTATGGGGCCGTGGACCTATCAGCATGGGTATGAGATATATGTAATGAGGCCGTGGACCTTTAAGCACGGGGTATAAAGTTATATGTTATGGGGCCGTGGACCTTTTAGCACAGGGTATAAAGTTTTGTTTGTTGTGGACTGATCACCCATAGGGTATAAAGTTCTGCTACGCGAAGAATATGAAGAGTTTGTGAAATGTCATGCATAGCATATTTACAAAAGAAGTCATGTGCATGGGTTCGGTATGTGGTTTTAAAAGTATACATGCATCATGCCTCACGAAGCATAAGACTTGACATGCCAAGGTTAACATCCATGAATATTTTGTTATGCAGTATGTTATTTTAGTTACATTTTTGTTCTCGTATTCGTGTATCATTTATGTGAGTTATTTGTATTGATGAACTGTTATAAAGATGCTACTTGCTAACCCGAGCACCTTATTTTGGGCAATGACTTATACACTGATGACTCGTCGTGTGTGATCCCGTAAGGTGTATAGACGGGTTACTTGCTGGCGATGTTTTCGCTAAGAATAGATACTTCATTTTCTTTTCAGGTGAGCCTGAGTACGAAATGATATTTGTAGAAGACGGTGGCAAGTGGGCTCACTGGGATGATGGTTGTTGAAATAGATAGATTCTTGTTCATTCACTTTTAAGTTTGAAGACTTGATGTTTGTTATGTTATATTGGAAGATATGTAAAACAGTTAGTCAAACACCTTTTATTTCAACTGCATTTCCTTTGGTTACACTGATGTTAATGAAGTTTTAAATTTAGCGACGTTTCCGCTGGTTTTTCTTACGTCATGGATTATGTGCGCTTGATCCGCTTTGACACTTCGTAGTCCTTGTAGTAGACTACGACAGGTGCACTGGTTCCGATGTCGAGTATCGAGCCGGGACGCTGCAGGTGGTATCAGAGCTTAGGCTTCAGATCTATCTCGGAAAACTTATGTTCATGATCTTTTATCAATTTAAGATATGATTTTCCCTTAAGTTTGATCCTTAGATATAAGTGCTGATTTCTCTAGAGTTTAAGTATGATCAGGGTTGGGTGTGTGCGAGCGCGTTTATCATCTAATTTTGTATTAATATTTTATTTCATACCCCACCCATTCTTGCACATTCAAGCTTTCAGTAACATCTTGTATCTACTGATTGCTAATGGAACGCTGACTTTCAGAGAAAATGCCTCCAAGAAGAGATAACACAGGAAACCCTTGCAACGAACAGGAGAACCAGCCACCACAAGTGGTTTTACCCCAGGTTCTCACTGATGCACTAACGGCGATCGCCCAAGGGTTTGCTTAGCAGCATTAGCCTCCGCCGCCTCCACCACCGCAGCATAATATTCGTTTCTTCTACGGAGAGATGAGGAAGATGAGAGTTCCGGAGTTTGGAGGATGTACTGGTCCTGAGGAGGCTCAACACTGGTTGGCTGAAGTGGAGAAATGTTTCCGGTTAGTGAATGTGCCTGAAGAGATAAAGGTAGATGTTGCCACACCCTTCTATGTGGCAAAGCTGGTGAATGGTGAGCCCGAATGGTGTTGAGAATGACCCCACCTATCTCATGGGCACAGTTCTGTGATGTTTTCCTGAAGTACTATGTGCCAGAGACTGCGATATTGGGCAAGATAAGGGCATTTGACAGATTGGAGCAGGGAAGGATGACGGTGTCGGAGTATGCGGATCGTTTCCATGCTTTGGGTAATTTTGCCCCTGCGATTATGTCTGATAATCGTCTTAAGATGACAAAGTTTGAGAGGGGTTTGGACTCAAGGATACATTTGCCAATAGTGAACGCGGGAAACAAAACTTACGAGGACATGTTGGATGCGTGTTTTCGAGTTGAGAGTGACTTTCGTAGGGTGGCAACACGAGCAGCTAGTGAGGGGTCGTCTGATCGAGGCAAGAGGCCAAGAGAGGAGGTTAGAGTTGGTGGTAGACCCGGACATTGGGTTAAGATTCCAAAGAGGGGTACAACTGGAATTATCCGAGACCTCCAGTGCAGAACCCAGTAGCCCCACCAGCTGCGAGAATTTGCCCACACTGCAACAGGAGCCATGTTGGAGAATGTAGAAAGTTGGCTGGAGCGTGTTACAGATGTGGACAAGTGGGTCATATGATTATGGATTGTCCGGAGATGAAGAAAAATATTCCGGGAGAAACGGCTCAGTAGCCGAGGGTGAAGCCACGAGCAAATGCCTGTGTACATCTCATGACAGACACTGATGTGCAAGAGGCTAGCGATGTAGTAGCAGGTGCCATTTAAATTAAGTCTAAATCCTTATTGAATTAAGTATTTACGTGCTTAACTTCCTGTGTGAAACTTGATATGGTCGTAGGTGCAGTTTTAGTAAATAAGATACCTGCCAACGTGCTTTTCGATAGCGGCTCAAGCCACTCCTTTGTAGCAATGAGATTCACTAAGCACCTTGGTAATGTGCCTGAGTCATTAGAAACTCCGTACCGTGTTCAAGCGGATGGAGATCAAATTATGGTTTCATACCACCAGTACCGGGATTGCGAGTTTGAGTTTGAAGGACAAACATTCTCCGCTACACTGATCCCTATTCAGATGTATGACTTTGATGTTATATTAGGAATGGACTGGTTGGCCAAGTATCACGCCAACATTGATTGTCGATTGAAGCAAGTGACAGTCAAGAATGCTAAGATGGAAGAGGTAATGTTTCAAGGAGATGCGGAACGAAAGAAAGTTCCCAAGAAGGTGTATATGTCGGTTGCTCAAGCTTGCAAAGCCTTAAGGAAAGGTGCCGAGGGATTCCTAGTGTATGCGATGGATGTTACTCAGGAAGTACCATCTGTTGAACAAATTCGAGTGGTTAATGAGTTTCTTGATGTAGGAGTGCCACCTCCAACAGAAGTCGAGTTTGAGATAAATTTGATTCCGGGAGGCGAAATTATCTTTAAAGCCCCTTATAGAATGGCTCCGGCAGAATTGAGATAGCTGAAAGAACAACTTCAGGAATTATTTGACAAGAAGTTTATTGGCCCTAGTGTATCACCTTGGGGAGCACCCGTTTTGTTTGTGAAGAAGAAGGATGGTAGCATGAGACTTTGTATCGACTATCGAGAGTTGAATAAAATTACCATCAAGAATAAGTACCCCCTTCCACGAATTGAGGATTTGTTTGACCAACTCAAGGGCGCCAATATCTTCTCTAAAATTGATCTCAGATCAGGATACCATTAGCTACAAGTGAAGGCTGAGGACATCGCAAAGACAGCCTTTCACACGAGATATGGCCACTATGAGTTCTTAGTGATGCCATTTGGCTTGACTAATGCCCCCGCAGCCTTTATGGATCTTATGAATACCATCTTTCAGGAACAGTTGGACAAGTTTGTAGTGGTGTTCATAGATGACATTCTGGTATACTCTCTTGACGAGCAAACTCACGCTGAGCAGCTGAGAACCGTTCTAAGCATTTTGATGCAGAAACAACTATACCCTAAGTTTAGCAAGTGTGAGTTTTGGCTAAGAAGTGTGGCTTTTTTGGGTCACGTTATATCAGAGGAGGGGATTGATGTGGATCCAAAGAAAGCGGAAGCTATCACGGAGTGGCCTAGACCTACTAATGTCACCAAAGTGCGAAGTTTCTTGGGTATAGCGGGGTATTATAGGAAGTTTGTCAAGGGATTCTCAAGGATAGAAGTGCCTCTCAGTCGCCTTACTCAAAACAAGTCTAAGTTTGAGTGGACGGCGGAATAAGAATAAATGTGGTGTAAAAGTATGGACATGTTGGTATCCACACCATTCGGCCATAAGGCCATTTCCATATGAAAAAATATAAGTATTGGCATAATAGACCATAATAAGGAGATAATGTATTGTGCATAAATTTCCTTGCGTTAGTAAAATAAAAATGTAGGTAAGTTTGTAGGTACATACATTCGGCCATAAAAGCCTTTTTCATGTAAAAACAAAGTTTTGGCAATAATGAGCCATAATATGGGATGGGTAATTTTTTTTGTCAAAGTTTTATTGGAATTATGGAATGTGTAATAAGGAAGTGTTTGTGAGTTTATATTCGGCCATAACCATGTGGAAAATAGAAAATTGGATGAAAATAAACTGTGTTGTATATCAATGGATTGGAAATAAATGACCCTTAGAAATAAGGAAGAATATACTTGCTAAATATTAATGTAATGGAGGTAATAAAAGACCCTTATGGACAATTGCGCTTGATTATATGTTTATGGAGTTTAAATCATTAATAGCTAAGTATGGACTCTATGTTTTGCTAAATTATATTGGATTCTCTATGTTTGGTGCTTGGATGTATGTTATGACAATTTAATTTTGAATTGATAAGATGGACTTTATATGGACTCACATATTGCATAGATCATGTTGCACGTCATTTTTTTTCAAAAGTTCATTGGCTTTAAAGAAAGTGCGTATTTCATAGTTTGCGAAATCACACACCCTACGCAGAAGGGGTATGGATATAGACCGTGTTTGGCTAGATATGGATATGGACAGGTGCCCGACCAGATATGGATATGGACCGCCTTCGCCTGAATATGGATATGGACTGGTCTCTGGCCAGATATGGATATGGACCGGCCTATGGATGGATATGGATATGGACTGGTCTCCGATCAGACATGGCTATGGACATGCATTGCATTTTTTAAAGCCTAGCATCATTCGCATCATCAGCATAGATCATGAAAAGCATATAGATATGGATATGGAGTATACATGGATATGGACTACGATTTTTACCTTTCACAGATTATGGATTCCACTTTTCATGACTATATACTGTGCCTTCATGGACTATGGATATTGTTTCTTATAGATTATGGATATTATTTCATGGATTAAGGACACTAATTGACTTTATTCTTTCATGGATCATGGGTTGTCTTTGCATGAGTTATGACTCACTATGGAAATAAAATAATGGACTTAAAACGGACTCTTGATAGTTGATGAACTCTATAGCTATCTGAATAAGAAAGTTGTATTTGTATGTGCAAAATGGAGATGGACTTATTATATTCATGTGATCGTACTTTATATTTATCGTTTGATAACCCCGTTTCCGTGTGTATGATCCCATGGCAGATCTAAGGGGGTATGCTTGCAGGCGATTTATCTTTATCGCTCATACTTGTTTAAAAACCTTTGCAGATAACAGGGTTCAGGGTACGGAGTTTTGAGAGGACGAGCCGGAGATAGGATATACTTGATTGAGACGTTGGCTTCCGGACTCATACTTAGTATTTCTATTTTCTGAATTTGTACTCACTTTGGGGACTTATGTACTAGACTCAGATTTCACTTTCAGTTGTACTCATTACTTTGGATGCTACTTATGTTTATGTTATGACATTCCGCTATAACATTCCGCACTTTATTTCATGCTGTGCATTGATTCGTATCGATGCATTGTACTTCTCTTAGTAGGATGCGATCGATGCACCGTACCGGTACCTTAGTTCCGGCCGGGACGCTACAGTGTGGCACCGGGATCTGCTGTATAATGACTCACTACTCCCACTGAATGTGCAATATCAGGTTTCGTACAAGACATAGCGTACATGAGGCTGCTTATGGCCGAGGAATATGGCACATTGCATATACGGTTCTGCTCCATATCCGTCTTTGGAGATTGAGATTTCGACAAATTTTGTTGTTCCCGAACGGTATAATCCTTGGCTTAGCGTCTTGCATGAAAAATCGGTCCAACACCTTATTGATGTATTTTTCTTGGGACAAGATCAACGAACCTCCCACTTGATCTTGAAGGATACGCATGCCAAGGATTTGAGTCACCAGACCCAAGTCTTTTATCTTGAACTCTTGCATTAACTCTTGTTTCAACGCATCGATCTCCTTCACGTTAGTTCCCGCGGCAAGCATGTTATCGATGTACAATAACAAAATGATGCAAGAGCTGCCCAAAGCATGAAATAGCAACAACAATCTTTATATCTTCCCTTAAATCCATGAATATGATGAATTTATGGAACAATTCATATCATTGCATCGGTGCTTGCTTTAAACCACTTAGACTTCTAATCGGTCTATACATGAGGCACTCTTTTCTTATGACTTCTAAATCTTCGGGCTGCTCCATATATATATTTTTTCTTCCAAGCCACCGTGAAGAAAGGCCATCATCACATCAAGTTATTCAAGATGAAGATTCTTGGCTGCCACTATGCTGAGAACTAACCAAATTAAGGTAAGCTTCACAGCGGGTGAGAATATCTCAATGTAATCAAATCGTTTCTTTTGTAAAAAACCATTGACCACCAATCTCGCCTTGTGTTGCATACTTCCATCGCCTCTTCTTTGATTTGGAAGATCCATTTATTTTTCAATGGTCTTTTTTCCTTCTGCCAACCTAATCACTGTCCATGTGCTATTTTTCTATAGTGATCGTAACTCCGCCTTCATTACTAATCTCTCTTGACCAAGTCACTCAAACTTATGGCCTCATCATAATCTTTGGGCTCATTGGAGTCGGTTAAGACTATGTAATTCAGACAAGATTAGTATCGTATGTTTGGCTTGCGAATACGAGCAGATCTCCTTAGCACCGATTCTTGCGAAGTTTCATCCTCTTGCTCCTGAAACTTGAGTTTCGTGTAACTCAATCTCCCTCACTTCACCCCCCTTTGGATTGGAAGCTTTATCATCTTCGTTGAAGGTAGCATCTTATGATTGTATTATGTTCCCGCCTTTTTCATCCCAAAATCTATTGCCAAAATCATTTGATCCATATCCAACAAAAACACACTTCGACGCATTTGTGTCGAACTTGTCTCTATTCCTGGAATCTACATGAACATCGGTTGTACATCCAAGGACTCGCAAATACGCCAAGGATAGCTTCTTACCCATCCACCTGTCCTCGGGTAGTTCAAGATTTAGGGCTATCGAGAGACTTCGATTGATAAGATATACCGCTGTATTCACTGCCTCTGCCCAGAAAATTTTTGGGAGTTTTGCATGGAGCTGCATCGCCTTGCCTGCTCATTTAAGGTGAGGTTCATCGCTTTGGCCTTTTCATTTTGTTGCGGCGAATTAGGCACAGTTCCCCCAAGTCGTATTTCTTGCTCCACACGATACGACTTGAAGTTTGTACCATTATACTCTCCACCATTGTCCGACCTCAGGCACTTCAATTTTCGACCTATTTCATTCCCGACCCCCGCCTTCCACTTGTTGAAAACTTCAAATATTTTGGATTTATGTTTATGGAAATAAACCCATACCTTTGGAGCGGAATCGTCGATGAACGTCATATAATATCTTGAACCTCCTTGTGATTGAACCGGGGCTGGCCTCCACATGTCCGTGTGCACAATGTCCAGCCTTTATTCCTTGCGTTCTCGACCACCTTTATAAAAGCTCACCCATTTTTTGTTTGCCAAATATGCAATCTTCATAAAATTTGGTTTCAACCATCGGCATGCTCGGCGACGAGCCTGCAACCCTTCGTCACTTATGTGTCCCAATCTATTGTACCACAAAATTGGACTAGTTTCGGACCTTGTTGCTACCATTAGGTTCACAAAATTGGAGATGGTTATAGCTAATCAAAGACTATGATTTGACCATCAAATATCATCTAGGAAAGGTGAATAGGGTGGCGGATGTATTGAGCCAAAAGTCGAGCCACTCAAGACAGACTCCGCTAGAAAGAGAGATTGAATAATCCGATTTAGATATTGTTGACTCCACAGCAAACACTTTTGAGGCATTGATCATTACGTAAACTCTAGTGGACAGAATTAAGGAGTCTCAAAAGGATGATGTAAACCTTTGTGGTATTCGAGACCAACTCCGGACTGAGCATGTCGAAGGGTTTCAAGTTCTAGACATTGAAAGTCTTTGGTTTCAGGGACGACTGTGTGCGCCGAATGTTGAAGCTCTCAAAAAGGAAATATTGAAGGAGGCGCAGAACACAAGGCTGTCTATACACCCGGGAACCACTAAGATGTACAAGGATTTGAAGAAGAATTATTGGTGGTATGGTATGAAGTACGAGATTGCTGAGTATGTTGCCTAGTGTTTAGTATGTCAACAAGTTAAGGCCGAACATCAATGTCCAGGAGGATTTCTATAGCCGTTGGAGATATCGGAATGGAAATAGGAGCATATTACGATGGATTTTGTAGCAGGACTACCTCAGACAAGAAACGGCAACAACGTCATATGGGTGAATGTGGATCATTTGACGAAGTACGCACATTTTTTACCAGTACTGAGTGAAGCTACGATAGAGAATTTGGTGACATTGTATGTAGATAACATCGTTATCTTACATGGAGTACCATTGAGTATTGTGTCAGATTGAGATCCAAGATTCACATCTCGATTTTGGACACCATATCAGAGAGTCATAGGGACCGAGCTGAGAATGAGAAACCGTATTCCATCCCGAGACTGATGGACAATCGGAGAGGACAATTCAGACTCTCGAGGACATCGTGAGAGCTTGCGCATTGGATTTCAAAGGAAATAGAGATAATATGGTGAAAGTGATAGAGTTTTCTTATAATAATAGTCACTAAGCGCGATTGGCATGGCGCCATTTGAAGCTCATTATGGAAGGAAGTGTAGATCTCCATTATGTTGAAATGAAGTTGGGGAGAAGACTATCACTAGACCTGAGTTAGTTGAGGAGAAGCCCAAGGTGGGGCAAAACAGATAGCTGACACTAGCTGTCCATGATCGTTTCGCAATACTGCTTGGCCGCTTCCCGCCGCTGCGTCTACATTTAATTTCATCTTCCCTGATAGGGGCAACTCCCATCTAATGATCCGCAATTGCTTTGTCCTCAGTGGAGGAGAGAAGGACAAGTCCACTAAATGAGACATATTTGTTGCAAACTTCTTTCCATTCATGGCGGAACACCATGTATAGACTGATGAGCGGACTTTGTCAAATAGCCGCCTATATACGAACTTTTCTACCCCAAAGCAGATTGCAGCATACTCTTTCCATACATTCAACATGACAATTGTTTGTACCATGCACCTGCAATAAACACACTAGAAGGGGGGTGAATATTGGTTAGCGGAAATTACACTATAACCCTTTGTTAAAATCCCCTTTGAAAACATAATCTGAGACCACCTCAGATTCAGAACCCGTTTTTGAAAAATTCACAAATAATTATACACAGCTACAAAAATTATGAAATTTTCCAGAATTGAGCTTCAATGAGTTAACAAGATTCTGTCCAAAAATCAGACAAAAATAAGATCGTTTGACCATTCAAACAAATAAAAAGATTCAGATGGTCAATCTGGACAGAATTGGACAGAATGTTGCTGATTTTGCAAAACGTCTTTCTCTTTGAATACTCAACCAAAAAGGTTGATCTTTATATCAAAACACTCCTTAGGATGTGTAGATAAAATTTCCAAAAGGCCTTGACCTTAAACAATTCTTGAAAAATACAGAATTTAAGTTTTCTCAAAACTGGTCAGATTGCAGCCAGATTGGAGCAGTTATCTTGCAAAGACTGAAAGACTAAATTTTCCTTGCTCAAATCAAGTGATTCTTGTTGCAAATGAAGGCTAACAGTCAGAAGTATAACTCCACCAAAAATCACGAATTTTGAAAATGTTTAGCTATTTTTCAAATTGTGAGAATTTGTGTGAAAACTGCAGTCAAAAACGGGCAGAAAACAAAAATAAAGAAACAAGATAAGAACACCGAGGATTTATCTTGGTTCGGTCAATGTGACCTACTCCAGTCCCAAGGAACACCTTTACTTGGATTTCACTATGAAATGAACACCTTACAACAAGAGCCAAGCTTGATCCTTGGGTTATACACCAACCCTACTCAAGACTTGGATAATCACCTTCTAAGCAACACTTAGTTGCAACTCCTCTAACACCTATTGATGTAGCCTTATAAAGATGGCTGATCAATCTTAAAAATGAAGGTCAAGAGGCTTGTAGCTCACCACAATACAACAAGAACACCTTTGCTACAATGAATGAAACAACAACAACAAGAAGATGAAGATGAAAGCTAGACATTTAAACAAATGATTGTGAGCTTCAAGTGTGTTTCATCTTCTTCACCATTACCTCTATTTATAGTGTGATTTGAGCCTTGAAGATAAGAATACACATGTGTCACCATCTTTATCATCAATTACAAATGTCTTCTCATCATTGGTTGGCTTTGTACACTTGGCAAAATAAAACACAATGATTGGTCCACCTTGGCAACTCCATGTGGCTGAAATTTTCAACTAAAAAGTGACTTGGAATTGTCTTGAAAATGTGAAGATAATAGCACCATAAAAACTCCATCATCTTCTCAACTTTTTGGCAAGATAATAGGCATGTGGGCATTGACCATTCAATTCAAAAATTCAGCTTCAAATTGAGATGTAGTAGCCGTTGGCTACTTGTGCTTTTCAAACAAAAATTTTGATTTTTCTTAATAAAATAAGAAAAGATAATACCACCAAATTATCCCAACTTCAAGCACAATAATAGGGCATGTGAGAGCTCCATTTGACTTCTAAAAATCTGCTGAAAATACCTAAGAAAAGTCTATAGCCGTTGGGTAAATTTTTGAAATTTCCAAGTTGGTAATTTTGCCAACTAGCTCCTTTTTGGTTGGTCCACTTGTCTCCAACTCATAAAATGACTTACACATCATGTCCACCTGATTAATCACGTTTTTGGACATACCAATATCTGTAGCAACTCAAATTTTTGAAGAAGAAATAAATAAATAACAATTGACAAGATTATGTCAACCTGTAACACCGAAATTCCCCAATATTTCTTCTTATATGTTGAGATCATTTCCACACCTTTGACACCTTTAATATCTCTGAATAATGATGATAAATATGCTCTTATAACATATATAAGAGGGTCTTCGAGAAAAAATAGAATGTGACATCTCAAATCGTCACATATCCAGCTATAGTCAATAATATCATCGGCTAAGAGAATAAGATAAGAAATCACCAAATAATCTTCAAGATAATAATAACCCAACTCCAGAATAAAGAAAATGATATGCTCAAGAGATTCCTTGAGAGAGAATACCAAAAATACCCTTGGGGGTAAAATGTCCAAAATACCCCTGGTGTGAGAATACTCCAGAAATAACCCGGATGGTCATAAATACTCATGATATCACCTTTGTCATGATAAATATAATGAGAATATATCCTTGAAATATTTTCATCATGTGATGTTCCTCCAAAACTCAAAATACCAATTTTGCCCTTTTTGGTAAGTTGTAGAAACTTCTAAGGCACTTTAGTCACAATACATTTAAAATCATCAAAATCACATAAGATTCACATAATGAGCATGTATAAATCATATACAAATGAAAACAACCAATTTATCACATTTTAGAAAAATATTTCTAAAAACTCTAGACATCGATCGATCGAAGTGCCTCAGCTTCAGAGATCGATATCTCACAAAAAGGTTTAGGTTTTGTCTCTGACATACATCGATCGATCGAAGTGAGAATTCGATGTACATCGATCGATCGATGTGTCTCAGGTTTAGAGATCGATGTCTCACAGAAAGGTCTTAAACTTTTCTGCCTTACATAGATCGATCGATGTGCAACATCCTGAGAGATCGATGTCAACTTTTTCAACTTTTAATCACATAAAACACCATGTGTGACATTTTTAAGTATTCACCACTTAAAATCATGACTTTGAAAATTATCCAAACATATTTCTCAACATTCTCCCCCTTTTGGATGATTTTCAAAATAACCTAACATGATTTTAATGTCACAACTTATAACCAAAAATTTAACCAAATGTTTTCAACTTTTAAATAGTATGCAATAATATGCTGCTCCCCCTCAACTCATACTCTCCCCCTTAACCTATGCTCCAAAATTTATACCAACTAAAACTTAGCATATGAGTCATCAAGACTTACCAACTAAAATCCATGACTTACCAACTAAAATCATGTTCTTATTCTATCTCCCCCTTTATTTTGTAAATCGTGCAAAAGATAGAATTATACAATGGTATCGTAAGTCGTCATTCCTAATTTGGCTCGTAAGTTTTCAAAAGTGGCTTGATTAAGGGGTTTGGTGAAGATGTCAGCGATTTGGTGATCAATTCTTATATGGTTTATCACTATATCCTCGTTTTGAACATGATCGCGAAGAAAGTGGTATCGCACCTCAATGTGTTTGACCTTAGAATGAAGCACAGGATTCCGTGAAAGATTGATTGCACTTGTGCTATCGCAGAAAATTGGAATCTTTTTCATTTTAATGCCAAAATCACTAATTTGGTGTTTAAGCCAAAGTATTTGGGTAGTACATAAACTCAAAGTGATATACTCGGCTTCAGTGGTAGAAAGAGCTACACTAGCTTGCTTTTTAGAAAACCAAGAAATCAAGTTGGTTCCTATGAATTGACATGTACCGCTAGTGGATTTTCTATCTAACTTGCAACCACCATAATCAGCATCACTATATGCGTGTAATTCTAACTTAGCGTTTCTATCATACCACAGTCCTAAGTGAGGTGTATGCTTAAGATATCTAAAGATCTTTTTCACTGTATTGTAATGTGATACCTTAGGACAAGATTGAAACCTAGCACACATACACACACTAAACATGACATCAGGTCTTGTTGCAGTTAAGTATAACAGTGATCCAATCATAGACCTAGAGAGTGTGTCATCAAAAGGTTTATCATTTTTATCCTTTTCAAGTTTGGTACTAACACTCATGGAGGTAGTCGTAGGTTTCAACTCTTCAAAGCCAAACTTCTTAATCATATCATTGACATACTTAAGTTGGCTAATGTGAATTCCTTGAGGGGTTTGTTTGATTTGAAGGCCTAAGAAGTAGTTCAATTCTTCTACCATTGACATTTCAAATTCTGACTTCATACACTCTTCGAAGTCTTTTACTAAGGTAGAGTTGGTTGAACCAAAGATTATATCATCTACGTATATTTGAACTATTAACAAATCATTACCTTTTCTTCTTAGGAATAATGTGTTGTCTATGGTTCCCATTTGATAATTATTTGCAATAAGAAAGTTTGCAAATCTATCATACCAAGCTCTTGGAGCTTGTTTCAATCCATATAAAGCTTTCTTAAGCTTGTAAACATGGTTAGGATTCTTTGGATCTTCGAATCCAGGGGGTTGTTTGACAAACACCTCTTCTTGGATGTATCCATTCAAGAATGCACTCTTGACATCCATTTGGAAGAGTTTAATGTTACTTAGACTTGCAATCGCAAGTAACAATCTAATTGCTTCTAGTCGTGCAACGGGTGCAAAGGTTTCTTCATAATCTATTCCTTCTCGTTGATTATAACGTTGTGCGACTAGTCTAACCTTATTTCTTGTAATATTTCCTTGTTCATCCATTTTATTCCTAAACACCCATTTTGTTCCTATTATTGACTTGTTTTCGGGTTTTGGTACTAAGTCCCACACATTATTTCTTGTGAATTGATTTAATTCCTCATGCATAGCATCTATCCAAGATATATCACCTAAGGCTTCCTTTACATTCTTAGGTTCTAAGTGTGAGATTAAGCTATGTCCTTCAAGTTGACTTATATTTCTACGTGTTCTAACCCCAACACTTGGATCCCCAATAATTAGTTCTCTAGGATGCCACCAATTCCTAGATTGACTAGGTTCACCCTCATCTTGTTCAAATGTTTCATTAGTATGAACATTATCATATGTAATATGATCATTAGTTACATTATCTTCCAATTGCAAAGTTTCTTCATTTATTTCATGCAAGGGTTCATGCATGTCTTGTTCAGGGGGAGTTGGTTCTTGTTTATGTTGATATTTGTCACTAACTTCAAAGCATGCATTTTCATTGAATTTCACATGAATGGATTCAATTATTTTTCTAGATGCAGGATGATAACACCTATATGCTCTTGAGTTAGTTGAATACCCAACAAATATGCATTCAATAGACTTTTGTTCAAATTTATCTAGATTATCCTTAGTGTTCAGCACAAAACACTTACATCCGAATACTTTAAGATAATCTATCTTAGGTTGTCTATTTTTTAGCAATTCATAAGGTGTTTTATTTAATTTGTTTCTAATAGTAAGCCTATTTATAATATAGCATGCACAACTAACAGCTTCAGCCCATAAATATTTATGTAATTTATTTTCACAAAGCATTGTCCTAGCAACTTCTTGAATTGTTCTATTTTTACGTTCAACAACTCCATTGAGTTGTGGTGTTCTAGGTGGTGAGAATTCATGTTTTATTCCATGTAGTTCACAAAATTTG
Organism: Eustoma russellianum; assembly: GCA_036186865.1. Taxonomy (NCBI): domain Eukaryota; kingdom Viridiplantae; phylum Streptophyta; class Magnoliopsida; order Gentianales; family Gentianaceae; genus Eustoma; species Eustoma russellianum. The sequence goes on from AP025053.1 coordinate 9,455,548, forward strand.
ATTACGTCTTTATTTTTAAATTCTCCACCTCTATCACTTCTAATTCTTTTGGCATTTTCTTCGTAAATGTTTTGAAGTTGCTTGATAAGAGTTTCGATTGCTAATGGAGCATCGTCTTTGTGTGTTAAGAACAATGTCCATGTGTAGCGTGAGTAATCATCTACTATGACACACACATAGTAGTGTCCACCTAAACTTCTTGTCCTACTTGGACCAAATAAGTCTAAGTGAAGCAATTCTAGTACATGACTAGTACTCACTCCATGTTTTGGTTTTAATGTTTCTTTAATGTGTTTTCCTTTAATACATGTTTCACACATTTGAAAATTATCTAAGTCTAACTTAGGAATACCTCTAATTAAATTCTTTTTAGATAATTTCCTAATGGTTGAAATTCCTATATGGCCTAATCTTCTATGCCATAAATTCACATCTAAGTCATGTGATATTAGACACTTAACCTTAGCATCTAATATATTATCTAAGGTAAGAGTATAAATATTACCATATCTATTTCCTTTTAAAACCGTTTCTCCTTTTTCATTTATTATATCACAAGAATTGGGAAGAAAGGAGACATTACAACCACAATCTATAAGTTGAGAAATATTAAGTAAATTATAAGATAGATTATTTACTAACAACACATTTCGTATTTGAAATGTGTTAGGGTCACCGATTGTTCCTTTTCTAACAACTTTTCCTTTGTTGTTGTCACCGAATGTCACCTTTCCACCATCAATATGTTCAAGTTCCGTGAATAGTTTGGGGTTCCCCGTCATATGCCTCGAACACCCACTATCTAAAAACCATTTGGTTTTCAGATTCTTTGACTTTGCCTCCTTCTTGCATTTGTTGTGTTTTTTCCTACAATGGAGACAAAGTTTTAGGTACCCTTTATTTGGGTCCTTGAATGTTAGGGGCACTATTCTTGTTTAGATATTTCTTAGGTATCCAAACTTGAATATACCTTCTAGGCACATTTTTAGCATTGTTATAATTTGGAAAATAAGAAGAATTAGCATATACATGATCATTCCACATAAGTGAAGATGCACTGTTATACATGTTGCGCCATGGTTGATAATTATTATATGATGGCCGATTTTTATAATAGGTATAAGGCATACGATTTTGTTTCTTGAATGGCGCTATAAAAGTGTGATCATAGGCATTTCTATAAGATTTATATGAGTGTTGCTTATACTTAGGTTCATAATAAGTTGGATGCATTTTATTATTTCTAGTTGTATTCGTATATATATAGGCATAATTTCTAGGTTGTCTAGATGCAAAGTTTGGCCTAGATGTATGTTTATGCATGTGTATATTGGTGGGTGTGTGTTGTATTTTTGCCTTGATATAAGTAGAAGAAGGTGTAGAAGAAGATGTAGCAGGCAAAGTTGATTTTGTATTATATGACAACTTTGTACTAGGTGAAACAAACTTAGTATTTTTATTTACTTTTTCATTTTCTTCTTTATAGCCTAAGCCGGTTTTATCATTACCATACTTTTGTGTTGAGATAAGTGTACCTAACATATTTACACCCGATTTAAATTGCTCTAACATTTTTTCTAAGTTAAGTTTAGAAGACTTAAGTTGTACTATCTCAAGTTCACAATTTTCCAACTTAGACTTTAACATATTATTTTCCATTTTTAACTTTTGGCATCTTTCCTATATGATTCAATTTTATTCTCTAAAGAATCAAGAGTATTAGAAGACTCTTGTTTACGAGATTCTAGTTGATCGGAAAATTCCAAGTTGAACGTCTTCAACTTGTCATTTTCTTCAACTAGTTTCTTCTTTTCTTCAGAGAGCCTCTTACAGTGAGCATGCATTCTTAAGAATTCTTCATACATTTCATCAAATGTCATGTCACTATCAGAATCACTATCATAAGAAGAACATACCTCGTTGGATACGAAGCAGACTTGAGCTTCCTCAGTTTCGGATTCTGAGTCTGATGAGTCGCTCCATGTGCTCACCTTCATTGCTCGTTTCCCTTTCCTTGCCTTAGACTCCTTTGTCTTTGTCATTTGTGCCTCCTTGTCCTTGGCTTGTTTATTATTGTTGTTTATTATTATTATTTTTATTCGTTGGACAATCGTAAGAAATATGTCCTTTTTGACCGCATTCGTAACACTTCAATTCTTTATTATACAATTTGATTGTGTTATTTTTCTTAGATTGGGAAAAGAAGAAGAAGAAGAATTACGTTGTCTATTCCTATTTGGATGTTTGAAAAACTTTCTAAGTTTTCTAGCTATCAATATCAAGTCATCGTCTAATTCAGTATCATTATTACTATCATCGTTACTAGCATGTGTTTCGGTTGTTTTGAAAGCTATTGACTTACCGGATGTCTTAGACGATTCAGACTTTCGTTGGTTTAATTTAACCTCGTAAACTTTAAAAGACCCGATCAATTCATCAATCTTAGTGATTGACTTTGTCTCCTCGATTGCAGTCACCTTTGGATCCCATTCAGCAGGAAGGCTTCGTAGCACCTTTTGAACCTTTTCATTGTTCGAACCCTAAAGCTTCAAGGGCATTGAAAATATTAGTAATCCTCAAATCTATAGATGTTATGGATTCGTTTGGCAACATTTTGAAAGTCTCTAATTCAGTCATAAGCATGTTTATTTTTGACTCTTTAACACCACTAGTACCTTCATGCTTTAATACAAGTGATTTCCACATGTCGTGTGCGCTTGTGCAATTTGACACATATCCTGCTTCAGAAGTTGTAAGTCCATTTAAAAGTAATTGCATAGCTTTAGCATTCATTGACATTTTCTTTTTATCTTCCGATGACGATTCACTTTTATACTTTTCAACCTCTTGAGTGACTCCACTAACTTGTACAACTTTCATTGGAATGTACGGCCCATCTTCAACTATAGACCATAAATCGATGTCTATAGCCATTAAGAATAACCTCATTCTTAGTTTCCAATGAACAAAATTATTGCCATCAAAAAGAGGAGGACGTTGTGTAGACATACATTCCAACTCACCTTTGTGAGAAACAATAGCCACCGAGGATTTATCCTGGTTCGGTCAATGTGACCTACTCCAGTCCCAAGGAACACCTTTTCTTGGATTTCACTATGAAATGAACACTACAACAAGATCCAAGCTTGATCCTTGGGTTATACACCAACCCTACTCAAGACTTGGATAATCACCTTCTAAGCAACACTTAGTTGCAACTCCTCTAACACCTATTGATGTAGCCTTATAAAGATGGCTAATCAATCTTACAAATGAAGCTCAAGAGGCTTGTAGCTCACCACAATACAACAAAAACACCTTTGCTACAATGAATGAAACAAAAACAACAAGAAGATGAAGATGAAAGCTAGACATTTCAACAAATGATTGTGAGCTTCAAGTGTGTTTCATCATCTTCATCATTGCCTCTATTTATAGTGTGATTTGAGCCTTGAAGATAAGAATACACATGTGTCACCATCTTTATCATCAATTACAAATGTCTTCTCATCATTGGTTGGCTTTGTACACTTGGCAAAATAAAACACAATGATTGGTCCACCTTGGCAACTCCATGTGGCCGAAATTTTCAACTAAAAAGTGACTTGGAATTGTCTTGAAAATATGAAGATAATAGCACCATAACAACTCCATCATCTTCTCAAATTTTTGGCAAGATAATAGGTATGTGGACTTTGACCATTCAATTCAAAAATTCAGCTTCAAATTGAGATGTAGTAGACGTTGGCTACTTTTGCTTTTCAAACCAAAAATTTTGATTTTTCTTAATAAAATAAAAATGGATAATACCACCAAATTATCCCAACTTCAAGCACAATAATAGGGCATGTGAGAGCTCCATTTGACTTCCAAAAATCTGCTGAAAATACCCAAGAAAAGTCTATAACCGTTGGGTATATTTTTGAAATTTCCAAGTTGGCAATTTTATCAACTAGCTCCTTTTTGGTTGGTCCACTTGTCTCCAACTCATAAAATGACCTACACATCATGTCCACCAGATTAATCACGTTTTTGGACATACCAATATATGTAGCAACTCAAATTTTTGAAGAAGAAATAACTAAATAACAATTGACAATATTATGTCAACATGTAACACCGAAATTCCCCAATATTTCTTCTTATATGTTGAGATCATTTCCACACCTTTGACACATTTAATATCTCTGAATAATGATGATAAATATCCTCTTATAACATATATAAGAGGGTCTTCGACAAAAAATAGAATGTGACATCTCAAATCGTCACATATCCAGCTATAGTCAATAATACATTCGGTTGAGAGAATAAGATAAAAAATCACCAGATAATCTTCAAGATAATAATAACCGAACTCCAGAATGAAGAAAATGATATGCTCAAGAGATTTCTTGAGTGAAAATACCAAAAATACCCTTGGGGTAAAATGACCAAAATTCCCCTGGTGTGAGAAAACTCCAGAAATGACCCGGATGGTCATAAATACTCATGATATCACCTTTGTCATGATAACTATAATGAGAATATATCCTTGAAATATTTTCATCATGTGATGTTCCTACAAAACTCAAAATACTAATTTTGCCGTTTTTGGTAAGTTGTAGAAACTTCCAAGGCACGTTAGTCACAATACATTTAAAATCATCAAAATCACATAAGATTCACATAATGAGCATGTATAAATCATATACAAATGAAAACAACCAATTTATCACATTTTAGAAAAATATTTCTAAAAACCCTAGACATCGATCGATCGAAGTGCCTCAGCTTCAGAGGTCGATGTCTCACAGAAAGGTTTAGGTTTTGTCTCTGACATACATCGATCGATCAAAGTGAGAGTTCGATATACATCGATCGATCGGTGTGTCTCAGGTTTAGAGATCGATGTCTCACAGAAAGGTCTTAAACTTTTCTGCCTTACATAGATCGATCGATGTGAGAGATCTATGTACATAGATCGATTGATGTGCAACATCCTGAGAGATCGATGTCAACTTTTTCAACTTTTAATCACATATAATACCATGTGTGACATTTTTAAGTATTCACCACTTAAAATCATGACTTTGAAAATTATCCAAACATATTTCTCAACAAATTGATGGGACTACTGCCCACAATTGGCCTTGCATCGATGCTTTATTGGATAAGCACCACCAGCGAGTTAAGTGAGTCTTAATGGTGCGGCTAGAAGGCATAGGACCCGAGAAAATGATAGAGATGTCTCTCCACATTGGTCGTATCCGTGGGCAGTTAAGAAATATGTGATCCTAAGTATCCGAATTCTAACGACAGAAAGCACATTGCGAAGGGAACACCGTTTGCCAGCATCGCAAATTATCCACCACTGGCAAGGATCTTGTGCAAAGTATCCATAAAAATAGGCGCATTACAGGGTGAGAATTTTACCACCATACATATCGATACTCAGAAAAACGACCATCCGATGAAGATATGATGGTATAGGCCGATTTGATCGAGAACTGGCCATTAGCATCCGACAACCAGTGCATGACATTCTGTGTGCGTTCCACCTTTGATTCCATAAAGTCATTGATGCTACATAAACGCTTCCATACCGGGGAATCATAAATATGTGAGTATATCGAAGGCCGATGACCAGACAAAGCTAACAGTCATAAGCTTTCTGAATATCGACTAGATTACGTATGCCCAAACTGGCCTCTTGCGTTGCACGACATATGAAAGGCCATGAATGCCAATGGTACCTACCTTTCCAAAGAAAAGCCACCATTTTACGATGCAAAACATCAATTACGCTCTTTGGCAAACGTGATCTAGAAATAATATGCGTGGGCATCGAGCTTAAGACATGCTTTATTAACACCATCCGACTAGCCATTGATAGCAGTTTAGTTGACCAAGATGTTAGCTTAGCTTCAAAATGAGCAATGAGAGATGTGCAGTACCTAGATCTATTTATGCCTTTATAGAGAAACAAACCAAGATATTTAGTTGGTTTGGAGGATAACCGCATACCCAAAGCATTTGATGCGGAGACATCGGAGACCCCTTGCCCACCACTATTTAGCTTTTATGATAATTAACAAGTTGTGCAGATGCTCGCTGATAAGTAGCCAAAAATGAACGAAACCTCTCCAAATTTTGGCTTGATCCATTTAAGAATATCAGTAAATCATCCGCAAAGCCCAAATGTGAAACACACGTCACTTTACCCGTAGCAAACCCTTGTATTGTGCCCGCCTCCATCAATGCATTCAAGCCACGGGAGAATCCTTACGAGGAAAGAATAAACAGTAAGGGTGATAAAGGATCGCCTTGCTTTACACCTCAGCCCACAGAAAAGAATCTTGCTTGTTTGCCATTTATAAGGATCGAACATCGGGTAGCTCGCAAATTGTTGATTAAAATACGAACCAGTCTAGAATTGAAACCCAATCTTTGCAGAAGAAGATCAGGATACCGCTAACTGACCCGATCAAATGCTTTAGCCATATCAAGTTTTACCATAACATGGCCTCCTCTAGACCGCCTATCCAATACATGCACCATCTCTTGGGCTAGAAGGACTTGTTCTGCAATGCCTTATCCTTTCATAAATCCTGCTTGTTCCAGCGAAATGATTCTCGGCAGAAATTGGCCTATTCGGGTAGCGATCAACCTCGTAATTACTTTAGATACAAAGTTCGTCAAGAAAATAGGTCAGAAATTTGCGAATGTCTGAGGATACAGTGCCTTAGGAATCAAGATAATAGTAGCTGCGGCCACCTGCTTTGGCATCAACACGCCTAAGTAAAATTCTTGAACCGCCTTAAGGACGTTAGGATGTATGACCTGCCAAAATCGTCTGTAAAAAGAGCTTGAACATCCATCTGGACCTGCCGCACTGGATGGGCTAAGATCCCACACCGCCTACTTGATTTACTATAAAATGGCTTGCAACATACAATCATCCTCCGATGTCAATAAGGCCAGAATATGCTGAAGTATAGACTCACAATCATCTACCTGCTCCGCGGTAAAAAGAGATGAGTAATATCTCGCGGCTTCCGCTTCAATGTCTGGACCAAATACGCATTCTGTACCATCAAGACAAAAAATTCTGCGCATAGATTGTCTTCTCCTCTTATCCTTGATTGTTTGATGATAAAATGTAGTATTAGCATCCCCTTCCTTAAGCCATTTAACATTCACCTTTTGTTTCCAATAAAGAAATGCTCGGGTTTGCGCAAGGCGTAATTGCGTAACACTGTGATGATACCTCTCACGCGTAACCTCAGTGGGATCAAAATCAAATGCCCGTTCTGTAGAAGCTACCTCCTCTTCGGCCTATTCCACCGCATCGAAGATGTTGCCAAACACCTCCCTATTCCAGTGCTTTAAATGAGTCCGTAAACGGCGAAGCTTATCAAACAAACCCCACATGTCTTCTATGGTTGGAAAGGACCACCAATGATGTTGGACCAACACATCAAAGTCCAGATGTGTAGCCCAGACATCAAGATATCTAAAGGTAGCATGCCCCCTTGGACTGTCGATATCACATGTCAAATAAAGTGGAGCATGATCAGAGGCGCCCCATCCCAAACCCTAGGGTCAGAACCGGTACGTCCGCCATATTCCACTAAGAGATATACAAGGCGTCTGTACGAATTCCTGCACCTATCAAAACAACACAGTATTCGTTGTAGAAGCAACATAAATCCACTCATAACCCTAAATCGAAAGTGAAATCCATAAACCATAAATAGTCAACATCAAGTCAAAATCCCCTAAACGGCATCATAAAGTTCGTAAATTAAATCCCTAAGCTAAGTCCCCAATTAAATAAAATAAACTTCTCTATTTTTCGATCATCGGTCTCCAATCAATCTCTATGAGTCCCAATGAGCCCACTCCAAATCCTCTCCAATCCATATATAGTCATACCCTGAATCGTCAGCAAGAAAACATAACGAACAGTGTGAGCGGTAAAAACGTCACTCAATAGGTACCCTGCCTGCATCGGCTTTGTGAGATCATACATGCTAGAACAGTAGTGAAATACATATAAGTACGGTAATACGAAAATAGACTGTCCACGTTTTCACAAATACGTATAACGGTCATAACTAATGTCCTAGGTGTATGATCTCAAGGGACCGATGCAGGCAGGGTACCTACTGAGTGATGTTTTTGTTGCTCACACCGTTCGTTATGTTTTATTGCAGACGATTCAGGGTACGACTACATAAGGGTTAGAGAAGACTCTGCGTGTGCACATTGGGATTCTTAGAGGATGATGGGTGACTGAGGACCGAGAAATAGAGAAGTTTAATTTATTATTATTTTATTTGATGACATAGCTTAGGGATTTTATATTTACATATTTTACGATGTCGTCTAAGAGGATTTTGACTTGATTTGACTATTGATGGATAGTGGATTTTAATTTCGATTTAGGGTTTTTAGTTGATTTATTTTGCTTCCGCAATCGAATACTACGTCGTTTTGATAAGTGCAGGGATTCGTACAGACGCCATGTATATCCCTTAGTGGAATACGGCGGGCGTAGCGGTTCTGACCCTAGGGTTCAGAACTGGGCGCTATATATATATATGTATAAAAGAATAATATATATATATATATATATATATATATATATATATATATATATATATATATATATATATATATATATATATATTAGCACCTCACCATAATGGGAAACTAGTCATCGTACATAACGAGCAAAAGGATAGAACAAGGTGAACATATCGTTAGACAAAGTAAAACGTAAAACATAAACTGGAATGAACTTGAAATCCAAAAAACTGAACCAGCAAAGCCTAATCAAAAAGACTGAAACCCATATCATCATCAGATTCCTCCTTAGGTTCATCCTTCTCTTCCTCAGCAGCGGCAGCTGCATGAGCAGCACCAGAGTCCGCAGCTGCAACAGGTGCAAGAGCAACTGCAAACTTGCTAGTGTCCTCAAGGTACTCCTTAACCTTATCAGCCTGGGGGAAGGAATAATCAGTTTCAAGAGCAACAGCCAAGACATTCTTAAAGCCATTAATTAACATGTGGGGTGCAGCTGCAAGAGTTGGGTAAGAAATGGCCAATGACAATGAAGTCACCATGGAAACACCGAGCGCAAACTTCTCAAGGAGATCATCCTCAGTTAGATCAAGCACTTCGGGGCTGAAAACTGATCCATTGTCGTATACAGATAGAACAACAAGACCATATGAGAAGGGCCTGATCCCAAGCTCAGCAAGCAATGCAGCTTCAGAGGAACCCAGTTTCTCACCCTTCGTGATAAGTTCCACCGGGGTGATGATTTCAACAGTGCCCTTGTTAATCTTGGTGGGGATGTTAAGAACCTGGAAGAAAGAAGTCTGTGAAGGGTCAAGCCCAGTATTAGCAGGAGGCACAACGACATCAACAGGAGCAACCAGTCCAACACGAGCAGGAGCTCAAACCTTGTACTTAGCGACTTCCTCGCTGACTTCCTTCAAGTCTCCCTTGGTGAAAATCAGACCAACATTTCCCTGAAGCAGCGGAATAAGATTAAGGATAGCTTGGTTTCCAGTTTTCTCCGAGTGAACTCGGACAGTCCTCTTCATCATAGTATTCTTTCCAGTCACCTCTCAATCCCCTCCTGATGCTCTGGAGCTGATTCGATCTACATTGTCAGCCACCGCCACAAGCACCTGGGTGTAGTCATCAAGAAGCTGGCACAGCTTCTTATCGTAATTGATCTTCTTGTCAGCCTTGGACAACTTTCCCATTTCAGCAGAGTTATATATATATATATATATATATATATATATATATATATATATATATATATATATAAATATGGGAATAATGGAGCTCTGGCGGCTAAGCGATCATGGCGACTCTTTGCGCCGCCGGTGGTAACGCCGGCCAGCATTGTGATTCCTTTGCTTTTTCTGCGCTCTACATCCCTCTCCATCAATTCTACTGCTACATTCTTAATAAAAATCCAGCCTTTTTGATCAAACATGGCGGCACTCGATCACACTATAAACCCTACGGGGTCGTCTCGCAAGAAAAGCTTTGCCTCACTCTTTCAGACGTCGCCCTCGACTACTATACCTCAGAAACCAATCCAAAAATACAAGGGAAGTCCAATGATCTCATTTACGGATGAAGAAATTTCATCTCTCGCTGAGCCATACAAATTTTCATTAGTTGGGACGTTCTGGTATGGCAAGCGGCCGATCGCCACTATTCGTTCAACGATTGATCGAATTGGATTTACTGGACCAGTGCAGGTGGGTCTTTTAGACGCATCACATGTGATCCTCCACTTAAAACATGAACAAGATTACTTAAGACGCTTTGCACGGCAAAGTTGGATGATTGCAGGAAAATACATGAGGGTTACAAAATGGACTCCAACGTATGATCCCTCAGTAGATGTTCCCATTGTGCCAGTTTGGATTTCGTTTCCAGGGCTGCCATTGCATTATCATTAGAAATCGTCCCTAACGCAAATTGGACGAATGCTGGGGACCCCCATGAAGCTCGATACTGCAACTGCAGAAGCCATTCGTCCGTCAATAGCTCGGTTGTGTATTGAAATTGATGTTTCGCATGATCTTTCGTCCAGAATTTTTATGCAAGCGTTGAACCGAGTCGTTGCACAACAGGTAATTTATGAGGATTTGCCAAGCTATTGTTCCAAGTATTTCAGATTGGGTCATAAATCTACGGACTGTAACTCGCAAAAGGAAGAAGATACAGTTGAGTTGCTGCAACCCAGAGATATACCACAGCAATCTAAAGATAACAGACAAAAAATCAAACAGTCTGTTGATGGTCCATCCAAGGATCAGAGTTGGACTCTCAAAAAAACAACTGATTCTAGACAGCAGAATAACACGATAACCATACCTATGTCAGCATCACCAGATATCACAACAAAATACACTGTTTCAGATATGCAGGACATTACCAAGCTACGTGGGGTGGATGATAGTTTTCTTACAGATATTACACACTGTCATCAACCTTTTTCTGTGTCTGACAGTGATGTAACACCTATTCATTTGGAGACATCAAACGAGTTGGAGGATGATACAACTCCTGTAGCAGTTGTCTCAGAGATCATGCAAGAAATTGTTCACGCTGCTATGCAGTCAGATCACACTCATATTGATGATTATCCGGCAACATCAATGGCTGCAACTACAGAAATTCCTTTCCAAGCACCACCTCGTCTACTTCGTCGACAACGTCATCATTTAGAGCTTTCCTCCCCACCTCTAACGCGGTCCAGAGTAGCTCTCTCAAATTCATTTGATTGCCTATCAACTCAATGAATATTATGATTTGGAATATCAGGTGGATTCGTACTTCCTTGCAGCATCTTTTAGCTTTATTACGTCGTTATAATATACATCTTCTGGTTCTCATTGAGCCAAAACTGCGACCTTCTTCTTTGCTATCTTATCGTCTTAAACTAGGTTTTACCAAAGCACTATCAGTTTGCAATGATAACATATGGATCTTCTAGAGTGCAGCATTTTTGTATTTGGAAGTGGAGCGCTTGGGTATTCAATATCACTCCATGCAACTTCAGTGGAAACCTACAGGTCAAACGTTTTACACTACTTTGTATATAGATTACATACGGTTGCCTCACGTTGGCCTCTTTGGGAGGATCTAGTGAACATTCGTAATGAGATTGCTCTACCTTGGTTGTTGGGTGGAGATTTTAATACTTTTTGACGTTAGATGAACACAAGAGCCGCTCTTCTCCTTCCCTACGAACACTGCAGGATTTTAATGATTGTGTATCAACATGCTCGCTACTTCCAATCAACTATCAGGGCTCTACATTTACATGGAGTGATGGGCGAGGACTTGGTCGGGTTTGGCGGAGATTGGATAGATATCTATGCACATCTAGCTTCTTTGATTTATCTGAGTCTGTCTCATACCAGCATCTCAGTCGTACCACATCAGACCACTGTCCACTCTATCTTGAATGTTTATCGGATAGAACAGCTAGGACAACGGCTTTTCGCTATCTAGATGTCTGGACCACTCACTCGGATTTCCATCATTTTGTTGTGCAACATTGGCAATCTTACGCTACAACAGGAGGGATGATTGGGTTTTATAACAAACTTCGGCAGCTTAAACAACATCTCAAACAATGGAATAAGGATATTTTTGGGAATATTTTTGACTCTATTACTCAAGCCGAAACTGAGACTCTAAGATTGGAACGTGAGTACGACAACAATCCCACAGATGATTCTCGTGAAAGGTACCATCGCAGCATGGCGTTTTTGTTCAAGCAGCAGCACCGTGCTACATTATTTTGGCAGCAAAAAGCACATGTGAAATAGATGAAGGAGGGTGATGCAAACACACGTTACTATCATCAAACATTTAAGGAGCGAAGAAGAGGCCAGACAATTACTAGAATTGTTGATTCCAATGGTATGGAATATTTATAGCAAGAAGATATTGAACGCCAGGCAGTACATTACTATGAAACATTATTTGCTGCGGAACATCTGTCAGATGCATCGCCATTATTACAATATATTCCATCTATCTTGATACATCACGATAATGAGATTCTAATGGCTTTGCCAGACATTCAGGAAGTACAGAGGGCTATTTGGGATCTTAGTCCTTCTAGTGCTGCTGTCCCAGATGGTTTTCCCGGATCCTTCTTTCGTACATTTTGGTCTACTATAAAAACTGACGTCCACAAAGCTATGCAAGAATTTTTCCTTCGTATAAGTCCACCTAAACAGCTTGCGGCAACATTAATCACACTCATTCCAAAGGTATCAAATCCACAATCATTTAGTGATTACCGTCCCATTTGCTTGACAAATTTTCTGGCAAAAGTTATCACGCGGCTGCTTGCTTCGCGTCTTTCGGATTTTCTACTGAGATTAATATCTCCTGAGCAAGCGGGATTCCTAAAGGGACGTAGTATCACTGATCATGTTTTATTAGCTCAGGAGATGGTTCACATGATAGACAAACACGTCTATGGCGGGCATGTAGTAGTCAAGCTTGATACGACAAAGGCTTTTGATAGAGTGGATTGGTTGTATCTTCGGCAACTCCTGCTCAAATTTGGTTTTCATGCAAGACTCGTGCGAATGATCATGAATAGTTTCTCAGCCACAAGATGTTCGGTTCTCATAAATGCAAACCAGTGGGCTTCTTTCCTGTCTCTCGGGAGTCAAACAGGGAGACCCGCTTTCTCCTTTGTTATTTATATTAGCATCGGAAGGATTCTCATAGGGTATTAATTCCTTAATCAATTCGGGAGAGTTGCGTGTATTTCAAGTTGGCCGTGTACCACAGGTATCCCATTTGGCATTTGCAGATGATTTGGTGGTTTTTCTCAATGGCAGCTCGTCTAACATGGGGCGCTTTGAACAATTTTTGGATATTTACCAAACAGCATCCGGACAATTAATTAATTTCCAAAAGAGCCAACTCGTCGTAGGGAAAAATGTGGTAGGACGACGAGTGGCACAGCAGTTAAATATGCGTCTGGTTAACTTGCCCATGAAGTACTTAGGATCCTATCTATACAAGGAGATAAACCGTTCATCATATTGCACAACATTGATAGAACATTTTGACAAGCGACTTAATGCTTGGTCATCAAATTTGTTGTCTATGGCAGGCCGCCTGGCCCTTATCAAGCATGTACTGTCTACTATGCCTATCCACATTATAACAAGTTCTAGGCTGCCAAAAAGTGTAATCAATGCCTTGAACAAAAAAATGGCTTCCTTCTTATGGAATGGTCAACATCATTGGATGTCTTGGGATCAAATATGTCACCCAGTCGACCATGGTGGGTTGGGTATCCGAAATTTGGAGCTGATACAGAAGGTCTATGACGGGCAATTATGGTGGAAGTATCACTCTTCTGATTCACTTTGGGCTATCTTCAGCCGAGCGAAATATGGCTGCAGGAATGATATCTACGCACACATCTATGACTCTGCCACTTGGAAGGGTATTTGTGATACTCATGCCTATATGAAACTTAATACTCTTTCCACATCGGATGGCTATAGCTGGCCTGCTGATTCCCTTGGTCAATACACTATTAAGTCGGCATACTCGCTGTACCACTCGCAAACACCATTGTTTGAGGCATCTAAATTCATTTGGTGGCCTACATCGCCTCCAAGCGCGAAGGTCTTTTTGTGGCGTTTGTGGTCTCATTCTCTTCCTTTAACCAACACTCTTCGCGCATGGCAAGTCATTTACCCATCTCAATGTGTTTGCTGTATGGCGCAGTCGAATACTCGAGATCATATATTTCTACATTGTCCAGCAACTAAGTCCTTGTGGATACAAGTAGCCAATTTGCTGTCTGGTCCTATGCCTCGCCAGAACACTATATATTCTTATCTCTTATGCTGGTGGCGTCAAGCTTCCGTTGTTACGATGCAAGGCCATGTGAGAGCAGTAATACCAACACTAGTTACATGGGGGATTTGGAAAGAATATTCTTCTATCAAGTTTGGTGACAGCAAATTTTCGTCGCATCATCTCTTTCAACAAGTCCGTTCACATATATATACGTGGTGCGCAACACTTCAAGGTTGCAAATTTGCAGAATCTCTTCCTCAGCTGGTTACCCAAGGATTCTCACCCAAGTTAAAGATTCGTCGGCATAGACTTGTCAAATGGTCCCTCTCCCCATCCGGCTATATAAAGTTGAATGTGGATGCTGCTGTTGGATGCACAAAAGCTGCTGCGGGTGCGGTGCTACGGGATGAATATGGACACTTTATCTCAGCCATTTGTTATGTATTACCATGTGTACCACCAGTTCGGGCTGAATTGCAGGCTTTGCTTTTTTCTCTTCTATATTATGCGATTCATTATGAGGGTCTGTATGTAGAAACGGATTGCCGCCATCTACTTCACTTGGTTAGTCACTCTTCCAACTACACAGGATCAGTCGGAATGGATATCCAACGCGTAATACAGGTGCTGCGACTGAACGGTTCCACACTCTGCTACTGTCAACGACAGGCAAACTCTGCTGCACATTACTTAGCACGATATGGATTACATACAGCCGGTGTTAACTTATATAATTTGGTTGCGTCACTACCTTGTGATGTCCGAGGGTCTTCGATGCTGGATACTTCTTTACCTAATTTACGACTCTGATGGAATGGCCTACAATGTTGGGGGTTGCCTACGCCAATAATGGGTGTAGGCAGCCTTGGTATGTCTACTTCTATACATACTTTTGGTATATACATATTATTGATACTCTGATACTTGCAATGATTGTGGGTAATGCCTTGTGTTTGTGCAATTTGTTTGAAGAAGACGTCATGCGCGCTGCTATCACCGTGGGCTTTCAGCTATCGCAACAACAGTTGGAGGATGCCCATGGTCATATGGCTATGGGCAACTTGGGTATGTTTTCACACTCTTACTCATCCATATTGGATTGACACAGATGCTTGCCTTATGATTCATCTTGATGTGCGAGGTACATGTTTGGTGTTGATGTGGGAGATTCGTGAAGAGCTCCATAGTGCTGCAATGCTGGCAGCTGCAACTATTCCCTTGGATCGATGGCTTTCTATTGTTCCGCTGTTATATCTTTTTGATTATTTATCTATCATTTATACGCTTTTTCCTTCGTTAAGGTTTTATCCACAAGGGTGGTTTTACTTAACAAGGTTTTAGTGCGGCATATCATATATGACTGGAGGTTACACATACTAGATTCTCTTCATGTGTTATTTTCTTATGATGACACTGACAAGGTTGTAATATGGTTTTCTCACACCATAAGTGAGCCTACTTAATAAAAATTCGCTTCTATCAATATATATATATATATATACACACACACATATGAGGTTGTATATATCACATAAATCTTTTCTTTATCACATCTTTTGCTTATATCTTTGTTTTGACATTTATTCCAACTATATACACACTAGTTTCCATCAACATAATGACTTGCAATATCATCATAAAGTATAAAAACATACAAAATGATGCAGCCATGAAATAAAGTAAGCAGGCTAATAAACTCTCTTTATGGCCGTTTGTCTATATATATTTTTTATTAAATAATGGTGTTCGTGGCCTCCTGTATTTTATTGTGATATTTTTCCTCACTTATGGCGGAGGAATACCATTTATACATAAAAGTACATAACTTAAAAGAATGAAACAACTCAAAGGCCGAAAAATAAAGCAGAGAAGTCCACGAAATGTATAGAATATGGATGTCTGCCCAATTTAGATATGATATGCCTTATTAAAACGTTGGCAAGCAAAACCACCCTTGTGGATAAAATCTTGCATGAAGGAAAAAGAGAACATATTTATCCAAGTTGGGACAACAATTCATAACATGAGAAAATATCAATAAATCATATACCAATGTTGTCATGGTTGGGAGTCGCCAGTGTTATCCGAAGCAGCCCATGCAAAACAAAACAGAAGGATAGAGGTCACAAGTATGTGCCTGAAAGAGTGAAGAAATATAAAACCATGTAGAAGCAATAGCGTACCCAGTCTAACTGCATCCATAAGAATGCAGGCAGTAAATGCATAAATAGGCCAATCCATGTGGAAGACTTTATGAATACCGTGTATGATGTATGTCAAACCTGACGAATATGACCTATAGTAACATCCAGTGTAACATAATTGCGTACAAGAGATGGAAGTGTGCCTTTGGCGAAGGAACATGTCGTAGCAGTCAGCATACCATGTTGGGCCAAATATTGTGCCGATAAGTTTGCTTCTCGGTATGTATGCATGACTAAAGTGTTAGTCTGCCTGATCAAAAAATACAGCCGTCGTAGATGATATACATGTGGCGTTAGTGCTGAATCTAAAAGCATATATATATATATATAAACGTGTGTGTGTCTATATATATATATATATATATATATATATATATATTTATATAATGTATGAAAATATGAATGCTCATGCGATCGCAGGCTTCTAGGCGGAGGCAGCCGCTGCCGCCGTACTTCTCACACTTCTTCTTCGCCGTTTGGATCCCGGTTGCTCTCTGCGTTCTCAATTCTGACTTCGCGCACCACCTTCGACTGCAAAGACCATTCTTTTATCATTTTTAGCGATGTCGACTACACAACCGCCATCTTTTGCGGCTGTGGTTTCCGGCGGAACACCGACACAGAACATCTCCATCTCTCCTAAGACGGTATCGCGATACAAAGGCATTCCCATGATTTTATTCTTGGATTCAGAGATTAATGCGTTTGCTGCACCGTTCATATACTCATTGGTTGGTACATTCTGGTATGGTCGTCGTCCCTTGAAGGTTATACGGAAAGTTTTTGAAAATATTAGATTTCCTCATGATCTATGGATCACTCTCATTGATCAAACACATATCCTTTTGAATTTTCATAATGAAGCCGACTATCTGCGTTGTTTTTATCATCGATCATGGCATATTTCTTGCTGTCACATGCGTATTACAAAATGAACAGTTGACTTTGGTCCAACCGCTGATGTCCCGTTGTTCCAATGTGGGTTGCGTTCCCTGATCTCCCAATACATCTTCACCGCCGTGAAGCTTTATTTGAGATTGTACATCCTATTGGCATTCCTATAAAATTGGATGTGGCTACGACAGATGGTCTACGACCATCAGTAGCAAGAGTGTGCGTTGAGGTGGATGTATCTCAAGACTTGCCGCCGAAAATATATTTGCAGGCTAAGAGTAGAATCATCCTGCAATCAGTGGTTTACGAGGATCTGCCTTTATTCTGTACTTCCTGTCATCGACTAGGACATGCCAAAGGGTTATGTCCTTCGAAAGTTACGTCGTCTGTGCCACCTCTGCCGCCTCCTCCAACACCTCCTCCACCGGCAAAGAGGTGGACTCCAATAAAGAAACCACTTACAGTTTCTCACCAGGATCAGCAGGATCCTCTGAATGATGAGCCACATGCGAGGCTCCACCTAAACTCAGCAGTGAACAACACATCGACACACTAGGCGCTGATGCAGAGTTTCCTCCTCAACAATTTGCTACTGATCATTGTGACTTGGGACATTGCTCAGATACGGAATTGCATGCAGACGATCAGTGCATAGATTTGCCTACTGTTCCAGATGAAGTGGTCTGAAAAATGTAGTTGATTCCTCCATCACCTAAGGAGGATGTTCTAATATCGCGTTTGGAGGAGTCCACTGCGGATGCGGGTTTCATAACAGTAGTCCCTCGCAGGAAACGCCGTGCAAGGAAGGATTTGCCACCGTTGCCACACTCTACCATCTTAACGCGTGTGATACTACCTTTTCTCAATGAATATTTTAATATGGAATATAAGAGGCATGCGTGCCTCTCTGCCTAGGTTACATCATTTGATACGTGAACATCATTTACATTTACTTGCTATTATTGAGCCAAAACATTCTCCATCTCGTATTGCTAGGTTTGGATTGGATCTGGGATTTTCACATTTTTACTCTTCTTAGTCAGAATGTATTTGGGTTTTTTGGCGTGATTCAGTTTTCCAATTACTTGCAACGCATGTTCAGGATCGGGTGGTTCATTTCAGTTTGATATTCCTTCCGCTTCGATTGACTTTTGTTTTTTCGGTGGTATATGCCAAGCACACTCCAGTGTTGCGTCGTCCGCTGTGGCAATCCTTATTGACTTCTCACGGACTACAACCTTGCCATGGATGGTATGAGGGGATTTCAATACCTTTCGGACTCTTGAAGATCATAGTGGACGTTCACACCCCTCACTTACAGTATTGCAAGACTTTAGTGACTGTGTTGAATCTTGTTCTTTGATGGCTCCTCCATTTCATGGTTCCAGATTTACTTGGATAGATGAAGGGGCCTCGGTCGGGTTCGTAGGCGATTGGATTGGTTATTCACCAAGTCATCCTTTCAAGATGCTTTTGAAGACATGCAACTTACACATTTGCCAAGAGTTTCTTCGGATCACACACCTTTGTTGTTCATATGTCGATTACACTCTCCAGGTGGTACTCGCTACTTTCGGTTTCTTGACTCTTGGTTACTGCATCCAAATTTTCATAGTTATATGAAGGAAGCCTGGAATTCTTACCAAACCACTGGTGGTATGTATGGATTTTACTCGAAATTATTTCGTTTAAAGAAGGACATACAACGTTGGAATGAGGAAATATTTGGCAACATTTTTACCAACCTAATGCAAGCAGAAGCTACATTAAGCAGAGCAGAAGGAATATGGGATGCAGACCCATCTTAAATAAATCGCAAGGCATATCATAGAGCCAAGGCCGAGTATCTTCGTGTTTCTAACTATGAGCTGCATTTCTGGAAGAAAAAATCACGTGTTAGATGGTTAAAGGAAGGTGATGCAAACACGCGCTATTTCCATTCTATTGTCAAAGGACGGCGATCACAGTTACGTATACAACAGATTCGTACATCCACTGGTGATTTATGTGCCTCTCCTATAGCCATCATGGATGAAGCAGTGTCTTTCTACACATCATTATTTGCTCGGGATCCAACAAGTCATTATGATGAGATTCTTCGCCATATTCCATTGTTGATCACGGCTGACGATAATGTCATGCTTACGCAGCTACCACTTGAGGGGGAAGTTAAGGAGGCGGTTCGGCATTTAGACCCTCTTAGTGCTGCAGGGCCAGATGGATTCAATGATAATTTTTATCGTTCCTGTTGGCCAGTTATTCACAGCGATGTTGTTAAAGCAGTGCAAGAATTTTTTCTTGGAGTTCCCCAGCCCTCGGCGATGGCTAGTGCATTAATCACCTTGATTCCAAAGACGTCATCTCCGAATACATTCAATGATTTCTAGCCTATTTGTCATAGAAATTTTTTGAGTAAAGTCTATACGAGAATCATTGCCACCCATTTGAATATGTTGCTTCAAAAGTTAATATCGCCAGAGCAGACATGATTTATGCAGGGACATGATATCTCCACGCAAGTCTTATTGGCAAGGGAGATGGTTCACATGCTGGATAAGGGAGGTTCTCAATTGTGTTTAAAGCTGGATATGATGAAGGCTTTTGACAGAGTCAGTTGGGAGTATCTGGAGTTACTGCTACGCCGTTTTGGCTTTTCAGATTTTTTCATTCGGATCATACTGAATCATTTAGGTGCTACTACTTTAGCAGTATTGATTAATGGTCAGCCCTCTCAATCTTTTTGGCCATACAGGGGCGTGAAGCAAGGTGACCCCTTATCCCCCTTGCTTTTTATTCTTTCTTCCCAAGGGTTCAGTAGAGGTTTAAAAGCATTGGTGGCCTCTGGAGAACTGCAGCCACTATGTTTAGGAAGGAATCCTTTTCATATTACACATTTGGCTTATGCGGATGACCCGTTAGTGTTCTTAAGGGGCTCAAAGCGGAATCTACGGCGGTTCCACGCGTTCTTAGCATCATATGAAACAACCTCTGGTCAAAAGGTAAATTTTCACAAGAGCAGCTTCATCCCGTCTGCAGCCACATCGCTACACAACAAAGAGGTTTTGAGGATACCCTGCACATGCGATGTTCTTGCTTGCCATTTAGATACCTCGGTTCTTACTTGCACAAGGCCATAAATCGTTCCAGATGCTGTATTTCTTTATTACAGCACATTGACGATCATCTAAATGGATGGCATACTTGTTTACTCTCTTCGGCAGGTAGACGTGTTTTACTTCGAGCAGTTATTTCTGCCTTACCATTGCATGTTCTTGCTGTCTGCGATTTGCCAAAATCGGTGATTAAAATTATAGAACGGAAAATGGCTACATTTTATTAGGGACAACGACATCACTAGGTTGCATGGTCCAATATTACTACACCTTGTGAGGAAGGAGGTTTTGGCATTCGTGATCTTCGCATGCTGCAGCAGGCTTACTAGTGTCGCATTTGGTGGTCTTATCAACAAAATAGTACACTCTGAAGTAAATATGTACATGTCAAATATGGAAACTGAGGGGATTATCGACCTAGGCTGCCAGATTCAACTTTTGGAAAATCATTTGTAGAATCCATGATATATGCATTATTTAAACAGAAGGGCACGGTACGAATATTAGCTGGAAGCCTACGCTATGGGTGAATTCTCTTTGCGTACTGCATATGATATTTGTCGCACACAAAGACCTACACTGCTTTCTGCGAAATTTATTTGGAATAAACATCACTCGCCAGCCATCAAACAATTTTTATGGCGTATTTATCATTTCGCTTTACCTTTTGAGGACTACATTGGTAAGTATAATACTGCTCGACCTACACAATGTCCTTTTTGCAAGCATGCATCGGCCATGGTGGATCATGTGTTTTTATACTTTGATGGTATTCGAAGTATATGGGAGTTTTTTGCATCTGAGTTGCATTGTATTTTCCCATCATCGATGAAACTTTGGCAATATCTCTTATCTTGGTGGTATCGTTCCACATTATTCTCTATTTGGGGTGCTCAAAGTTGTGGTTCCGGCTATTATTGTGCATAACATATGGCGTGCTTATGCATCGTTAGTGTATTGTGATATGATATCTTTTACTACGGTGTCCCCTCGGGCTTCAATCCATTATGACATCGCTATGTGGGGTAAAACAATTGAGGGTTCCAAGCTGGCGGCGAAGTCTTCTTCAACACAACAGCTTCTTTTGTTGCCTAGAACTCGGCCCCCGCGTCCGCAACTGGTTCGATGGTTATCTCCCCCTTCGGGTAGATTGAAATTAAATGTAGATGCGGCGGTTGGAAGGCATTATGCTACAGGAGGTGCTATATTGCGTGATCATGCTGGTTTCTGTGTGGGTGCGGTTTCATTTCGCTTGCCTCAAAGTACACCATTGATGGCAGAGATTCAAGCTGCAGTATTCGGATTGCTATATTTCCTGCCACTGTACCGTCCACTTATTCTTGAATTGGATTGTTCTCATATTTATACACGTCCGGCGCATCCGCATGCAGTTTTTGAAAATTATCATTTGCGGTTATTGAAGACATTGAAGAATCAACATAGGCTTGAATTCAATCATGTTTATAGAGAGGCAAACATGGCTGCCCATTACCTTGCCCAGCATGCAATGATGGACCCTCGGACTCAAACATATGTTCCTAACACTCTTCTGCCTTTAGTCTGCGGTTCCATTAGCTTGGACCTCTCATCCGTACATCTGCGCATCACTTGAGATTCATCATGTCTTCCATATGGATTAGCGATCATTGACTCTTTCTGCCTGTATCCTGAGGGGTGCAGGCAGACTCGGTATGCTTTGGTTTCTGCAGGCTTTTCTGTTTTTGATATGTCTAGTATGTTCATCTAACTTTGGACTTCTCTTCACATGTGCATGGGCTGGACTAAACATTCCTTCGGCGACCGTTCCTTCTGGACCGAACGAGGATGCCTGTTATCGGACATTGTCTGTGATTTACTATCCCTTCTGCGAGATCATGTTAGCGACCAGGCAGTGGAGGTTCACACGTCAGTTTTCAAGGTTGGTAAATATGCACTCTTTTTCCTTCGTGCAAGATATTATCCACAAGTGTGGTTTTGCTTGCCAAGGTTTTAATGAGACATATCATACCACTTTTGAAAACACACCTCCCCTTTTACATAGCATTTGGTACAATATGTATCTTCCATTGAGTTCCTTTATTCAATTATGCAATGACTTTGTATGTAATAATGGTATTCCTCCGCCATAAGTGAGGGTCATGCTCTAAATAAAATGTAGGGACACGCGTCTCTTTTATATGTATATATATATATGTGTATATATAAATGTATATATATATATATGTATTTATATATGTATAATTGCACTCACTTTATTCATATGATGACGTTGGATGTACTATGATATTCCTCCACCATAAGTGAGGCCTGAATAAAAACGTTTTTGTCAAAAAGAAAATATATATATATATATATATATATATATATGTATGTATGTATGTATGTATGTATGTATGTAATAAACATGGAGATCATGTGAAGAAATCATCCAAAAATATAAACAAACACATAACTGATGATCTTTATGGAAAACATATGAAGACATGCATAAAAATGTCTTCTTAGTAATCTTTTCCTAACATGTCATATATCTTCATTTTCTTTCTTTAACTTGTACAATTATTACATATGAGTGTTCATTTTAATTTATTTATTCATGTAGTCCATTTTTGTTCATGTTTGCCAAGCGTATACACACATTATATCGTCATATCTACATCACTTATGAACATAGCTTTTACATATTATTGATACTAAATCATTGGATATACATCATGAATGATCAAAATTTATGTAGACATATATACTTAGATCCTTTAAAATCCATGAAAGATCTAGGAAGAATATTTTCCTTTATCATTTGACCTTAGCATGAAAGTGACGATTCCTTCACTTGGCTTAAAAAATCTTCTCTTTCTCCCTTATGTAGCCTGCGGTTGGAACCCAAAAATAAGAGTGGTTAGTGAACAACCATGGAAGTGGATAAATGGAAGAAATATAACTTATCTTAGATGATGTTCTTCCCTTACTACTCCTTAGTTCTTGGCTCAACTAAGCTTGGTCTACTCAGCTCTTGGACGAAGGAGGATGTTGTAGCTAGTGTTTTGTATGTGTGTATGAGATGAAGAGAAGAAATTCCCCTCTTGGCTTTCTCTTGCACAACTTTTGGCCTTAAAGATTTTAATAGAGGTTGGAAGACTTTGTTTTCTTTCTTGTGGAGGAAAGAGAAATGTTCTTGAAGATGAAAATAGGCTAGGTATGAAACGAGAAGAAAAGAGGAAGTTTTTCTCTTGGTCTTTGGAAATTTCGGCCATGGGGGATAAGGAAGAAACATGGAAGATTTGTTCTTATTTTGGACAGAAAGAGAGAGAGTGTAGCAGATGAAATGGATTAAAGATGAAAATGAGAGGGAGATCGAGAGGGGGATGGTTGGAGCGTGATGGAAGCAGGAGGAAGAAATCATAAAGTTGGAAAATTGATGGGAGATGGAATAGTGTGTAATTGTCTTGTAAGACAATGGAGTGAAGAAAAGGTTAAGGAAGAAGAAAAATAACTCCTTCTCTTGGAGTAGAGTGGGGTGGCCAAATGGAGTGAAAAAGGGAGTTAGGTGGCTTTGATTGAAATGTAAGAAAGGTGTAAGAAGATGTAAGATGTAGAAGGCTTTTTGGTAAAATGCATAATGTTACTTGTGGGTTGAAGACAATTAAAATATCTTCTTCCTTTTCTCAATGGAGTGGCCGGGCACAAGGGATGGGAAGGGAGTAGTTTATGAGCTGTTGAATATGTAATGAAGGGGTGTAAGAAGTGTGCAAGTTTTTGGATAGAAGAAAATGATGACTTTTGGTGGTATGAAGACAAAATTTCTTCTTCTTACCGGCTTGTGAAAGGACGGTCAAGAGTGGGTTGGAAGTAGGTAGAATAGGACAAAATACCATCATTTGGTTTCTACACAATTTTCTACACTTAGTATTTTGTTGAGGTATTTTTCTAACAACAATTTCTTCTTCCTTTTCCTACCCCAAAACCGTGTGTATATGTATATGTATATACATATTAATTTTCCTTTTCTTCCTTTCCAATATATTTACCATATACTAATTTATTTTTCTTTTTTGTTTAAATAGTAAAAATTATTGTGTCATGTATTTGTATTGGATTAATTTAGTCTAATAACTTAAATTGGGGTTGCCTTCATGCCTTCTCCAAATATTTCTCCATTTAATGAATTACTTAGTTCATTTAACTAAGTACTTCACTTAATGAACTAGTTTAGTTTATTAATGGTGGCACCTGAAAATGGTTCAAACACAACAAATGTTTGCCATTTGATGTAAGCTTTAAAGCTTCATAGCTTGTTAGTACGGCAACACTATATAGAAAGTATATAAGGCAAGTTTGTCGCAAAAACGTGTTAAGGAATAAATTGTGTTATGCATTTCTTTAGCACACGTTATTTAAATCATGCATTTTTGTTAATCACTCAAACTCTTTTTCTCAACAGCGTCTTCATTTAAAACAGATAAAGTGTATAGCATAATTGTATCCAAGGAACATACAACATATGTATAATTAACCTCAACATACAAGTAAACATTCTTCTACCACCAAGTCTATAAAAATGCAATTTATACATGTTCATCCTTAATATCCCAAATCAAGGTCTATGATAATCATCAATTAATTCTTAATCTCTATATACATCCAGTGCCTCTATGAACCATGTAAATGTCATGCTCTTATAATGCGATGCCTTTTAAAACAATGTCACAAAAATTATGTAACGATGACCGATAAAACATGATATCCATATCCATTTGCCACAACCATGTCAAAACGTAACTTTCATGAACATGTCATTTTCATATGATGGCTACAGCAGTTATCATAACGTATGAACGATACCGTATGACATACCAAATGATTACCGTATAGTCATTATGTACAAATATGAATTCTGATGAGTGCACATGGTGTTACATAATATGTACATGGCATCTAATGGTGACATTTAGGCAGGAGATCCCTTGTCCTAGACAATGTGTTACACTCGGCCAAACAGTTTGTAACTGTATGGTACTATATACCCATGACACCAACCTCTCCTAGGTTCCAGTGCCATGCCGGCCTTCGGTCATTGATAACATACTCTATGCCCGTGACACAACCCCTCTGGAACTGTGTCAAGGTGTCGCTTCATGATCATAACATAATATATCATAACATGTGTCGATGGAATCGATCGTCTCGTCGGTATGGTTCGTTACGTATGAAACTTTTAAAACTTTTCATGAATTGCAAAAGTGCATGCAAATGCCTCTATGTCTAATCCATTCTACATATATCGGTACTCAAATATCCTCATATCATCATGTACTGAAAACTTACTACATATGCAATTAATTTATGTCATAAATCATGAAAATCCATCTTCTTTTCCCCTTTTCTAGTTCTCGGCCAACAGCCCCCTTTTTGGTACAAATTTTCCATCAACATTTTCTTAAATATCTATCTTACACTTCATTTAAATGGTCAAAAACCCTAATTTAATATTCATTTCCATATGCTTTCATATTCCATAAAAATTTACATAAGGTAATCATATTTTCTAACATACTTTGTTTTAGGGATAATTATATCCATAAAGATGTACCAACTTATTTTTCCAAAACAAAATATATATATAGTCCGCGTATACAACATATATATATATATATATGCAAAAATAACCCTTTGGCCGGATATACATATATATATTTATATTTTCCATTCATGTAACATAATTCTTTATTCTATATTTTAGCCTTATGATTAAATCTTCATGTGACATACATATACATTTACAACATGTAATTATTTTCTCTCTTTTTGGACTATGTGGCCGAATATATATATGAGGTTGTATATATCACATAAATTTTTGGTTTATCACATATTTTACTTATATCTTGGTTTTGACATTTATTCCAACTATATGCATACTAGTTTCCATCAACATAATCATCATCATCATCCGTACCTAGTATATCCCAACGACAGCAAAAGCTATCGCTAGGGTCTGGGGAGGGTAAGTGGCAGCAAACAATACCTCTGTCCCAAGGGATCGAGAATTTGCTTCCAGTGAGACCCCCAGCTCTATATGTAACTGCATAAATGACACAATAATAGAGATATGATGTGCTAGTGTGTTAGTGAAGGAATTAAGGAAATACAAAGAGGAGGCTGCCGATATTAAAATACACATAACGTGTATATGTACATATAATACAAAGCAACAGTAAAACATAAACAAACAAGTGCAAAGTCAACCTAAAGCGTAGATAGTGTCTACGCCTATTGACGTCCCTAAATATACTATAAGGTTCCCCTATATATGACCTATACCTCGTTAACCTTAACCTTATGTCGCCATAAACTCCTATCCTGGACCATGTCCTCAGAGAGGTGCAAATCTAGTAGGCCGTACCTAATCTGCTTATACCGATGCAAAAACATACAAAATAATAAAAACATCAAAAAATAAGTAAGTAGGCCAATAAACCATCTTTATGGTCGTGTATATATAACATGGAGATCATCAAGAAATAAGCCAGAATCATACACAAACATAAGTGATAATCTTCATGGAAAACATATGAACACATGCATAAAAATGTCTTCTTAGTAATCTTACCTAACATGTCATATATCTTCACTTTCTTTCTTTAACTTGTACAATTGTTACATATGAGTGTTCATTTCATTTTATTTATTCAAATAGTCCATTTTTGTTCATTTGGCCAAGTGTATATATACATTATATCTTCATATCTACATCACTTATGCACATAGATTTTGCATATTCTTGATACTAAAACATTGAATATACATCATGGATGATCCAACTTTATATGAACATATATACTTATATCTTTGAAAATCCATGAAAGATCTTGGAAGAGTACATACTACTTAACCTTAGTATGAAAGTGAAGATTCCTTCACTTGGCTTGATGAAAACCTTCTCTTTCTCCCTTATGTAACCCACGGCTGGAACCCAAAAATAAGAGTGGTTATTGAACAACCATGGAAATAAATAAATAGAAGAAATATAATTTATCTTAGATGATGTTCTTACCTTGCTACTCCTTGGTTCTTGGCTCAACTACGCTTGGTCTACTTAGTTATTGGATGAAGGAGAATGTTATAGCTAGTGTTTTGAATGTGTGTATAAGATGAAGAGAAGAAATTTCTCTCTTGGCTTTCTCTTGCACAACATTCGGCCATGAAGACTTTAATGGAGGTTGGAAGACTTTTTTTTCTTTCTTGGGGAGGAAAAAGAATATTCTTGAAGATGAAGATAGGCTAAGTATGGAATGAGAAGAAATAGGAAGTTCTTCTCTTGGTCTTTGGAAATTTCATCCATGGGGGATAAGGAAGGAACTTGGAAGACTTGTTCTTCTTTTGGAGAGAAAGAGAGTGTGTAGGAGATGAAACGGATTAAAGATGAAAATGGGATGGAGATAGAGAGGGGGACAGTTGGAGAGTGCTGGAAGTGGGAGAAAGAAATCATGAGGTTGGAAGATTAATGGGAGAAGCTAGAATAGTGGGTAATTGTTTTGTAAGACAATGGAGTGAAGAAACGGTTAAGGAAGAAGAAAAATATTTCCTTCTCTTGGAGTAGAGTGGGGCGGCCAAATGGAGTGAAAAAGGGAGTGGGGTGGCTTTGATTGAAATCTAAGAAAGGTGTAAGAAGATTTAAGATGTAGAAGGCTTTTTACAAATGCATAATGGTTTTTGTGTGTTTAAGACAATTAAAATATCTTTTTCCTTTTCTCCATGGAGTGGCGCGGTATAAGGGGTGGGAAGGGAGTAGTTTGTGAGTTGTTGAATGCGTAAAGAAAGGGTGTAAGAAGTGTGTAAGAGGGTGTAAGTTTTTGGGTAGAAGAAAATGATGACTTTTGGTGGTATGAAGAAATTTTCTTCTTCGTACTTGCTTGTGAAGGGGCGGTCAAAAGTGGGTTGGGAGTGAGTAGAATATGACAAAATACCATCATTTGGTTTATACACAATTTTCTACACTTAGTAATTTGTTAGGGTATTTTTCTAACCAAAATTTCTTCTTCCTTTTCCTACCCTAATACTGTGTGTATATGTATATGTATGTACATATTTATTTTCCTTTTCATCCTTTCCAAGATATTTATCATGCCCTAATTTATTTTTGCTTTTTGTTTAAGTATTAAAAATTATTGTGTCATATATTTTTATTGTATTTAATTTAGTCTAATAACGTAAATTGTTAGCTACTAATTTTTTTAAATCTTATCATATGTCTGAAGATGTTCGTTACCTAGTTTTGTCGTATATCGATATCTTAGGTAATTTATCGTTTGGTTATTTTTCTCAACATTTTTACCCCCAATATTCTATCTTAGTCTATATTATATTACAGGATAATAAAAAATTGCGAGTGCGACCTAATAATGTGAACCCGTTATATGATCGATGTCCTGCTTAATTCCTATTCTTGTTTTTATTCCACCCTAATTTTATCGATATCGAACTTTTATTTCCTTTTCTATTATTTTATTTCTTTTTCTACCAATCCGAAAATGCGAGTCGTGACATTTATACTAGGAATTGTGTGTGGTTCGATTATATGTATATAGGCCAAACACAGTGTATGTGGTGATGTGCATATATATTTATTTGTTGAGATATTTTACATAAGACAACATCAGATTTATATGTGATTATACGTATAAACAAGATTGTGGTGTCTTCTCTGAATTGTTGGTAATTTTAGGGAAGGTGGCTGACAGTCAGCATGATGGATGAAAATGTTGGATTAAAATTGGTAAGGTTTGGGATTGGTTTGGTATGATTTTATGTGATTTGATAGTTAGGGTTTTTGGCTTTGGATTTGGACAAATTAAATTTGGAAAACTTGGATTTTGCGCAGTTTGAGGGTGGATTACATGTTGGAATCAGGAAGGAGTGAATGCTTGTGGTTGGCGCACCACCAGCGGTGGCGCGTGAGCCGCACGCATCGGCCAACTAGCATCGTGTGGGAAAATGCGGTGCGTGCTAAACTTTTGAGAGTTAGGTTTAGACCGTACTTACTACATATGGAGTTAGAAGTAAGAAAATATGGGTGATGAGGCTGTTTGGTGAAGGCTGTGGGGTTGATAGGGGCTTTTGAGTGAAATTAGGGTTTGGAGGAGTGGAGAGGAGTTGGGCTGAGGATGAGGCAGTGGGGTAAGGTGTTGGGCAGTAGGTAGTGGTGGGGTCGAGGGGGTAGGGGGTGAGGTGAGGTGAGATTGGGTAGTAGGTTAGGGAAAATTAGGCCGAGGGAGATACGTGTACGTGTATACGTATATATGCACATGTTTGAACGTGAGCATATAAACATGTATACATACACGGCTGAGGGTGATGTATTTAGTATTTGGAAGTTTTTGACTATTCGGGATATTGTTTGGAATTATTTTGTATTTGGGGACATTTTGGCAATTTTGGCTAATTTTTTCACTTCGAAAGTAATTTTGAAAATTGCAATGTATATTTTGGAAATTCACCTTTGCAATATGAAATATATTGATAATTTATGTTGGTTCCAAACAAATGGAACGTTCGGGCGTAACTACCCAGTCTGAGACAGGGTGCACAGACATATTGGAAGCCATTAGGGCACCATAGACGTAACTACCAAGTCTGAGACAGGGTATCTATGCATATTTACTATTGGAGGACCAAACCGTAAGTCTTACGGTACAAGTCATTTGTAGAGAAAGTGCTACATCCATTGCATTTGATTTTAGACTTTGGATCGCTTTAGCCGGATTTTGGATTTTGGATATTTTTGACATTTTGGATATCTTGAACTTTGGACTTTTGACCGTCTAAACCGGATTTGGACTTTTGGAATTTTGGATACATTGGAACTTTGGAAATTCGGAACTTTGATTTTTGACATTTTGGCATCGCGTTATTTGGAAAACTGCATTACGTTTTCGTTTGGACTAACCCCTGATTGGGCTTGGTTATATGAATTTTTTTTGGTCTATTTTTTGTTTTTTTTGGATGTTAGGGGTAGAAAAGTAAATATATTTGTGAGTGAGAAGCATGCTATTTTCCGTATCGTTATTTGTTTACACTACACTTGCTTCTCCATGTATGATGCCATGGTAAGTATACTGAGGTTACTTGCTGGACGACTTATCGCTCATACTACACTTCTCTATTTTTTAAAATGACCAAGATTATGAGTCAGTCTATATCGAGGATGATTGAGATAGAGAGAGTTGATTTGATTATGACTTTTGAGGAATTCTGATGAAGAGTTAGAGACTTTTGGGTTTTTCTCAGTTTAGACATATTGGAAAATTTAGTTATTTATTCCTTTTTAGTTTCGACATTGTATTGGTTTTGACTTCCGTTGACGTGTATTTGTATCGATTTTGACGCCTTGTATTTTTCTTAGCGAAATACGGCAGGTGAGTCATTTCGAGTACTAGGGCTCGGGACAGGTCGCTACAGTTGGTATCAGAGCATGGCTCTAGATCCACGACAAAAAAGTAGATTTAGGCCATGATTTTAGAAGTTAAGTTACGATTTTACCCTTAGGGTAAAATCTTGGACTTAAGCATTTTAACACTAAGTATTGACTTTAGAATTAAGTTTTGGACATTAGACATAAGTGATGATTGGATGAGGCACGAATAGCTTGTAGACGTTTTATCACTTATCCTATCAAGTTTTGAATTTCACCAAATATTTACCCTTACCCGACCGTTAGAGTTACACTTATCTTTTTAAGAATATAAATGTTGGTAAACTGTGCCTAAATTTTATTGTTACAGCATCATGGTGCCAAGGGGAGATAACAACGACAATTGTAATGGGAATAATCAAGGCGCGATGTAGCGCCCCACTCGGGACTACAGTCTCGACACGGTGACCTATCGTACTCTGCCATGAGATGTACAAGATGTTGATAACATTTATATGCATGTCGACATAAACAAGTATTGAATTAGCGGAAGCATCATAAATAAACAAAGCATAATCGATATGCAACATGCATCATCTCTAAATCTTAGTACATCAGAGTATCATCAGTACAAAAGATCAAATACAAGTCTGAAAATAAACATAAGTGCAAACTATGTCAGCTGGGCCCACTAGCTCCTCACTGGTATCCTACCCTCGGCTGATTGTTTATAAAATCCAAATCCTGCTCACGGAGCTCTGCAAGATGATTAAAACAAAGAATGAGCGATAATGAATCACCCAGCAAGTATGTCATACCGGGTTCGTCATGTTGGTCATGCATGAGAGACGGGGTGATAAAATAAATACATGCGTAAATAGTAATAAAATACAATTTGTCTCCGTTTACTAATAAAGTTACAAATAGTACAAATAGACATAAGCATATATAACCATATAAAGTGTGGAGAATAAAGTCACAACTGAGCTTATCTAAATTTCCGTATTAGGACATCCTTTACTGGTCAAATGTATTTGTAATCCATGTCTTATGCTAAATCCCAGTTCATTGCACCTACAATGTATCACTTTCCGTTTGTTCAACTTAATCATATAGAAGGCATATAAATGGATCAAATAGGGTAACTCAGGGTACTGTTATATGATTGATGCAGTTTGTAACATGACTCATTTTTCATAAGCATTTCAAAATGTAACAGGTTTATGAAATTCATATCATTTCAATAACTTTTATAACATGTAATTTTAATTAATTAACTATAGCACTTTTCATAACGCATGAACGATAACACATGACATATCGATTGATTCCCCATGTAGCCGCATATACAAATATGAATTCCGTGTTCTAAACTTGGTGTTACATCATACATATGTTGATCTAATAGTAACATTGATATGACGGAGATCCCTTGTCCCGGACAAGGTGTTATACTTGGCCAATCAGGTATGGTACATGTATGTTCATGACACCAAGCTCCTTAGGTTTTGGTGCCATGCGGTTCTTCAGTCATCGATAACATACATATATGCACCTGACATCCTCCCCCCGACCCGATGTCAGGCCGGCGCACTAATAACATAACATATCATCATATAACATAAAGTGTGTCATCGGAATCAATTGTCTCGTGGTATGGTTCGTTAAACGTAAAATCTCTTTTAAAACATATCATGTGGTAAAAAACATTTCGTAAAAACGTATCGCGATGATAAAACATTTTGTTTCAAAACATTGATTTATGCATGTCGGTTCGGTTTTGGTTCCTTTGCCGATCTAAAAAATTTAGCACTTGAGGTCCAACATTTAGCTCATGGTTAATATTATAAACTTAAGGAAAATACTGATTCCCTTCTAAGTGATCTCGGTTTTAGGTCTTAAAAACAACCCACTTTTTGGGTTTCAACCACTAGCATCATTATCTTAGATTGTTTAATTTTCATATTACTTCATGGCTAATCACATCAGCCACTTTTTGGCCTTGTCCAACATAATCATTTCTTAATCTATTTATTTAGCACACCATTCATTTAGCAATTCAAATACTATGTCATACACGTATTTTTAAGTACATATAACCAAGTAAATTCCAAAACAACTTTATATGCACACACTTCCCCATATTTGGCCAAATTTATACATTGGCCATATAAGACATGTTTCACCATTTAAAACATATTTCTTATACGTGTATGTATGTAGATATGAAAACAACTCTTGCTGGTACTTATATGTGTGTATGGCCGAGAGGTGAGGAGGCCCTCCAACACAAATTTCACCATTTAACACTTAACATATTATGATCATAAACATGCAACTTGATGTGGTGAAATAAGACATTTAACATACTTGACTTACCCACTTTTCTTCATGATCGTGTATTACACTTTTGATTCTAACATGTTTGAACACATGCATGTTAGTTTCCATCATATATATGAATTTAAGGGACATGATCCTGATGATTATCATGATGGAACTTACATGCAAACATATAGAATGATAGAAACCATGAAAACATACATCCTTAAGCCATGATCGTCAAGATTACACTTCATGAAGAAGGTGATGAAGCGTGACTAAGATGGCGGCCCAAAACAATCCTATCCATATATGTTTATGCATGAAAATGACATGATTATCATCAAGAAGCAAACTTTTATGGTCAAGCATTATAGCAAAAATTTATGATGCATCGCAATCATGCTAAATCAAGACCATAAACATGCACGACACTTCTAATAAACGTAACTGACCAAATTCTAGGATGTGTGGGCAAAAGGACCGCAGGGGTGGACAGGTGTCGGGGTAGGCCAGCCCATGAACGCTTTCTGGTTTTTTCGGATCCCGAGGATGAGCCGATCCGATTCTAACATCATTTATGAGGAGCTGATTCCCTACCAACAGATTCAATAGCACCGTCGTCTTCCCGAGAAAGATCTGCAGAGCTAAGCCCGGACCATTTGATTCAATTCATGAATTAGCTCACTATGAGACTAAAAATCATCAAGAAATATATACGTGATGATCATCCTAAAAACACATAAGGATATGATTCAAAGTGTGGTTCTTAGTGCATTTTTCAAGAAAGTGTGACATGCAACCAACACTTTTCATGAAATGAGACATGCATGCCTAGTCTTTCACTATTGTAACATGCATCTTCATATGAGACATATATGTGTCCTAAACTCCACATGCATGATATTTTTTAATATCATCATAGGCATAAGTAGCAACGTAATAAAAAATCACACACGAGTCTTCATATAAGAGGCATGCAAAAACACTTTATACATATCCATAGAAGAAAATCTCTTAAACATAATGCATGCATGATCCAAGTTTACAGACAAACATAGATGATAAACTTTTTGAATATGCATGAAGAAACTAAGAAGAGTACTTGCCTTTTCCTTGAATTTAGACTTTAAAATGGAAAATTCCTTCTTCCCCTTACACTGGGTACACTCGGCTTAAAGGCCAAAATGGGAGAAGTAATGGTTATTTTTAGAGGATGAACACTCAAATATTTCTAACATCAATCTTGAGAGAAATCTCACCTTTGAGAATCGGTGAAGTTTCCTACTCTTTCAACTTAGGAAACCTCTTCTTTTCCCTTGAGCAACTTTTAGCCTAGGGGAGAAATGAGGGAGAAAACGTATCCATTTAGATGAATAGAAAAGATGATGACTAGGATAGGTGGTGTAGGTTATTACTTCCTACACTTGGGAGTTGCCTTCTTCACTTAAAATGAAGGAATTTTCTTTCTTCTCCCTTGATGAAGACCTCGGTTGGAGGGAGTATTTCGGGGAAGAATGAAGACTTGGAGAGGCTTGAGGGAGATAGAGAATGAGGTTTTCTTTGAGTTTTTTTGGATTGAGAGGGAGTTGTGTTTATTAGAATGTAAGAAATGAGTGTACTTGGGTGAAATAAGGTGTTTATCCCCCTTAACTTTGGTTTGGCCAAAATTTAAGAGATTAATGGGGAAGGGAATAGTCATCATTTTGGCTTATGGAAGAAAAGAATGGAGATTATGGAAGGGAAGTCTTGCATGAAATATAAGTGCTAGAGAAAGTTAGCAAGGAAGAAAAATAATAAAAGGTAAAGTGAAAGAGAAGGAATGGAGGAAGAGATGTGATGGAGGTAAGTTGCATGAGGTTCCATTTGTTGGGAAAACGAAATTGTAAGAAAGGAAAGGAATGGTGTCTAAGAATAAAGTATAAAATAGAGCGAAATGGAAGAAAACCTTGTCTTGCATGGTAAGGGGCAGTCAAAGGGGGTTTTTGGTGGGTAGAATAGGACAAAATTTTGTGCACCTTATTTTCCATGTCCTACTTTATTTTTTCCTTTAATTTAAATGTGTAATAAGTTTGTGCCCTACTTATAATTTCATTTATTTATTCCTGATACCTATTAGGTTACTTAGGGCAAGCTTAAAATTTTTCTAGGGTATATATATAATACACATACAATACTTATTGCGGTACAATGATAAAAAAATTTCATGTATGTAACGGGAGTCGAGGTATAGCACGCAGTGCCTCAGGCCCTGACTAATGCACTGGATGCTATAGCGCAAGTTCTGGCCCAACAGCACCGGTACCAGAACTAGCCACCCTCACCTCCTCCACCTTCACAGATGGGCCTTCGATTATTCTATCAGTCGATGAAGAGGGCTCACGTTCTAACTTTTAGGGGCAGCAGCGACTCTGACGAAGCTGGGGCAGGGTTGAAAGAGATAGAGAATAACCTCTACTTGTTGTAGGTACCCAAGGAGATTCAGACAGATGTTGTTTCATTGTTCCTTCTTGGAGAGGCAAAGTAATGGTTGAACAGAACTGTGTAGAATCTCCCTCAAGCGGTTTTATGGAACCAATTTCCTAAGGAGTTCCGTAGGTACTATGTTCCGACGACTGTGGTTCTATAGAAGATGGCTTCATGCGAGGCTCTGACTAAGGGGAGCCTGTTTCTATCAGAGTACTCAGACCAGTTTCATGCTCTGGGGAGATTTGTTCCGTCGACTATGTCTGATGCTCATCTCAAGATGGTGAAGTTTGTGACAGGTCTTAACTCTCGCATTCATTCAGGTATTGTGAACGCGAATGCAAGAAACTTCAGGGAGTTTTTAGAGGCATGACATCGGGTGAGGCAGATCTGAAGAGGGTGGCTGCCAAAGAGAAGAATTAGCGTCCTCGTGAGGAGATCAGTGATAGTAGTCCCGGACGTTGGGTCAAGATGCCAAGGCGCCAGCTAGGGGGTCGACCACCCAGGCCCTAGCAACCGTGACTGCAGCCAATGCAGAAGCAGCAGGCCATTAGAGTTCAGCCGGTGATGGCTCCTACTTGCCCGACGTGTGGCCGAAACTATACTGGAGACTGTTGGAGGAAGTTAATGGAATGCTTCAATGAAGGATACCCCTGAAGGCGGCACCACAACAGCGTCAGCAAGGTCGGCATGATAGACACTGAGGTGCAGGGGGTCTAACGACGTAGTCACAGGTACATTTATTGTTTTAAGCTTTACTTGATTTTGATGATGTTATCTGTGTAACCCTGTGTTTGAATCCCTAATCTCTTAGGTGTCATCTTACTAGATAGAGTCCCAGCTAATGTTTTATTTGATAGTGTAGCTAGCCACTCGTTCGTTGCTAAGAGGCTTGTCAAGAACCTCCAAAGCAGTCCCAAATGGTTAGAGACACCATACCATGTGCTTGCAACTAGAGACCAGGTGATTGTCTCACACCACTTGTACAAGAATTGCAGACTGGTGAGGAGGATCGGGAGTTCGAGGCAACATTGATAGCGATCCAGTGAGCGATTTGGACATGATTCTAGACATGGATTGGTTGTCTAAGTACTATGCTCATAATGTTTGCAGGCAAAAGCAGGTTTTATTCAAGGATCCTACTAAGGAAGAGTTTACAAATCAGGGGAACACAAAGTTGAAGAAACTGTCTCGCAATATCTACCTGATTGCAACACGAGCATACAAGGCATTGAGGAAATGAGATGAGGGATTTCTTGTGTATGCCTTGAACTCTGATGCAGAGACTCCATCAAATGATGATATCCCAGTGGTGCGAGAGTTCAAAGATGTTTTTCTTGACGAGCTACTAGGTTTTCCATGGAACAAGGAAGTGGAGTTCAAGATTAATTTGATACCAGGAGCCGAGCCTATCTCGGAAGCTCAATATAGAATGGCAGCAGCATAGTTGAAATAGTTAAAGGAGCAGTTACAGGAATTGTCAGACCATAAGTTTATAAGGCCGAACGTTTCGCCTTAGGGAGCACATGT
This sequence comes from Eustoma russellianum, assembly GCA_036186865.1. Classification (NCBI taxonomy): domain Eukaryota; kingdom Viridiplantae; phylum Streptophyta; class Magnoliopsida; order Gentianales; family Gentianaceae; genus Eustoma; species Eustoma russellianum. The sequence continues at coordinate 9,492,855 of AP025053.1, forward strand.
ATTATTTATGAACAAGAAGGACAGTAGCATGAGACTATGCATTGATTATCGTGAGCTCAACAAAGTCATGATTAAGAATAAGTATCTACTACCGAGGATCGATGATCTCTTTGATCAGCTAAAGGTCATTTCGTAAGCTTGTATATTGCAAATATCGACATATATTAAATGAAATTGTTTGTAGGGTGCCAAGGTGTTTACAAAGATTGATCTCCAGTCGGGATACCATCAATTAAGAATCAAAGCGGGAGATGTAGATAAGACGGCGTTCTGCACCAGATATGGGCACTACGAGTTTTTGGTGATACCCTTTGGGTTGACGAATGCACCTGCAACATTTATGGATTTGATGAACACCATGTTCAGGGAGCAGCAGGATCGATTTGTAGTGGTGTTCATTGATGACATATTGGTGTATTCGCCCGATGAGGAGACACATGCTTAACATTTGTGAGAGGTATTAGATATTCTACAAGATGTATGCAAAGTTCCACAAGTGTGAGTTCTGGTTGAGAAGTGTGACATTCTTGAGTCACGTGATTTCTGAACAGGGCATTGCAGTAGATCCAAAAAAATCGAGGCTATTATGGAATCACCGTGACCTACTAATGTCACCGAGGTGTGCAGTTTTCTTGGCCTTGCCGGATATTACCACAAGTTTGTGGTGGATTTTGGAGGATTGAAGTACCACTGAGCCGATTAACACAGAAAAAGACTATGTTCGAGTGGACCTCCGAATGCGAGAAAAGTTTGGCCGAGTTAAAGAAGAGGCTAACTACTGCACCAGTCATGGAAAAACTCTCCAACACTGAAGGATTTATCATCTAAGGCGACACCTTGAAAAATAGGCTAGGTATACGTATTAAATTTCATATGATTGTGTACATATAAACTCTAGCCTAAAACTTTCACTGCAGGGTGCCTATTGATGCAAGGAAAAAGAGTCATCGCCTATACTTTCAGACAGTTGAAGCCATATGAACAGAACTACCCTACACATGATTTGTTGCCGCGGTTGTATTTGCAATGAAAATTTGGCGGCATTATTTTTATAGGGAGAAGGGCGAGAAGGAGTTGAATGTGAAGCAGAGATGATGGTTGGAGTTGATAAAAGATTATGATTTGACCATCAGTTATCATCCGGAGAAGGCAAATAGAGTGGCGGATGCACTGAGTAAGAAGTCAAGCCATTCGAGACAAACTCCACTAGAGCGTGAGATTGAGGAGTTTGAGTTAGATATTGTTGATTCTACAGCGAACGTCTTAGCCGCACTAATTATTACATCGACACTTGTGAACCGAATAAGAGACGCCTAGAAAAACGATGCCACTCTCAGCGGTATTCGAGAGAGACTCCAGACTGAGCAGATTGATGGGTTTCATTTATCTGATGATGGAGGCCTTCTGGTATCAGAGACGTTTATGTGTGCCAAATGATGAAGCTCTCAAGAAAGAATTGTTAAAAAGGGACACAACACTCGACTATCTATATACCTGGGTGCCACCAAGATGCATAACAACTTGAGAAAGAAATATTGGTGGTATGGTATGAAGCGTAAGATTATGGAATATGTTGCCCGATGCCTAGTTTGTCAGCAGGTTAAGGCCGAACATCAGTGTCCTGGAGGTTATCTACAGGCATTGGAGATTCCATAGTGGAAATGAGAGCACATTACCATGGATCTTGTTGGAGGGCTCCCTAAGACATGTAGCGGCAACGACGTTATTTGGGTGATTATAGACCGATTGACGAAGCCCGCACACTTTCTACCAGTTTCAAGTGAAGCGACGACATAGAAGTTAGTGACTCTTTATGTTGATAACATCGTTATTTTATATTATGTTCCAGTGAGTATTGTGTCAGACCGAGACCCGAGGTTTACGTCACGATTTTGGACAGCATATCAGAGAGTCAAGGGGAATGAGCTGAAGTTGAGTACAACTTTGCATCCCCTAAGTGATGGACAATCGGAGATGACCATTCAGACTCTTGAGGACATGCTAGAAGTTTGTGCCTTGGATTTTAAGGGTGATTGGGATAGCACAATGAAACTAATAGAGTTCTCATATAATAATAGTCACCATAACGCTATCGGCATGGCACCTTTGGAAGCTCTTTGTGGGAGAAAGTGTTGATCGCCTCTTTATTAGTATAAGGTTGGAGAGAAGACTATCACTGGACCTGAGCTGGTTGAGCAAAAATTGGAGAAGGTAAAGATTCTTCATGAGAGGCTCAAGGCGGCTCAGGATCGTAGCAAGGGTTGGGCATATTCCTAGAGAAGACCATTGGAGTTCGTCGTGGGCGAAAAGGTATATTTAAAGGTTTCTCCAACGAAAGGTGTGATGAGATTTGGCAGGAAGGGCAAGTTCAGCCCAAGATATATTGGTCCGTATGAAGCGTTAGAGAGGATTGTGACATTGGCCTATCGACTAGCGCTACCTCCGACATTGTCGCAAGTGCACATAATCTTTCATGTATCAAAGCTGAGATGGTACATACCTGACCTGAGTCACGTGTTAGAGGCTCAGCTCATTGAAGATGAAAATTGACGCAACGTATGAGGAGACTCCACATCACATTGTAGATCGTAAGGATCAAGTTCTGAGGAGACGATTTATCTCTTATGTCAAAGCTCAGTGGTTGAACCACACCGAGCGAGAGCCGACGTGGAGCTCGAAGAAGAGGTGCGCGAGGAGTATCCCCACCTATTCGACAATGGTACGTAAGTTTCGAGGAGAAAACGTTTTGTAAGGGGAGAGGAGTGTTATGCCCGAATTTTCCTTGGGAAAAAGTAACAAAAAATATTAATTGTTATCCTATGTGTAATTAATTAAAATAAGAAGATAAATATGTGATTGTGGATATCAACTAGGTAATCCTTATCGTAACGAACTAAGGAAAACTACCTAAGCCCTAATCCAATCATACGGTATAATATTCGAGAATCAGGTAAGTAATCTACCTATGCTTGCTATGTTTTTGCAAAACCTACGCTTTTCGTTTGGTACTAATGTTGGATCATGCATGATTATCATTGATTACATAGTTGTATGAAATTATGTATATAAATATATGTAATTCAACTTATGTAAGTTTATACTTGGAATTGTGTCTGTGGTTCGAATGTACGTATATAGGATAGAGGCCGTGTATGTGGCAATGTGCATATATATTTATTTGTTGAGGTATTTTACATAAGATAACATTAAATGTATACGTGATTATATGCATAAACAAGATTGTGCTGTAATTTGAGTGTCTTAGCTGAATTATTGGGATTTTTGGAGAAAGTGGCAGATGGCCTGCATGGTGGGTGAAGATGTTGCATTGAAATTGGTAAGATTTGGGATTCGTTTGGTATGATTTTATGTGATATAATAATTAGGGTTTTTGACTTTGGATTCGGACAAATTAAATTTGGATAACTTGGATTTTGCACAGTTTGAGGGTATATATAGGTTGGAATCAGGTAGGAGAGAGTTTTGGTGGTTGGGCGCAACACCAACGACGGCGTGTGAACCACACGCGTCGGCCAATTGGCGGCACAATATGGCGTGTGGGTGTATGGCGGCGCATGATAAAACTCTAACAGTTAGCTTTTTACTGTACTTGCTACATATGGAGTTACAAGTGAGAAAATATAGGTGGTGAGGTTGTTTGGTGGAGGCCGTGGGGTTGAGAGGGGGTTTGAGTGAAATTAGGGTTTGGGAGAGTGGGGAGGGGTTGGGCCAAGTGTTGGACAGTGGGTTGGAGTGTTGAACAATAGGTCTGTGGTGGGGCCGAGGGGGTAAGGGGTGAGGTGAGGTGAGATTGGGTAGTTGGTTGGGAGAAAAGTGGGCCGAGATAGATACGTGTACATGTATGCGTGCATATGCACATGTATAGGCGTGGGCACATAAACGTATATACGTACATGGATGAAGGTGATGTTTTTTGCATTTTGAAAGTTTTGGACTATTTGGAATACTGTTTCGAATTATTTTGTATTCGGGGGCACTTTGGTAATTTTGGCTCTTTTTGGTAATTTTGGCTAACTTTTGGACATGGAAAGCAATTTTGAAAAATACATTGCATATTTTGGAAATTTACCCCAACAACATGAAATATATTGATAAGCCGGGTTGGTTCCAAACAAACGAGGCATCTGGGCGTAACTACCTAGTCTGGAACAGGGTGCACGGACATATTGGCCGCCATTAGGGCACCATAGAAGTAACTACCTAGTCTGGGACAGGTTGTCTATTGCCTATTGGCTATTAGGGGACCAATTTGTAAGCCTTACGGTATAATTCATTTGTAGGAAAAGTGCTATAGCTATTGCATTTGATTTTGGATTTTGGACCGTTTTAGCCAGATTTTGGATTTTGGATATTTTGGACTTTGGACTACCTAAACCGGATTTGGACTTTTCGAACTTTGGATTCTTTGGAAATGTGGGACTTTGATCTTGGACATTTTGGCATCGCATTATTTGAAAAATTGCACCATGTTTTGGTTTGGACTAACCCCTCATTGGACTTGGTTATATGACTTTGTTGGGTCTATTTGTTGTTTGGTTTTGGATGTTAGGGGTAGAACATTAAATTTATTTGCGAATGAGAAGCATGCTATTTTCCATATCGTTTTTTGTTTACATTACACTTGCTTCTCCGTGTATGATCCCATGGTAAGTATATTCAGGTTACATGCTGGGCGACTTGTCGCTCATACTACACTTCTCTATTGTTTTTCCAGGATTACGAGTTAGTCTACGACGAAGACGATTGGGATAGAGAGAATTGATTTGATCGTGGCTTTTAAGGATTTCTGATGAAGAGTTAGAGACTTTTGGTTTTTTCTCAGTTTAGACATATTGCAGATTTAGTTACTTATTCCTTTTTAGATCCGACATTGTATTGGTTTTGACCTAGACTTTTCGCACATTCATCTATGATATTGATGATTTCGAGGATTTTATTTTGACTTCTGCTGACGTGCATTTGTATCGATTTTGATGTCTTGTATTTTCCTTAATGAAGTACGGCGGGTGATCGTTTCGAGTACTAAGGTTCGAGACAGGTTGCTACAGAAAGTTAAGACATGCCTTTTGCCTTCACAACATCCGCCGTGAACCTCATTAATGGTGTGCTTATAGACATTAAGGTACGTTTAGGCATGTTCATTTGTTTGAAAGCATCATAGAAAGGAACATTTGTGGAGCTTTCTGTGTTTACTAAAATCTTTTTAACTTTGAAATTCGACACAACCGCTGATATAACTAAGGGATCATCATGCGGGTAACATGTAGGGGCAGAATCTTGATCACAATTTGTAATTTTGATTCCAAATTTGTAATATATATCTATAAGCTCGTCAATGCTTTTGACATAAAGGTATCTTATTCGAGCATGGTTACTATTTCCACCTCCAGCAGTTCCTCAGTGGATATAGTTTATCTCCCCGACAACCCTTCCAGCACATCTGTAAGCAGCTTTTTCAATAAATTTTGACAGAAAACCCCGCCTGATGGAATCTTTGATCTACTCTGCTGATCAATATTCCTTTGCTTCATGGCCATAGTCTCTATGCAAGCAACAATATCACTTAGCATACCTTTTGTCCATTGGTGACCTCATTTGCTTGGGCCAGGCTAGAATGTTTCTATTCTCGACCTGAACCGACATGTATGCTAGAGTGGCATTAAGCGGGGTCGGTGGATAGGACAAACGATCTGTGATACACTTTGGAGAACCTAATCTATCATGTGCTTTGGATTTTCTTCCTCTATGGAGGTGTCACTCTGGTTGTCATAACCTTTTCCTTTCCTAGGATTCTTTTTAGAGTAAGAGCGAGGCTCCACATCTCCTTTTGGTTGCTGCGGAGAATCAGGGAATATTGCTACGTCACGTGCCTAAAAAACATATAATAGATGATAACGGCTGATTAGGGGTAATTACCCCCCCCCCCCCCCCCCCAAAAAAAATGGTGCATGTTCAACCCCCAAATGCCTCCTCTCATTGCACCGAACCTTGTTCCCTTTCCTTATTAAAAAAAGTATTTTTCCTTCCCCCACCATTTTTCCCCTGCCGTCCCACAGCAGCCAAGCCACAAAAGAAAATCTTGTCAGCACTGTAATCAGAACAAGTACACTGTGTGCATGTGTGTAAATTGACAACAAAAACGCAAGCAAAACCGAGGCGAGTGTAACGACTCTGTCCTTAAGACGAATTGCTCCGGTATACTACCGGATGGAACAAACGTCTCCCAGGATACAACGGTTTTCGTTCATACGAGTGGCACTACAGCGTAGGAACATCGATGAACCTGTTAAAGGTGTACTGGTTTCTCGAGTTGATTGTATCGTGATGGAATGCAATGCAGAATGCTTTTTGAAGAAGGATTGCGGTACTGTTAGAATAGTGTATTTTCGTATGCATGCATGGCAATGAGTATATATAGATGGAGGGTGGTTGAAGGAGGTTGAAAGCAGTTTATGGTCAGAACGAATCTGGACCATTGGATTAAAAACAGTTAAGATCTCCACCGTTAGATCGTAATCCTTGTCTGAACAAACGTAGGCCATTGGATCAGTAAACCGAAGATAAGATCAAATCTGAGACGTAGGATCGGCAACCGTGATGAACCGGCAGGATCAACCGCCAGGATCAACCGTGATGACGTAGGATCGGCAACGGTTCAGACTTGATCTGGAGCGTTGGATCACCGCAGATAAATCGTAGACCGTAGGATCAAATAATTATTTTTCTGGAAAAATTTAAAAGAAAATTTATCCAAAAAGATAAGAACCGGGCGGGCGAGCCCCGAGCCCGAGCCCGAGCCGAGCCGAGCCAGACGGGCGGGCGGCGGCGGCGCGCGCGCGTGTGGTGAATCTTGCCTGAGCTGCGTCCTGACTCCGTCAAAAACTTCTCATGCCCAAGGGCACATCTTAGAAGGCTCCAACTTGAACTTTATATGGTGGCCTTTCTCTCTCAAGTGGGCAATGTGGTATACAAGCAAATTGGTGATGTGTTCACTCCTCAAGAGGCCACATCACCAATTTTTCTAATTTCCACCAATTTTACTCCAACTTTGAGCATTAATTTCTCATTCACCCGGTATCGGAATCGAGTGATTCAAAAGCCTAAAATCATCTACTCGTTACGTAGATAATTTAGAAATTTTTAGTTTCCGTTTTTGATTAACGAACACTAATCATAATTAAGCTCAAAGTATGGTGGTTGTCAACTTTTGACAAACCCACTTGCCATCCAATCTTTTTCCATTTCATTTCTCCAACAATCCCCCACATGAATGAAAATTAATGCAAATGTGAATGCAGACTCTATCAAGAAATCAGACAAAGAAATGTTGCATCAGACGAGGTAGCTTCTGGCCTTGAACCTTTCTTAGTGATGTACCATCGGATCCACTCAGCTGGGTAGTGACCTGATGTCTTGAACTATCAGCCTTTACTATGAACCTAGACAATGATACTCACACAACATTTCTTTTAACACCCCTTTTGGTTCTCATGGTTGTGTTCATTATGGCCATGAACAACCCTGGTTTCAGAAAGCGTTTTTAGAGAATTCTTGCCTATCAGAATTCTCATAGAAGCGACCCCACTTCACACTTACATAGGTGATTCCTATCAAGAGTATTCTGCCATACCCCACTTGATTTATCAAGATATAGGACATCATTAAAATCATTAGCTTAACCTAACGGTTCTCTGCAGATAGCGCTTTTGTTTAACGGAATGAGTATGTGCTAACTGAATCCTCATAACTTAGTTTTCCTATTGAACTAAGATTCTGGGATCTCCAGTCAACAAGGTTGGGTTACCGTTACAAAGATTCATGCTTTGTAGGCTTAAGTCCCATTCCGTTTGTCAACTTTGACATTTGATCTCTAGGCAAAGCTTTTGTAAGCGGATCCGCAAGATTCTCCTTTGATTTTATGTAATCAATGGAAATCACGCCATTAGAGATCAACTGCTTAATGGTATTATGTCTTCGACGTATGTGTCGTGACTTACCATTATAGATGCTGCTTTGAGCTCGTCCTATAGCTGACTGACTGTCACAATGTATGCTTATAGGAGCGATTGGCTTAGGCCAGCATGAAATGTCTTCTAGGAAATTTCGAAGCCATTCTGCTTCTTCCCCAGCTTTATCGAGTGCTATAAACTCAGCTTCCATAGTTGACCGAGTTATGTACGTCTGCTTTGTAGACTTCCATGACACAGCACCACCAACTACAGTGAATAAGTATCCACTGGTGGATTTAGAATCCTTACAAACTGATATCCAGTTTGCGTCGCAATATCCTTCCAATACTGCTGGATATCTGCTGTACTGTAATCCAAGGTTCATTGTGTATTTCAGATATCTCATCACTCTATTTAGAGCTTTCCAATGTTCATCACTTGGATTACTAGTGAACCTACTCAATTTGTTTACTGAACAAGCTAAGTCTGGTCTTGTAGAGTTTGTTATGTACATCAGACTCCCAATGACTTGTGAGTACTTTAATTGAGCTACAGGTTCGCCTCGTGATGAGGCTGAGGAGCAGCCCCCTAATGAGGAGCTTGCACAAGGTGCCCTTAACCGTAAGGGGCCTTTGACAAGGAGCCAAACTAAGAGGATTAATTGTCTTCAAGTTGCTTTTGATGTTGGCTCCTTTCTAACCAAACATGTGCAAGATGAACCAATGAACGTTCCTCCTAAATGGGTGCTCATTGTTGAGCTTAGGAACTGATTATCCAATGATTTTCAATGTCAATAAATAAGTTAAAGGGTTGGTGGGAGGGCAGGATAGTCAGTCCGCTTGTTGGTGTCGTTTCTGTAGCTTTTAGTTGCTCCTTTCTTTTGATTCTTTTAAAGTTTGTTTTAGAATACTTATGTTTGGTGTATGAGTGTGATTTGTAGGTGTTATAGGTCTTGGATCAAACGCCTTGAGCTTTGGAAAGGAAGGCTTCTCAGGTTTGGACCAAGCTTGTCCATACAAGGCTGTTTTGTGGTTTTGGGCTTTCAAGTGAGATTGGGCGTGCATGGGACCAGCTGGACCTTGAAGTAGACTTAATTTAGAGCATCTTTCATGTTTTGGGTTTTGTCAAAATCAGTCCACAAAAATAGTTACAAGAGTTGCAAGGAAGAAGTCCAAAACAAGCCCAATTGTGCAAATTAGGGTTTTCGGTCTTCTTGAGAGTGTGGCAGCCGCATCTTATCATAAAATGCAATTAAGACACCTTCTAGAATGTCATAAATCAGATTGGGATGATTGGAAATTAATTATGGAGTCATAATTGAAGATTTGGAGCATTTAAGGAGATAATTCAAGTGAGAGAAAGTTACCAAAGTTAGCAAATCTGATCTTGTGTCACAATAAGGGCTGAATGGCGTGTATTGAAGGCACATGGATACACAAGGCAAGTTCTAGAAGGATGGTTAATGAGGCAATAATTGGTGATTGAGACAATAAGTGTGGATTTGCCAAGAGAGAGAAGCTTACCTAAAATAACAAATCAAATTTGCATCTCAAGGAAGGAAATGGCGCAAACATTGAAGCTCCAAGATGCACCTAGACGTTTTTTTTTGGGTTGGCCAACAAGACTTGTAATCAAATATATTGATCACTTAGCATTTCTTTTGGGGGCTAGACTAATTTCGCACCTTTGAGACTAGAACCATACGGTTTTTGTATTGTTTTTGTTCTTGAGTTTCTTGAATAAAAGTTTGTGTTTTTCCTTTGGTTTACACATATCTAAATCAAGGCTAGACCCAATTAAGGATTGTGTGTTCCTTGTTGGTGATCCACAATCCAAGGATTAGGAGTGACTGGTTGGATTGGACGGATTGAAACACATAACAACCAAACGAATTTGGAGGCTTGAAGGGAAGGTGGTTGCTTGGCACCGTTGTCCATCACATTCAAGGCTTGAGGGACGTTTGTAGAGTGAAGAAAGATCGGGACAACATCAATATACGAACCATATTCGTATCAAGTGGTATCAGAGCTCTCGTTTATCTTCATCTCAAATATCTTTTCTTGTGTCATTTGCGTCATTCTTGTTCTTCTCATCCCCGTCTTCAAATCTTCATCTATTCATCTATTTTTTGTGTCATTCTTGTTATTCTCAATCATTCAAAAAAACGTTTCTTTTCGGAAACAAAAACAAAAAAAAAATTGATCTTTTGCTTCATTTCATCAAAACAAAAACAAAGATTGTTCTTTTCTTCAGTTCAACGAAAACCACAAAAAAAAAGGCTTCATCTTTTGCATCAATATTGATCACCTATCATTAAAGATCTCATCTTCAACACACTTAATCATAGGATCATTGTTGTTTGCATTGAATAGGATTTAACTCCATCTAAAATCAGCCCAAGGCCTAAAAGAAGATACCTTTGAGTCAAACACCTTGTTGTTATCGAAGCTTTTAATTAAATTTGCTTGTGTGATATTGAATACAAGTTTGCTTGTTTTGGTTGTATTGGTATCCAAGGAAAATCTGTTTTCTACTAAACATCCATACAAACACAAAAAGGATCATCTTTCCTACATATAAGCAGTATATTCAAGCATACACAACTGATTCTTGCAAAAGCAAACAAAGGTTGCATCAAGGCTGATTTGGACGTTCAAAAAAAACGAAAAGAAAAGAAAAGAAAACGTGCACAAAAGCAACAAAAAAAAAGAAAAGAAAAGTGCACAAAAGAAAGGAAGAGAAAAGAAGTTCCTTTTGTACAAAAATTCCATCTTTTTGCATCTACTATCCAAGTTGACAAAAACAAAAAGAAAAGAAACAAAACAAAAAAAACCGTGTGTTTGACCCCAAAAAAACAACACACATAAAGCCTTCAATTCTCAACCTTGGATACACATTCATACTATCAATCAAAGAGCTTGCATTTGATATTGCATAAGTTGGTTTAATTAAAGATTGCCCAGGACAACCCCTAGCAATTCTTTGGTTCAACCAACTACATCACTTTTTGGTTTCTTGTTTCTTTGAATCATAGTTATTAAGTGTGTTTAAATTGTGCTCTAAACTTCTTGAAGCTGTTTTACCACTTGTTGATCAATTGGTGTTTTTGAAGGCAAAAGAAGCTTGCAAGGACAGAAAACAAAGCAGATTGTGGTTAGCCAATTTGGGACTTTCCTTAAGAGGTTCTGGCTCAAGATTGGCCAAGGAAAACACTTGAGAAATTTGAGAGAAAACAAGGGAGGACAAAAAAGGCCAAACAGATTGTCGTTTTCCTTATTGTTTTCACTAACAACTCACTTTTGTTTCTTGTGTTAGTTTTCTTCTTTTCTTGTTTGTGATAGCGTTTCAGGTTGCCATGGATGGTTCAAACAGTACCCAAGGAGGAGGAGACAAAGTGGAATATTCAATGGAAAAGATTGCACAGATGCTTAGTAATATGCAATCTAGGATGGATGAGTGGGAAGCAAGGATGACATCCAACACACCTCCTACCCAAGAACAGCCCCCACCTCAAAACCAAGGCCAAACATCCCGTGGAACTGAACCTAAGGGGTCCACAAGAATGGGAGGTAGAGGAGGAGCAAGGGGTAGAGGAGATAGGAGGCAAGGAATGAGACAACAACCTGTTAGGGAGGAATGGAATGATTACTATGAAGAGGAAGAGGTTGAGGAGGTATACCCAAGGCCTCAAGGCCGAATGCAACCTAGGAGGCATGTGCCTCAAGAGGATGATTATTTGAAAACCAAAATAAACATTCCACCCTTTTATGGCAAAAGTGACCCTGAAGCCTACATTGAGTGGGAAAGAAAAGTTGACATGATCTTTTCCTATACCAACTATACTGAGTTGCAAAAAGTGAGATATGCAAGTATAGAGTTCTTGGATTATGCCTTGATTTGGTGGGACCAAACTCAAATTATAAGAAGAAGGACTAGACAACCAACAATTGGAACTTGGGATGACATGAAATATGAGATGAGAAAGAAATTCATTCCAGAATCTTACGAGAGATCCATGTTCCAAAAGTTGCAATGCCTAACTCAAGAAAATAAAAGTGTGGATGAATACTTTAAAGAGTTAGAAAGTTTGTTGATAAAAACTGATACTGAAGAAACTGAGGAGGCAACCATGGCTCGGTTTTTGGGAGGTCTTAATAGGGAGATTGGGTTTCAACTTGAACTCACTACCTATGTTGATCTAAATTCCATGGTTCACAAAGCTAAGAAAATTGAGAGGCAATTAAAGGTATGTTCTTCTACTAGTGGATTTGGTCTTAGAACTAATGCTTCTTCTATTTCTAAAGTGCAGCCTAGGTCTAATGGCAATGGAGGGGCACGGACAAGTTCAAACACATTCGGCCAAAATAGTTCTAACACTCCAAATAAACCACACTTCACTCAAAGGACCAATGGTGCAAATCAAGGTCAAAATGACAAAGGCAAAGGCAAGGCAACCGCAAACCCTCCAAGGACAAGGGAGATTGAGTGTTTTAAATGTAGAGGGAGAGGGCATTATGCAAGGGACTGCCCTAATGCCAAGAAAGTGTTGTACCTTGAGGAAAATAATGAATTCTATTCAGAAGAGGAGGAAGAAGAAGCAACAAAGGAGGAGTACCAAGAGGACTCAGCTGAGGAGGTAAAGAGTGATGAAGAGGGTGCATATAAGGACTTTATTGTGGTAAGAAAAGCCTTAAGTGCACACATGAAGGAGGAAGAAGAAAACTTGCAAAGGGAGAACATTTTCCACATCCATTGTTTGGTAAAAGGCAAAACTTGCACTTTAATTATTGATAGTGGTTCTTGTGCTAATGTTGCAAGTATTGAACTTGTTAGAAAGTTAGATTTACCTATGATTGATCATCCCCATCCCTATATGTTATCTTGGCTAAATGATTGTGGTGAGATTCATGTGTCTAAGCAAGTTCTGATTTCTTTATCTATTGGTGGCTACAAAGATGAAATTTTGTGTGATGTAGCTCCTATGCATGCTAGTCATATTTTGTTAGGTAGGCCTTGGCAATTTGACAAGCATGTTATTTATGATGGTAGATTGAACATGTATGCTTTTACTTTTAATGGCAAAAAGTTTAAGTTACATGCATTGTCTCCACATAAAGTTTATGAAGATGCTAAGAGGATGAAGAAGAACCATTCAGATCCTAAGGAAAAGGAGGCTGAAAAAAGGTTCTTAGAGGTTCTTAAAAAGGAGAGAAGAAGCCTCTTGGAGGCCACAAACTCCTCGGCCAAGGGTACACAACCCACGGCCCAAATCAATCCACCCTCACCCACGGCTCAAACACTTTCACAAGCATCCACCTCACAAATTTCACATCCACCTAAGAAGCATGCTTTCTTTGCAAAATCTCGTGAAGTTACACATGTATTGTATGATAATAAAACTGTTTTGGTGATGCTTTACAAAGATAGTGTTGAATGCTTGTTTTCTAAGAATGACTTACCATCTACCTTGCCTAGTGGTGTTGTTTCTTTGTTGGAAGAATTTGCAGATTTGTTTCCCGAGGAGGAACCACATGGGTTGCCACCTTTAATAGGGATTGAGCACCACATTGACTTTATTCCAGGGGCTGTCCTACCTAATAGGCCAGCTTATAGGGCCAATCCGGAGGAAACAAAGGAAATACAAAGGCAAGTGGAGGATCTCTTAGCCAAAGAGAAGGTAAGGGAAAGTATGAGCCCAAGTGCAGTTCTAGTCATCCTTGTCCCGAAAAAGGATGGCACTTGGAGGATGTGTACAGATTGTAGGGCCATCAACAAAATCACTGTAAAGTATAGGTATCCCATTCCTAGACTTGATGATATGCTTGATATGTTGCATGGTTCACAATGGTATACGAAAATTGATTTGAAAAGTGGTTATTTTCAAGTGAGAATAAGAGAGGGTGATGAATGGAAAACAGCTTTTAAAACTAAATTTGGATTGTATGAATGGTTAGTTATGCCTTTTGGGTTAACTAATGCACCTAGTACATTCATGAGGCTAATGAATGAAGTTTTGAGAGCTTTTATTGGGAAGTTTGTTGTGGTTTATTTTGATGACATCTTGATCTATTCTAAGTCCTTAGAAGAGCATTTAGATCACATAAGGGCTGTTTTTGAAAAGCTAAGAAAAGAAAAACTTTATGCTAACTTTAAGAAATGTTCTTTTGTTTGGACAAAGTTGTTTTTCTTGGTTTTGTAATCAGTTCTGCAGGGATTGAAATGGATCAAGACAAGGTGAAATCCATCCTTGAATGGCCTACACCAAAGAGTGTGGGAGAAGTGAGGAGCTTTCATGGTTTGGCAGGTTTTTATAGGCTGTTTGTCAAAGACTTTTCAACCGTGGCCGCACCATTGAATGAGATAGTCAAGAAAGAGGTTGGATTCCATTGGGGAGAAGCCCAACAAAGGGCGTTTGATGAGCTTAAAAGACGTCTCACTACAGCACCTATCTTGAAGTTGCCAAACTTTGATGATACATTTGAGGTAGAGTGTGATGCAAGTGGCGTGGGAATTGAAGCTGTTCTAACCCAAGGTAAGCATCCTATTGCTTATTTTAGTGAGAAGTTGAAAGGTGCTGCATTGAACTATCCTACTTATGATAAGGAGTTGTATGCTTTAGTAAGGTCCTTACAAACTTGGCAACACTACTTGCAACCCAAAGAGTTTGTCATTCATACTGATCATGAAAGTTTGAAGTACCTTAAGAGTCAAGGAAAACTGAATAAGAGGCATGCAAAGTGGGTTGAGTTTATTGAGCAATTTCCTTATGTCATTAAGTATAAGCAAGGAAAAGATAACATAGTTGCTGATGCTTTGTCTAGAAGGTATACTTTGATTACTAAGTTGTCTTCACACTTGCTTGGCTTTGAATTTGTTAAGGAATTGTATAAGGATGATTCTGATTTTGCTTCCATTTATGATGCATGTGTTGATTCTCCTTTTGGTAAATTTTATTTGCATGATGGCTATTTGTTTAAGGAGAAACGATTATGCATTCCTAAGGGATCAATGCATGAATTGTTGGTTAAGGAAGCACATGGGGGCGGGTTAATGGGACACTTTGGAGTTTTTAAAACTTTAGAAACTTTAAAGGAACATTTCTTTTGGCCTCACATGAAATCAGATGTTGCAAAGGCTTGTAGTAGTTGCATCACTTGTAGGCAAGCTAAGTCCAAAACACAACCTCATGGTTTGTACACACCCTTGGACGTACCTAGTGCACCTTGGGAGGACATTTCTATGGACTTTGTTCTTGGCTTACCTAGATCAAAAGGTGGTAGAGATAGTGTCTTTGTTGTGGTAGACAGATTCTCTAAGATGGCACACTTTATTGCTTGTCACAAAGTAGATGATGCTTCCTACATTGCAAATCTATTCTTTAAAGAAGTTGTTAGGTTGCATGGCATGCCTAAAACAATTGTTAGTGATAGGGACAGTAAATTCTTGAGTCATTTTTGGCGTGTGCTTTGGAGCAAGTTGGGAACTAAGCTTTTGTTTTCTACTACTGCACACCCACAAATAGATGGCCAAACTGAAGTGGTAAATATGACCTTGTCACAAATGTTGCGTGCCTTAATCCAAAGCAATCTGAAAAATTGGGAAGAATGTTTACCACATATTGAGTTTGCTTACAATAGGGCTGTTCATAGTGGGTCTTTGTATTCCCCTTTTGAAGTTGTCTATGGTTTTCTACCCCACTCCCCACTTGATTTGTTGCCTATTCCAATTGATGAGCGTACTAGCATGGATGGTAAACAACGAGCTGAAATGATCAAAAAGTTGCATGAAAAGGTTAAACTCCAACTTGAAAGAAAGAATAGACAGTATGCCAAACAAGCTAACAAGCATAGACAAGATGTTGTGTTTTATCCTGGAGATCTTGTTTGGTTGCATTTAAGGAAGGAACGGTTTCCTAAGGAGAGGAAGTCCAAGCTTATGCCTAGAGGAGATGGACCTTTTAAGGTCATTCAAAAGGTTGGTCCAAATGCTTATGTGCTTGACCTTCCTCAAGACAGGTATGGTTCAGTTTCCAACACCTTCAATGTAAGTGATCTTTCCCCTTTTGAGCATTTTTATCTTGATGATTCGAGGGCGAATCCTTTTGAGGAGGGGGGGATTGATGAGGCTGAGGAGCAGCCCCCTAATGAGGAGCTTGCACAAGGTGCCCTTAACCGTAAGGGGCCTTTGACAAGGAGCCAAACTAAGAGGATTAATTGTCTTCAAGTTGCTTTTGATGTTGGCTCCTTTCTAACCAAACATGTGCAAGATGAACCAATGAACGTTCCTCCTAAATGGGTGCTCATTGTTGAGCTTAGGAACTGATTATCCAATGATTTTCAATGTCAATAAATAAGTTAAAGGGTTGGTGGGAGGGCAGGATAGTCAGTCCGTTTGTTGGTGCCGTTTCTGTGGCTTTTAGTTGCTCCTTTCTTTTGATTCTTTTAAAGTTTGTTTTAGAATACTTATGTTTGGTGTATGAGTGTGATTTGTAGGTGTTATAGGTCTTGGATCAAACGCCTTGAGCTTTGGAAAGGAAGGCTTCTCAGATTTGGACCAAGCTTGTCCATACAAGGCTGTTTTGTGGTTTTGGGCTTTCAAGTGAGATTGGGCGTGCATGGGACCAGCTGGACCTTGAAGTAGACTTAATTTAGAACATCTTTCATGTTTTGGGTTTTGTCAAAATCAGTCCACAAAAATAGTTACAAGAGTTGCAAGGAAGAAGTCCAAAACAAGCCCAATTGTGCAAATTAGGGTTTTCGGTCTTCTTGAGAGTGTGGCAGCCGCATATTATCATCAAATGCAATTAAGAGACCTTCTAGAATGTCATAAATCAGATTGGGATGATTGGAAATGAATTATGGAGTCATAATTGAAGATTTGGAGCATTTAAGGAGATAATTCAAGTGAGAGAAAGTTACCAAAGTTAGCAAATCTGATCTTGTGTCACAATAAGGGCTGAATGGCGTGTATTGAAGGCACATGGATACACAAGGCAAGTTCTAGAAGGATGGTTAATGAGGCAATAATTGGTGATTGAGACAATAAGTGTGGATTTGCCAAGAGAGAGAAGCTTACCTAAAATAACAAATCAAATTTGCATCTCAAGGAAGGAAATGGCGCAAACATTGAAGCTCCAAGATGCACCTAGACGTTTTTTTTTTTGGGTTGGCCAACAAGACTTGTAATCAAATATATTGATCACTTAGCATTTCTTTTGGGGGCTAGACTAATTTCGCACCTTTGAGACTAGAACCATACGGTTTTTGTATTGTTTTTGTTCTTGAGTTTCTTGAATAAAAGTTTGTGTTTTTCCTTTGGTTTACACATATCTAAATCAAGGCTAGACCCAATTAAGGATTGTGTGTTCCTTGTTGGTGATCCACAATCCAAGGATTAGGAGTGACTGGTTGGATTGGACGGATTGAAACACATAACAACCAAATGAATTTGGAGGCTTGAAGGGAAGGTGGTTGCTTGGCACCATTGTCCATCACATTCAAGGCTTGAGGGACGTTTGGAGAGTGAGGAAAGATCGGGACAACATCAATATACGAACCATATTCGTATCACCTCGGTTCTTCCTTAAGTGTATACTTAAGTCTAGTGGGGTCTTTACCGGTTTTACATCAAGCATATTGAATCGTTTAAGAACAGACTCAATGTAGTGACTTTGAGACATGACCAATCCTTCAGCTACCCTAGAAATTTTAATTTCTAGAATAACATTGGCAACCCCCATGTCTTTCATGTCAAAATTTCTTGTTAACATCTTCTTGGTATTCAAGATGATGTCGTGTGTATTACCCATGATTAGTATATCATCTACATAGAGACATACTATCACATAGGCGTTTGGTGTGTTTTTGATGTAGACACACTTGTCACATTCATTGATCCTGAAACCGTTTGACATCATGGCTTGATCAAACTTCAAATGCCATTGCTTGGGTGCTTGTTTAAGTCCGTACAATGACTTAACAAGTCTACAAACTTTTCTTTCTTGTCCTGGAATAGTAAACCCTTCAGGTTATTCCATATAAATCTCTTCTTCTAACTCACCATTCAGGAAGGCAGTTTTTACATCCATTTGATGGATCTCTAAGTCGTAGACTGCAGCAATAGCAACTAGCATTCTTATGGAAGTAATCCTAGTTACTGGTGCGTAAGTGTCAAAGAAGTCAAAACCTTCCTTTTGTCGATAGCCCTTAGCTACCAACCGGGCCTTGTACTTGTCAATGGATCCATCCTCTTTGAGTTTTTTCTTAAAAATCCACTTGCATCCAAGTGGTTTACTCCCTTGAGGAAGATCTACCAGCTCCCACGTGTGATTTTGAAGAATTGATTCTATCTCACTGTTTACTGCCTCCTACCAGAAGGGAGCTTCTGGAGTTGACATCGTCTCTGAAAAAGTTCTTGGATCATTTTCTACCAAGTATGTTAGAAAATCTGGTCCAAAAGATGTTGGTATTCTAGTTCGTTTGCTTTGACGCAGTTCCTCACTTTCTTGAGGAGTCGTTTCACGCACTCGCTTACTAGTGCTTGCTTCTTCGTTGTTTTCGTCTTTCTTTGGAAAGACATCTTGAAAGAACACTGCATTTCTTGATTCCATGACAACATTTTCATGTATGTCAGGAATGTCTGACTTGTGCACCAAGAATCGATATGCACTACCGTTAGTTGCGTATCCTATGAATATGCAATCAATTGTTTTAGGCCCAATTCTAACTTGTCTTGGTTTGGGTACTGCAACCTTTGCCAGACACCCCCACACTTTCAAGTATTTGTAACTAGGCTTATGGCCTTTCCAAAGCTCGTATGGGGTCTCATCCATCTTCTTTGGTGGTATTCTATTTAAAATGACGTTGGCGGAGAGAATTGCTTCCCCCCACAAGTTCTGCGGTAAGCCCGAACTTATCAACATAGCATTCATCATCTCTTTCAGAGTACGGTTTTTGCGTTCAGCAATACCATTCGATTGAGGTGAATATGGTGCAGTCGTTTGATGAATAATGCCATGTTCTGAACAAAATTCATTAAACAATGCATCATATGCGCCACCTCTATCACTACGAATTGACTTAATTCGTTTGCTAATTTGATTCTCAACTTCATTTTTATAATCTTTAAAAGCATCTAAGGCCTCATCTTTGTTACTTAGCAAATAAACGTAACAGTATCGAGTGCAATCGTCAATAAAAGTCACAAAGTACTTTTTACCGCTTCTTGTTTGCACAAACTTTAAATCACAAACATCTGTATGAATTAAATCTAACACTTCAGTGTTTCTTTTGATTGAAGGAAATGGTAACTTAGCCATTTTTGCTTCAACACAGACTTGGCACTTTTCATTATTGAAACTTAGTTTGGGTAATAAGTCGAGATTAATCATTCTTTGTAATGACTTATAATTAACATAACCCAAACGTAAATGCCATAAACATGAAGACTTAAGCATGTAAGCGGAAGTAGAAGCAGTCTTATTAGCCTCATCGGACGTAGTCTTCGTTGGTACAATAGTTATAACACTAAGTTTAAACATATTGTCCATCAGGTACCCCTTCCCTAGAAATACACCATTCTTAGTCAGAATACATTTGTTACAATCAAATACTAGCCTAAATCCATGCCTGACTAGTAAAGCACCAGAGACTAAGTTCTTGCGAATGTCGGGAACATGCAGCACATCCTGCAATGTCAATTCTTTTCCGGAGGTCATCTTCAGAATCACTTTGCCCGAACCTTCAATCTTCGAGCTATCTTTGTTTCCCATGTACAGCCTTTCATTGTCTTTCGCAGGAGCATATTCCTTGAACATTCCCCTGTTTGCACAAACGTGTCTAGTGGCTCTAGTATCCACCCACCACTGGCTAGGATTACCTATAGCATTACATTCAGAAACAACAGCACACAAGTCCAAATCATCCATTGCACTTACAAGGTTGGCTTTGGCTTTCTCTTGCCTTTTCTTGGGCTTCCTGCAGTCAACACTACGATGCCCCTGAATTCCACAATTGTAACATTTTCCAGTGAACTTTTTGGCAACCTTCTTGCCCTTCGCGTTCACTCCGACAGAATTTCCTCTCTTCTTTTTCGACGCCTCTGCAACGTGAGCTTTTGCATGGCCAGAACTGGAAGACGGCTTCTTGTCTGCCCTTCGATTGTCTTCCTCTATACGGAGTCGGACAATCAAGTCTTCCAAAGACATTTCCTTTCTCTTGTGCTTGAGATAGCTTCGGAATTCCCTCCATTAAAGAGGAAGCTTCTCAATCACAGCAGCAACAAGAAAAGATTCACTAAGGGTCATACCCTCCTCTTTCATCTCAGCAACAAGCATCTGAAGTTCCTCAATCTGAGAAACAGCAGTCCTGGAATCTGTCATCTGAAAATCAAGAAATTTTCCAATAATAAATTTCTTAGTACCGGCATCCTCAGTGTGGTACTTCTTGTCTAACGCCTGCCATAAGGATTTCGCAGTTTTATAAGTAGAATACAATCCATACAATGAATTATCCAAACAACTTAAAATGTGCCTCAAACAAACATAATTGCTGTAACTCCACGCTTCAGCAATCAGATTGTTTTGCATGTTCACATTCTGGTCTTCCACCGGCACCACCTCCGGAGGATCCTCAGTCAGCATCCTAGCCAAACCCAACGTGGTCAAGAAGAACAGCATCTTCTGCTGCCAGCGTTTGAAGTAACTTCCTCCAAACTTCTCTGGCTTTTCAACCTGTCCAACAGCAGGAACAGGAGCAGTGACTGGAGCAGCGGATGCAACAAGAATAGCATTGTTCTGTTCCTCAGAAATGCCCAGATGCACACCGTTGAACGAGTTGGAACTTTCGCCTTCCATATCTCAGTTTCTGTTAAAGGCAATACAGAAAACAGAACACGAAACCCAATTAGTGTCGTACAAACAGAAGCCGCATATGCAAACAGAAACCGAACCAGATTACAGTACATATCGAAAATTCGCCTTAAGATTGTCAGCACTGTAATCAGAACAAGTACACTGTGTGCATGTGTGTGAATTGACAACAAAAACGCAAGCAAAACCGAGACGAGTGTAAGGACTCTGTCCTTAAGACGAATTGCTCTGGTATACTGTGCCCAACCGGATGGAACAAACGTCTCCCAGGATACAATGGTTTTCGTTCATACGAGTGGCACTACAGCGTAGGAACATCGACGAACCTGTTAAAGGTGTACTGGTTTCTCGAGTTGATTGTATCGTGATGGAATGCCATGCAGAATGCTTTTTGAAGAAGGATTGCGGTACTGTTAGAACAGTGTATTTTCGTATGCATGCATGGCAATGAGTATATATAGATGGAGGGTGGTTGAAGGAGGTTGAAAGCAGTTTATGGTCAGAACGAATCTGGACCATTGGATTAAAAATGTTAAGATCTCCGCCATTAGATCGTAATCCTTGTCTGAACAAACGTAGGCCATTGGATCAGTAAACCGAAGATAAAATCAAATCTGAGACGTAGGATCGGCAACCGCGATGAACCGCCAGGATCAACCGCCAGGATCAGACTTGATCTGGAGCGTTGGATCACCGCTGCGGTTCAGACTTGATCTAGAGCGTTGGATCACTGCAGATAAATCGTAGACCGTAGGATCAAGTAATTATTTTTCTGGAAAAATTTAAAAGAAAATTTATCCAAAAAGATAAGAACCGGGCGGGCGAGCCACGAGCTCGAGCCCGAGCCGAGCCGAGCCGGATGGGCGGGCGGGCGGGCGGCGGCGGCGGCGCGCGCGTGCGCGTGTGTGGTGAACCTTGCCTGAGCTGCGTCCTGACTCCGTCAAAAACTTCTCATGCCCAAGGGCACATCTTAGAAGGCTCCAACTTGAACTTTTTATGGTGGCCTTTCTGTCTCAAGTGGGCAATGTGGTATACAAGCAAATTGGTGATGTGTTCACTCCTCAAGAGGCCACATCACCAATTTTTCTAATTTCCACCAATTTTACTCTAACTTTGAGCATTAATTTCTCATTCACCCGGTATCGGAATCGAGTGATTCAAAAGCCTAAAATCATCTAATCGTTACGTAGATAATTTAGAAATTTTTAGTTTCCGTTTTTGATTAACGAACACTAATCATAATTAAGCTCAAAATATGGTGGTTGTCAACTTTTGACAAACCCACTTGCCATCCAATCTTTTCCCATTTCATTTCTCCAACAAGTCTCACCCCAACCCCTGCAACCAAAGAAAAGGAAATAAAATAGGAGAACAAGAAGAATAATTCTTGACTTCAACCCTTTTCAATTTCGTTTACGGTATAGTATAACCGAATCGATGTAAGTAAACTTGATGTATTTACTATGAATTTTGTAAAACTTATGTGTATACTTTCGGTATCAATTTCGGATCACGCATTTGTATAAGTACCTTCACATATCATTTGCTATATGTATAAATTTAGTGTGTGTGTGCTGTGTGTATATATGTATGTAAAGGCAGCGGCTGAGTGGCCACTGCTGGTGCATGTGTGTCATATAAGTTTCTGTATATTACGCATTTTAGGGCGCGTGGAGTGGATTTCTACGGTGATTTTTGCGGCAGTGTATTACGCATGAATCATTCTAGCTGCCTCAGGTGTTAGGTGTGAGAAAAAGTGAGTGATGTAAAGTTTGGTAGTTGGCCGAGGTGTTTAGAGAGAGGGAGTGGAGGGTTTGGAGGAGTGGGGAGGGGCTAGGCTGAAGGCTGGGGGATGGCTCAGGTGTTGGTCAGCGAGCAGTGGGGTGGGTCGAGGGTGTAAGAGGTGAGGTGAGTTGGATAGTGGGTTAGGAGAAAAAGTGGGACAAGGGAGGTACGTATACGTATGTACATATATATACACATCTATGGGCGTGGGCGTGTATATGTATGTATGTATGCGATTGAGAGGTAAAATTGGTTTTTTGGGGTTTTGGAATTATTTGGTATACTTGATTGGATTATTTGGTATTTAGGCATTTTGGTAATTTTGGCTAACTTTTGGGACTTGGAGATTAATTTTTTTAAATTGCATTCATATTTCGAAATTCACCCCTATAATGTGAAATATATGGTAAGTTGGATTGGTCCCAAACAAACGAAATGTTCGGGCGTAACTACCTAGTCTGGGACAGGATGCATGAACATATTGACCGCCATTAGGGCTCCATAGACGTAACGAGCTAGTCTCGGACACGGTGTCTGTGACATATTGACTATTGGAGGATCGTATATCTTACGGTATAAGTCACTTGTAGGGAAAGTGCTATAGCATTGTATTTGATTTTAGATTTTGGACCGGTTAAGCCGGTTTTGGTTATTTGGATTTTTGACCGGTTTATCCGGATTATTATGTTTTGTTTAGGTCTAATTGTTGTCTTTGATTTTTCATGTTAGGATTAAAATGGTAAATTCATTTGCAAATGAGAAGCCTGTTGTTTTCTGTACTGTTATTTATTTTATTACACTTGCTTCTCCGTGCATGTTCTCATGATAACTATCGTAAGGTTACTTGCTTGGCGAAGTGTTGCTCACACTATACTTTCTTATTTCTCTAAGACGATCAGGAGTACGACCTAGTTTACATCCAGGATAACGTAGAGTGAGGATTTTGACCGCTTATAGCTAGACTGAGGACATTTTTTGATATTGGGGCTATAGCTTTGTGATTTTTAGTTTATGTACGTTGAGGAGACTTAGTCATGTTTTTATATTTATGACATTGTAATATTCACCATTGCGTAGACCATTGTACATTGTTTATTATTTATGATGATCTCAAGGTTTTGCTTTGTGCTCAGGTTGTTAGAAAAAAAACAAGAAAACAAGATTCAAACTACTACACGAAAACAGAATTTCAGAACCTAGTGACTAGCTGGCTGTTTTTGGTATTTCTGATTTTTATGACTCATAAAACGCCTAAAAAAGTACTAAACATCATTATCTAACATCTTAAACTATGTTTTAGACTAATTTCAACGGCTGGAATCCTAAGGAAATCGCATGAGCACATGAGCTAAACAAACTGCCTACAGTAGAAAAATTTCAGCAACATAAACAAAGATAAATGAGATGAAGAATACCTTGTAGCTCTGATACCACTTGATGCACAAACACTCAGCTATTGTAGGACCTTTCTTCAACTCAATAAATCAGCTGGAACCAAGAAGGAAGGTGCAAAACATTCATGCAACACCAAGCAATCCAACCTGTCTAGATTTCAGCCAAGTAGATGAACTCTTCAGCAAATGACTTCAACTTGAGTGAGCAAGCCTTAAACCCTCTCAAACAATATTCATCCCAATCATATGAAGTAATACAATCAAGAATTAGTTCAAGTTTCTTGAAGGGAATCAAAGATTCAAGTAAAAAACTGAAAACAGTTTTTGGGAGCAAGGTTGCTGTTTTTTTTTGTTCTGAAAATCTGAGGCTACCAACGTTTTTTCTACCTTAAATAAGCTAAGCTAAACTTCTAAATGAAGATACACATGTACATGGTCCAATAGGAGCAAAGAAGGAAATTTAGACAAGCTAAAAACAAGGAAAAATGATTGGACTTGGACAATTTGTTTCTCGGCAGATTTCTCCCTTTTGTTGCAAGTTGATTTTCTCTTTGATTTTTGATTGGACCAGCCTTTCCTTGCTTGAAAATATTATTTAGGACGTCCTTGATGAGTTGGAGTGGCCCCTTCCAGATGATTGGTGTAAAAGGCTGCTTGAAAAGTCAAGAACCTGAAATCTGTCCAGTTTTGAGCATTTTTCTGTTTTGAATTATAACATGACCTTCCAGTCCGAATTATCTCTTCCACTTCAAATCAAAAATTGTAGATCTTTTTCTGTAGATGTGTTTAGACACCAGAATGATGTAATTTGGAGCTGGGACGAGTGCATTACGCCTGTTTGACCTTGACCTGCTTGCAGATGTGGACCTTTGGAAGCAGGTGACTAAGCATCCAGCTTGTTGCAACGATTGTGTAGCTTGATACAGGCCTTTTCTGGAAAGTGTTGAACATCAAAATTGTAGTTTATCCTCTTAGCTTTCACCTCCAACTGGAATCACGTTAATTGGAGTTGTGGTTGATGAGTTATGGCTGAAATACTAAGAAGGTGCCATCCTGCCAGCTTGCCCTTTCAACTCAACTTTGTGTTTGAACGTTTGGCCTTTGTTCAATCAAGCTTCCCTGACCTAAAGACAACTCAAACACATCCAAGAACAACACGTACACTATATACAACATGTCGTAAGGTGTGTTAGGCTATAAGAGGCATATACTTGCAGATATGAATAGCCAGACGACCCTTAAATGTTCATGCAAGTTCTACACGTCCTAAAGAACTAACAAAACATCGTGACATGTGTTTGATGCCTCGCGGGAGTGCATCAATCAAGGTTGAAGACGAGATAATTAGTTAAACTTTAGTTCAAATTGTAGCTTGGTTTTGTTCAAACTTTTGATACACTTTTAAGATAGAGTTTTATGCTTTTAGGACTCTTATTAGCTAGCCAAAATTCAGCATAAGAGGGCCTCATTTGGCCGATTGTAACAAGCTTCCATTGAATCAAAATTAAACTTTATTTTCTCTCCAAAACTATGAGACTTTGTTTTCTTGATTTTGCATCAAAAATCAAGGTTAATAACTCTCAAAAGTGAGCAATTTGAGGGTGTTTGCCAAGGCTGAGAGTGCCGTCTAAGAGGACCTATTGAAGGTTTTCCTATCAACGTACGCTTGTAGATTTTTGTGTGATTGCTCAAGCCAGCGATTTTCTACACAACGGAAGCAAGGAGAAGATCACTTCTTTATGCCTACACCTTTGAGAGAAGGACGTTGGAGGTGGTAGAGTGGATCATTCCATCTTGTCCTTGCATCACTAGTTGTGTTTGTTCATGTAATTCTTGTTTTCATAACCTTGGATTACTAATGATTCTTGTCTTCATATCTTTGTCTTGTAGGAGACCTGATGGTGTGAACAGGATGACGATATCTTGAAGAGAATTTTCACGAGAATGTGATGCGCCATGGACAAGACAATCAAGCCAAGAAGAAGAAACATCACATGATGCTACACCAATGCAAGACAAAGGTCCCCTAAGCAGGAGTATGGCTAAAAAACTTATGCATGAAGTAGGAACCTTCCTATACAAACATGTGAATGATGAACCAAGAGAGGAGGATGTTTATTGGATCCATTTCGTGGAAGCATTAACATAGTTGTAGATAAGTGTTTGCAATATGTGTTAGATATTGAGAGTGTTGTTTACATTTTTGTTTAAGTAATTACCTTTCTTATTAAAGACTTGAACTAAATGGCTAGATATAGTTTTTATCTTGCATATATTGTTTGTATGCGTTTTAAGTCTTTTTAGGTCAAAGGAATCATGGTTGAAGCAAGACAAAGACAAAGCTGAAATTTCTAGAAGCTAAAACAGGATGACACAGTGTCCGTATTTTCATCATATCTCATCAACCACAGCTTGGATTCTTTTGATTCTTCTTTCAACTTCAAGCTAAGAGATTAAAACTTTGGTTTTTTGCACTTGCTCAGATTCGTTCATTATCAAACTCAAAAAACGTTGTAAAGTTGAGGCTGCTGATTTTGAAAGGTCCACAGCTGGAAGCAACTAAAACTTCAACACGTCATATCTCCTTCATACTGGTTCTAAATCAGATGATTCAAAAGCCTAAATTAAAGGTCCTTTTGGTTCTCTACAACTTTCATGAAGACCATGTTTCGGTCCAATGAGAATAAAGTCCTCAAAATCCACTTGCAAAAGCAACTGCACGAATTCTGCCGAGATTTGAGGGATGAAGACTTTTGTTTGCAACAATAATTTACTTCTACGTTTTAGCCATTGATTTCATTGGCTGATAGTTAGGCCATTATGTATTTGTTTAATGTAACTTAGGCCTATAAATAGATGAGTTAGTTTTTTGTAAGAAGAGACAGATATGAAAATCCTTCAATTTCAGCAAAGAGCTTGAAGCTTGTGCGATCTTGTTTTTTTATCCTTGAATCTAGGCTAGGCTCCATTCAAGACTTGAACTATCTTGAATGTATATTCCTTATATTTGGGAGGGAAGATCTCTCAAAGGGTTAATTCTTGCTTAGTTGCATTGGAACTCATTTGTGGGGAAGTTCACTATCTTCACGACAAAATAGCCCAGTTTTGAGCAAGGTGAATTTAGCGACATTGTGTATCATCTAAGCTGGTTGGGCAGTTGTGTTGGAGTTAAAGGAAGGTCCAATCTTCATGTACATTCGTGCATCAAGTGGTATCATAACGAAACCTATCTTTTATTTATGTCCAAATTTTCATTTGTTCGTTCTCTTCTCATCTCTAGTGTCATTCAATCTATCCTTAAGGAGATTGAAAACCTTTGTTGTGTCTTCATTTTAGTTCTCTTTGCCACTAAATTCGAAAACTACAAAAAAATCTGTTTCTCTTTGATTTCAGTTGTGTGCCTCTACTAAGTTGCAAAGTTGTTAAACCTGTTCAAAGTTGAAAGCTTACAGTACAAGTTGGAGAAATAAGGATGTTGGACAAATGCTTCAAGTTTGGCTGAACCTTTGACATTACTTGATGGTATAAGGTTGGAGGGCTATTGGACAATTGAGACATAAACCTTGGAACTAAAACAAAATTAAACGGTTAAACGCTAATACGACATGCTTCAATGTTGGCTGAATGTTTACACTTATTTTGGTTGGATTTCAATTGTTTAAATGCTTTCTTAGACTTAAGTTCTTCGTTTAGAAGCTATTTCTGCTTTATTTATATTCAGCCCAATGCTTACATTGCTAACAAAAGTCTTTTACTCATCTTGTTGTAATTGAAGATGTTAGCTTGCATTAAGACTTTGTGTATACTTGACTGTTTGTGATTGTGAACATACATTTCATATTAAGTGTTCAAAGCCACTTAGCCATCTCCTTCCAAAAGGAAAGATAAACCTTGTCACTTTGAGCCAAAGAACCAAGGGTTACAAACAAAAGAAGACCAAACAAAGAAAATCCTATCTATACATTGGCCTAGCTGAAATTATGACGAGTTGTACCAAAAAGCCAAAAGAAAAGAAGGACCATTCCTTCCTAAAATCAGATTCAAAAAGGAAGGTTTAGCAAATTATCATCAAGAAAAAGAAAAGAAAATTTCTTTACCCCTCACGTGTACATTTGCTCCAAGAAAACCGAAGGTATACTTTGAACACTTGGTTGCCTCTATTTTTACTTCTTACATTCATTTGAGTTGCATAAGGCTTAATGATGAGCCCACAATGGGGTCAACGCAACATATTTTCATGTATCATTTATTGTGACATGTTAGTTCTGTAAGACATGGCATATCACTCATCACTCCGCACACACTAGTTCTAGTTTAGATGTCTTATTGTCTTAACTAACCCTTAGGACATGTCATATATGTTGTGTACATTGCATATGTTGCTTGGTGCCTTTCTTTGAATTGTTCACAGGTCAAATGAGGTTGAATGATCGATCGTAGTCCAAATTCTGTCGGATCATCTGATCACCCACCTACACCGATCGTTCGATGTAGCAACCAGCTTTGTCACCTGCTTCTGAATTGCGGATGCAACTTATAGAAACTAGCCATGTAAATTCTGCGAGTTTCCCCAATTAGATTTCGACATCAATGAGACCTAATACTGAAGATTCATAACTGCACAAATTGAGTTCCAATCAAATGGGATTACTTTCAAAACTCATTCACGCAAAATACAAACCAGAGAAAGCTTACAGCACCACATATCCTCCAATGAAAACAAAGGAGGAACGCATGCTGAAGGACAAACCAATTTGAAGGCCGCAAAGTACATTCGGGAAAAAAACATCATGCGCATCAAATGTTTTCTTTTAATCGGACCAAAAATTGCTTTCATAACCATTGGACCGATTGTAAATTTAGTATGTATAAATATCAGTAGGCAAAACTTGTAATTCTAACCCTTTTTTATCAAATTTCAAACAGAACGTTTTGTTCTTTCTTTGAGCCGTGTGCTCATTAAACAGATCCTTTTGGTTCTTGTTTTACCTTTAATTCTGCCTGAGGTGAAAGAATTCCTTTAAGTAATTCAACCGGTTACTTAATTGTATCAACTTCATCTTTTGGAATACAGCATCTTAGAGTCTCAGTGGAGGTTTTAGATGTGTTGGAAAGCCAAGGAGGAAGAGGTTTTGGCGTAATCTGAGCCAAAAGCGACTAGCTACAGTTCAAGGGGTGTCATTGGATGTTCTTTGCCGTAGTTGGGCTTGAATCAGTTCTTGGAGTTAGAGGAAACGATCCATTCCGCATTTGTCTTCATTGAACCGTCTTTTCCTTTGATTTGGGCTACCCGGTGTCGTATCATTTGGTATCAGAGCTTTAAGGTATCTTCTAACTTCATCAATTTTAGAAACTAAATTCATATTAGTTTCTCTTTTTTTTGAATTGTGTTAATCGGATTATTTATATATGTTTTGTATTTGCGTTTGAATGCACTGGAAATAAGATAGGTGCCTGACAATCGAAATTAACTTAAAGGTCATAAGTTAGTTTGTTGAGGTGCTATGTTATTCTGAGCTAAAATATTAATATGTGGTGCTTGAAAGTATCTTAGCTTCTGTTAACGTTTTCAGTTAGAAACATAAAAGTAAAAAATCCAAAAAAAAACTCAAATGCGTAGTTATCATTTCAGTTTGTTTATGTTTTAGTATGTATCTATCTTGTGTTGTGAAAAAAATTTTTGGTTATTGTACCTGATAGTCAACTTGTTCCTACTGCTGTCCCTTTGTAATCTTTGCGATAGACTACAAATAACAAGCTGTAGAAGTTGAAAGTATATAGATACAAACCAAAAGAAAATCAAAGCATAGAGTCAAACGGATTTTAGTTACATTGAGTTTAAGTTAAAAAAACGTTTGTTAAGAATGGAAAACCGAAAACCAAAAGTGTTAAAAACAGATTTTAGTTAGTGTGTTAGACATTGTTGAATTGAAACAAGAAAACCCAAAACAATTTTTAGGTTGTGTTGTTTAAGTGTCTAAACTTGTCGTCCTGTGTCAATTTTGTTGTCAATCTGTTGTCACATCAAGTTATAGACATAGGAAATAAGTTGAACAAAATTGGATTGAATTTGATTTCACCACCCCTGTTACACCTTAAGTCATTCATTGGTAAAAAGTTGTCTGAACTTTTAATTAAAGCATTATTGACTTGAGATTGTAAAAAAAAAAGTGAAGTAAATTTGTAAGAAACAAGATTTGATTTCAAATTTTAACGTTGGCTTTACGTTTATCGTTACTTGGGATTGATTCAATTGTTTAAAGACATTCTTGGACTTAAGTTCTTACTTAGGATCATTTTGTCTATATTTATCCCTACATTTTTATATTGCCAACCTGTTTATCATCTTGTTGTCTTTACACTTCTTCATACTTGCATTAAACTTTCATCTATATTTGGTTGTTAAATTTGTGAAACAGTTTTCATATCATTAGTGTTCTTCCGTGTTGTTCAAAGAACGTTTCACAAAAGCCACACCAAAACCTTGTGCAAGTAAAACCAAAGAAAAAGAAGCCGTGAGCAATGTCTCATAAAGGCAAGTGAGCAGTAGACTCACAAAACAGACAAAGCCAAACCAAAAAAAATCATTAGGCTTGTTTGTGAAAAAAAATGAGAGAAAAGTCAATTTTAACGTCAAAAAAGCAAGAGACAAGACGTATGAGTGATTTGCACAAGAAGTGAGATATAGCCATATCCAAAAAAAATTCACAAAGGTGAATTGTGCAAAACCAAAAGCCAATACATACACCAAAAGTGTTGACTGTTGTAAAAGGTTCCTAGAACAAACCCTTGTTGAACACTTGTGTGTATGTACTGTCTTTCACTTTATTTACAATTGAATGTGCATTAAAGTTTAAAGTAAGTTAAAGGATTGTTCTGTACAAACCCTTAGCTTTCTTTGATTCAGCCATAAACATCACTTGACTTCTATCTTTCTTTGAATCTTAGATAGTCCAAGATTGTTGTTTATTCAATTGTCAATTTAAAGTAGAAATTTACGTTTTGTCAAAGTTATAGTTTGATCTTACTTGCTTGTATTCTGACTTATTTATCTCATTGTTTTACCATCTTGGTTGATTGTTTTGATTAAACATGATTCTGAAAACCATTTGGGGAGTTGAATGTCATAGGAGTGACTATGATGAACTGGAAAGACGTATGAACTCCTTTGGTCGTACGAATGGTTTATGGGTTGGATATTGGGAATGTAAAACTCCTAGATATCAAACTCTTCCTCAGTGCAATAAAGATGTTAGTGCATATTACAATGAAATGCTTGATGATTTGTACTATGCTTATGTTGATGAACATGAGGAATTAAGCATGATTAGGTTCTTTGCTGGTCTAGATAAAGAAATTGCCGATTGCATGTTAAATGAAAAATTCTCATCACTTAATGACATGTATAAAAAGGCAAAGATTGTTCAATCAAACCTAATCCCATGCCAAGTTAATCAAAACTATGGGCATGAACTGAACTCTTATGATTCTGAAAA
Source organism: Eustoma russellianum (assembly GCA_036186865.1). Taxonomy (NCBI): domain Eukaryota; kingdom Viridiplantae; phylum Streptophyta; class Magnoliopsida; order Gentianales; family Gentianaceae; genus Eustoma; species Eustoma russellianum. The sequence goes on from AP025053.1 coordinate 9,524,368, forward strand.
TGACAAACCAAATCCAGTTAAGTTAAGCAATTTGAGTCAGACTATGGATAATATTGAAAATGCATTGCTTCAACTTAGAGACATGGTGCAAGTAATGATAGAATCTGAAAAGAACAAAGACTTGCAATCTGACATTTCTGTGAATGATGGTTTGTATGAAATTAGCCCCAACATGCTTGAAACTGAAACTTCTTTATCTGAATTGCATGTTCAACCTTGTGTACTGTCTGAAGAAGATCCTTCACTTGATTCTAATTGTGGTGATTTCCAAAGTGTTACCAACATGCCATTAGTTGATTTTACAATTGATAACACTTTGTCTGAAAATGATTTTAACTGTGTCATGCATATAAATGAAATCCCTGTGCATGATCTGCATTCTGCTGAGATGCTTGTTTCTGGGTTACAGATTGATTTACATCCTGAACTTGATATTGTTGACAATGATGTTACTATACCTGTTGAGAATTGACATTGTTGAACTAGATTCATATGATTTGATGTTAGCTGAACTAGATAGTCTACTTGACATAGAACTTGATGATGTTTACATTGATACACATTCAACTGCAAATGAACATAAGTCTTTGAATGATCTAGTTGATGAATTGTATGACATATTCAGTTTAGATGATAATCTTATTTCTGGAACATCTGCATTACACATCATGCTGAATACATTCTTGTTGTCATTCCATCTGTTACATCTAGTCTAGATATTGTATGTGTACCTATCCCTTGTAAGATTATTGTAAACACATTGCAATATGCATATTGGATGTTCTTTTATCTGTTAGGATGTATGTGTTCTAAAATCTTTTTTATCATTTTGATAATACATCTTAAACACTTTAGAAAGCGTGTACACACCTTACTCTTTTCTAAAAAAATAAGGGTGCACGAAGGTATTTCACTTTCACCATTCTGCATTATCATGTTCATATTTGATTCTGGTGGATTTGAGAATACGTGTACATCCTGAAACCCTATCCCTTGTGTTATTCATGTTGAGATTCGAGGACGAATCATTTTCAAGAGGGAGGGAATGATGAGCCCACAATGGGGTCAACGCAACATATTTTCATGTATCATTTATTGTCACATGTTAGTTCTGTAAGACATGGCATATCACTCATCACTCCGCACACACTAGTGCTAGTTTAGATGTCTTATTGTCTTAACTAACCCTTAGGACATGTCATATATGTTGTGTACATTGCATATGTTGCTTGGTGCCTTTCTTTGAATTGTTCACAGGTCAAATGAGGTTGAACGATCGATCGTAGTCCAAATTCTGTCGGATCATCTGATCACCCACCTACACCGATCGTTCGATGTAGCAACCAGCTTTGTCACCTGCTTCTGAATTGCGGATGCAACTTATAGAAACTAGCCATGTAAATGCTGCGAGTTTCCCCAATTAGATTTCGACATCAATGAGACCTAATACTGAAGATTCATAACTGCACAAATTGAGTTCCAATCAAATGGGATTACTTTCAGAACTCATTCACGCAAAATACAAACCAGAGAAAGCTTACAGCACCACATATCCTCCAATGAAAACAAAGGAGGAACGCATGCTGAAGGACAAACCAATTTGAAGGCCGCAAAGTACATTTGGGAAAAAAAACATCATGCGCATCAAATGCTTTCTTTTAATTGGACCAAAAATTGCTTTCATAACCATTGGACCGATTGTATATTTAGTATGTATAAATATCAGTAGGCAAAACTTGTAATTCTAACCCTTTTTTATCAAATTTCAAACAGAACGTTTTGTTCTTTCTTTGAGCCGTGTGCTCATTAAACAGAACCTTTTGGTTCTTGTTTTACCTTTAATTCTGCCTGAGGTGAAAGAATTCCTTTAAGTAATTCAACCGGTTACTTAATTGTATCAACTTCATCTTTTTGAATACAACATCTTAGGGTCTCAGTGGAGGTTTTAGATGTGTTGGAAAGCCAAGGAGGAAGAGGTTTTGGCGTAATCTGAGCCAAAAGCGACTAGCTACAGTTCAAGGGGTGTCATTGGATGTTCTTTGCCATAGTTGGGCTTGAATCAGTTCTTGGAGTTAGAGGAAACGATCCATTCCGCATTTGTCTTCATTGAACCGTTCGTCCTTTGATTTGGGCTGCTCGGTGTCGTATCACTTAAGGTAAGTTAAGGATTACCCAGAGCAACTCCTTAGCTTTTCTTGACTCAGCCTACAACATCATTATTGGTTTATATTTTTCTTGAATCTTAGATAGTCCAAGTTTGGTGTTTATTCAATTGGTATTGTGTGGAAGTGGAAATCCGAGTGGAATCGTTTGTGGAAAGCATTGAAGACTTGTTTGGATATATATTCATTAGGTTGTTTGTTTTGATTGGAACTAACCCGAGATTCTACCAAGAACACAAGGCAAGGATTGAGTGAACATACACACGAGAGAAAGGGAGCAAATAGTTGCTTGAACTAACATAACAAACTCTCTTCGGTCTTTGTGTTTGTTTTTATTTTCTTGTTGCTTTCAGGAAAACATGGCTGAATCACATGGAAGGGAACAAACCCCTCCTACTACCCCTACCATAATGTTAACCAACAAACCAAAGGACAAAGTGCAACTCAAGATAGAAGAGAACCACAAAGCATACATTTAAACGAAGGAACACTTATGATGGTGAGGCATGGCATGAAAGCCAAGGAAAAGAGCGCATGGAAGAGGACGTGGACTGAATGGTGGACGAAGACTTGTGCCTTTTGAGGAAATATTTGAAGATCCACAAGAGTACAATGAATACTACCATGCAGAAAGGTATCCTAACCGAAGGTATGATAGAAATGAACCCCTTGAGGAAGAATTCATTACTACTAAGCTGAGTATTCCTTCTTTTCAAGGTAAAAGTGATCCAGAAGCATACTTTGATTGTGAGCTCAAGGTAGATCATATGTATTCTTGCACTAATTATTCTGAATTAGCTAAAGTGCGGTATGCAGCCTTTGATTTTGTAGATTATACCTTGAATTGGTGGGAACATCTAGAAAACACAAGGAGAAGAACCAGACAAACCCTGTTGCCACTTGGGAAGAGATGAAACAAGAAATGAGGAAAAGATTCATTCCTCAAACTTATGAAAGATCCATATACCAAAAGCTGCAACAACTAACTCAAGGTAACAAATGTGTTGATGAATATTATAAGGAGTTAGAACATTTGCTTACTAGGGCAAACATAGAAGAACCTGAGGAGGCCACAATGGCAAGACTTTAGCTGGACTCAATAAAGAAATAGCCAACAAAGTTGAGCTCACAACATATTCGGACTTGTCTTCTATGGTTCATATAGCGGAAAAGGTTGAAAGGCAGCTTAAGGTAAGGCCACACTTTCCTTCTTTTTGGCCTAACCCTTCTTCATTTCCAAAAACGCAGCCTAAAACAACTTTTAGACCACCACAAACTCAAGGCCATGGGTTTCAAGGGAGGAGTCAGCAAAACTTTCAAAAACATCCACAAAATAATTCTCCAACCGTGGAAAAGGGCAAAACCAATGTGGAAGGTACAACTTCTAAATCAAATAATAGAATTAGAGACATAGAATGCTTTAAATGCCTAAGAAAGGGTCACTTTGCAAACCAATGTCCTAATCCTAAGCGTATCATGTTTATTGAAGAATCTAATGAGTATTATTCAGAGGAAGATGAGGGAAAAGTTGAGGAAACCGAAGAAGTTTGAGAGGAAGTTGAGGAAATTGTAAGTGAGAGTGAGGGATGTGAAAGCAAAGAGTTCTTAGTTGTGAGGAGAGCCTTGAACGCACAAGTAAAAATAGAAGAACAAGATTTGCAAATAGAAAACATTTTTCACATTCACTGCATTGTTTAAGGAAAAGTTTGCACACTTATCATTGATTCTGGTTCTTGTACAAATGTGGCTAGTGTGGAAATTGTAAGAAAGCTTGATTTGCCTTTAAGTAATCACCCACACCCTTATAAGCTTTCATGGTTGAATGATTGTGGAGAAGTTAACGTTAGCAAGCGAGTTTTAATTCCATTGTCAATTGGTGGGTACAAAGACGAAATATTATGTGATGTAGCTCCCACGCATGCTAGTCATATCCTGTTAGGTAGGCCATGGCAATTTGATAACAAAGTTACTTATGATGGCTACTAAAATAGGTATTCATTCAAATTTAACAAGTTGTTTAAGCTACACACGTTACCCCCACACAAGGTACATGAGGATCAAAAGAGAATGACAAAGAATATGAGTGATCCTAAGGAAAAGGAACTTGAAAGAAAGTTTCTTAAATGTCTTTAAGGCGAAAGAAATAAATCCAAAGGCAAGGAACTAGTCAAAGTAGAAGAAAATAAATCTAAGAAGAAATGTGCTTTCTTTGCATCACAAAATGAGGTGTTCCATACAATTAACTCACATAAAACCGTGTATGTGGTGTTGTTTAAGGAATCCTTGTTTTCTTTGTCTGAATTACCGTCTGCTTTGCCTAGTGAAGTTACCTCCTTACTACAAGAGTTTTCCAGCTTGTTTCCTGAAGAAGAACCATCCGGATTACCAACAGTGAGAGGCATTGAACATCAGATAGATTTCATCCCTGGAGGTATACTGCCTAACAGACCTGCCTATAGAGCAAACCTGGAAGAAACTAAGGAAATCCAAAGGCAAATTGATGAACTTTTAAATAAAGGGAAGGTAAGAGAGAGTATGAGCCCATGTGCTGTACCTGAGATTGTAGTCCCTAAGAAAGATGGAACGTGGAGGATGTGCACTAACTGTAAAGCTATCAATAAGATTACTGTAAAGTATTAATACCCTATCCCTAGGTTGGATGATATGTTTAACATGTTGTTTGGGGCTAAATACTTTACCAAGGTAGATCTTAAGAGTGGATACTTTCAAGTGCGCATTAGAAAAGGGGATGAGTGGAAAACCGCATTCAAAACCAAGTTTGACTTATATGAATGGTTAGTAATGCCCTTTGGTTTAACAAACGCACCCAGTACATTTATGAGGTTAATGAATGAGGTTTTAATAAAATTCATTGGGAAGTTTGTTGTAGTGCATTTTGATGATATACTCATCTATTCCAAATCCATAAGTGAACACATCACCCATCTGAGGTATGTCTTTGAAACATTACAAAAGGAACAACTCTATGCCAACTTTAAGAAATGTTCATTCTGCCTAAAGAGAGTAGTGTTTCTAGGAGTCATGATCACTGCTGAGGGAATAGAGATGGATCAGGAGAAAGTAAAATACATCACTGAGTGGCCGGTTCCTAAGACTGCTGGAGAGATTAGGAGTTTTCATGGTCTAGCAAGTTCTTATAGGCGCTTTGTTAAAGACTTCTCAACCATTGCTGCACCCCTGAATGAGTAGTGAAAAAAGATGTTAGTTTCCAATGGGGAGAAGCCCAACAAAAGGCTTTTGATGAGCTTAATAGAAGATTGACCACATCACCGATTCTTAGGTTACCAAACATTGATGAAACATTTGAAATAGAGTGTGATGCGAGTGGAGTTGGCATTGGAGCTATGTGAAACCAAGGAAAGAAACCACTAGCTTACTTTAGTGAAAGTTGAAAGGAGCTTCATTGAATTATTCAACTTATGACAAAGAACTTTATGCTTTAGCAAGATCATTTCAAACATGGCAACATTACCTTCAACCCAAGGAATTTGTGATACACACTGACCACGGGAGTCTTAAATATCTTAAGGGGCAGGGTAAGTTGAACAAAAGGCATGATAAGTGGGTTGAGTTCATAGAACAATTCCCTTATGTCATCAAACACAAACAAGGAAAAGATAACATAGTTGCTGATGCTTTGTCTTGGAGATACACATTGATCACTATGTTATCTTCAAACATGTTTGAGTTTGGAACTATAAAAGAGTATGCCACTGATCATGACTTTAGTTCTATTTTTGAAGCTTGTCTTGAATCCCCATTTGGTAAGTTCTACTTGCATTGGATTCTTGTTTAAAGAACAAAAGTTGCGTATTCCCATGTGTTGAATAAGAGAGCTATTGGATTGACATATCAATGGATTTTGTGTTAGGATTACCGAGATCAAAAACAGGTAAAGATTGTGCCTTTTGTTGTTGTTGATAGATTTTCGAAAATGGCTCACTTAATTACATGTAAGAAAGTCGATGATGCTACGCATGTTGCTGACTTATTCTTTAAGGAGATTGTACGTTGACATGGCATGCCGCGCACTATTGCAAGTGATGGAGATACAAAGTTTCTATGTCTCTTTTGGCGCGTTTGTGGAGTAAACTTGGAATTAAACTTCTTTTGTCAACTACTGCTCATCCATAAACTGATGGCCAAATTGAGGTGGTCAACAGAACTTTGTCACAATTGTTGCGTGTCATTATCCAGAAAAACTTAAAGAATCGGAAAGATTGTCTAGCTTTCATTGAATTTGCATATGATAGAAATGTTCACAGTGGTACTTTACATTCACCTTTGAAGTTGTATATGGCTTTAACCCTTTATCACCTCTTGACTTAGTCCCCATCCCTATGCATGAACGTAGCAGCCTTGATGGTGCACATAAGGCTAAACTTATAAAAGGATTGCATGAAAAGGTTAAGTCACAACTTGAAGCCAAGAACAAAGTGTATGCCAAAAGAGCTAATAAGAACCGTAAGGTTATTATCTTTGAGCCAGGAGAACTTGTTTGGTTACACTTGAGAAAGGAGAGAATTCCTAAAGAGAGGAAATCAAAGTTGATGCCAAGAGGAGATGGACCTTTCAATGTACTCAAGAGAATTGGGGATAACGCTTATGTCCTTGGCCTCCCAGAAGATAAGTATGGTTCAGTTTCTTGTACGTTTAATGTTGCTGACCTTACCCTATTTAATGTCAATTTTGATTCGAGGATGAATTCTTTTCAAGAAGGGGGAATGATGAGCCACGGACAAGCCAACCAAGCCAAGAAGAAGAAACAAGACATGATGCTACACCAATGCAAGATAAAGGTCCCTTAACCAGGAGTATGGCTAAAAAACTTATGCATTAAGTAGGAACCTTCCTATACAAACATGTGAATGATGAACCAAGAGAGGAGGACGTCCATTGGATCCATTTCGTGGAAGCATTAACATAGTTCTAGATAAGTGTTTGTAATATGTGTTAGATATTGAGAGTGTTGTTTACATTTTCATTTAAATAATTACTTTTCTTATTAAAGACTTGTACTAAATGCCTAGATATAGTTTTTCTCTTGTATATATTGTTTGTATGTGTTTTAAGTCTTTTTAGGTCAAAGGAAGCATGGTTGAAGCAAGACAAAGACTAAGCTGAAATTTCTAAAGCTAAAACAAGATGACACAGTGTCCTATTTTCATCATATCTCATCAACCACAGCTTGGATTCCTTTCATTCTTATTGGAACTTCAGGCTAAGAGATTAATCTACAACTTTGGTGTTTTGAACTTGCTTGGGTTAGTTCATTATCAAGCTCAAGAAACGCTGTAAAGTTGTGGCTGCTGATTTTCAAAGGTCAACAGCTGGAAGCAACTAAAACTTCAACACGTCATATCTCCTTCATCCTGGTTCCAAATCAGATGATTCCTAAGCCTAAATTAAAGTTTCTTTTGGTTCTCTAAAACTTTAATGAAGACCATGTTTCGGTCCAATGAGAATAAAGTCCTCAAAATACACTTGCAAAAGCAACTGCACCAATTCTGCTGAGATTTGGGGGATGAAGACTTTTGTTTACAACAATAATTTACTTCTACGTTTTAGCCATTGATTTCATTGGCTGATAGTTACTCCATTATATAATTGTTTAATGTAACTTAGGCCTATAAATAGATGAGTTAGTCCTTTGTAAGAAGAGACAGATTTGAAAATCCTTCAATTTCAGCCAAGAGCTTGAAGCTTGTGTGATCTTGTTTTTTTATCCTTGAATCTATGCTAGGTTCCATTCAAGACTTGAACTATATTGAATGTATATTCCTTATACTTGGGAGGGAAGATCTCTAAGAGGGTTAATTCTTGCTTAGTTGCATTGGAACTCATTTGCGGGGAAGTTCACTATCTTCACGGCAAAACAGCCCAGTTTTGAGCTAGGTGAATTTAGCTTCATTGTGAATCATCTAAGCTGGTTGGGAAGCTGTGCTGGAGTTAAAGGAAGGTCCAATCTTCATGTACATTCGTGCATCAGAATGTTCAAGAGAATGTTTGTCTCAAGAGAATGTTATAAAGAGAATGTTTGTCTTGAAGAAGATTTGTCCTAGGCAATGTTTGTCCAAAGTAATATTTGTCCTAGGGAATGTTTGTCCCAAGGAATGTTTGTCCTAGGGAATGTTTGTCCCAAGGAATGTTTGTCATAGGGATGTCTTAAGTAAAGTTTTCCTAATCCCTTCCCCAACAACTACATGGTTTGAAAAGCTACTCAAAGATCAACTTCCCAAAAAGATGAGGACAAGCATATCCACACTAAAAGTACTAAAGGAGGTAGCCAAAAAGATGATAAAGATGTGGAAAATTTGAACTCAAAGTCAAGGACAATCAAGATTAAATTTCAGCCAACTTTTCTAAGATATCTCCAAGCTTATCACAACTTCAAATTTCAATCAACAAAGTCTTCCAAGGGTAGCTCCGAAACTTGGCTAAATGGATCAAAATTGAAGACAATAAAATTAGCTTTTACAAGTTTAACTTTATTCAAAGTGTAACTTGTTTATTTTTCAAACTTTTGATAGAATTTTAAGATAGAGTTTAAGGATTTTAGGACTCTTATTAGCTAGGAAAAATCAGCATAAGAAGGCCTCCTTATGGCCGATTCCAAACATCTTCCACTCAATGAAATTTTAAACTTTGTTTTCTCTCCCAAATTGTGAGACTTTGTTTTCTTGATTTTGCATCAAAAATTAAGGTTAATAACTCTCTAAAAGTGAACAATTTGAGGGTATTTGCCAATGCTAACGTGCCGTCTAGGCGGGCCTATTGAAGGCTTGCATATCATGTTACGCTTGAAGTTTTCGGTGATTGATCAAGCCAGCAACTTTCTACACAACGGATGCAAGGAGAAGATCACTTCTTTGTGCCTACACCTTTGTGAGAGGGACGTTGGAGGTGGTAGAGTGGATACTTCCATCACGTGCTTGCATCAAATCGGTATAAGAGCGACAGGTCAATCAATTCCACCAAGTACCTTGCATTTTTCTTTTCATTCCTTATTCATCCCCATTCTGATTTTTTTCTCGTTTTCTTTTCCATTATTTCCTCTATCACAACATGTTTTTTTAGTCATCATTAAAAAAAATACGTTCCCATTTCCCCAAGGCCGTGAGTATCAAGATTGAAGAAAGCTGAAATTTTGCTTCATTTGAGGTCTCATATCCCTTGACATTTGCATTATCCTTATTTCCCTTCATTTGGCATGTTTTATATAGTGAAAAATAAGAACTTTTATTGACAACTTGGACATATAGGGTCATTGCATCTAGGTTAAAATTCAACCTTACAAAATTTTCCTTACATCACTTACAAAGCCACCTAGTCTTAATCAATCTTGTTGCTACCGAAGCTATTGGTTGATTTTGATTTTATATATGTCTTAATTTTCATATTGAGACTGAATTCATGTATTGATTATTGTTTAAGTGTTGATCATTGCACTACATAAGCCTAATGGCCAAAGAAACCCTAAATCGCCCAAAACGCCCCCATGGCCGAATACCCTTTCAAAACAGCCCCACCAATCCTCAAACCAGCCCATAAACAACTTCATTTGGCCCATCAAACAAAACCCCTAACCCAATTTTTCCAAACAAAAATTAGATTGCAAAACCCCAATTAATTTGAACCTAAAAACACTAAATTAAGACCTACCCGAATCGTTGCCAAACCCAGCCCCAAAACCGACCAAACTAAACCCCAGATCAGACCCCTCACACCCAAATTGACACCTTAAACAAAACACCCAAGCCAATTAAACCAGCTTTGTTCAGAATCTTAAAGCTGCAAATTATTCAAATCAAAAAACCCTAACCCTAATCCAAATTCTATACAACCTCAATCTCCCTCATTTCCAAGGTTACTTTATTGGAAATTAAAGGTACCATATTACAATTCAAGGACACTTACACATTCTGCCCAAAACGAAAATTTTAAGGGCTAGGCTTGGTACTAAATTGTTGTTTTCAACCACTGCTCACCCACAAACTAAAGTTGTAAATCATACTCTTTCATAATTGTTGTGTACCATTTTGCAAAAACATATTAAAAGTTGGGAAGATTGTTTACGATACATAGAGTTTGCATATAATAGGAGTGTTCATGATGGTACATTGCATAGTCCTTTTGAGATTGTGTATGGCTTTAATCCTTTGTCTCCAATGGATTTGATTCTCATTCCAGTGCAAGAACGTTAAAGTTTAGATGGTAAACATAAAGTTGAAACAATAAAAAAATTGCATGAAAATATTGAACTCCAACTTGAAGAAAAGAGTAAGGCATACGCACGAAGAAGTAACAATCATCGTAAAGAAATTTCTTTTGAGTCAGGAGACTTAGTTTGGTTACATATTTGGAAAGAAAGGTTCCCTAAGGAACGGAAAAATAAATTGTTACCTAGTGGAGACGACCCTTTTAAAGTATTTCAACGTGTGGGTCCAAATGCTTACATTCTGGACCTTCCTCCAAGGTATGGTGTTGTTTCCTCTACCTTCAATGTTGCTGACATAACCCCCTACAATGACAAGACCTTTGATTCGAGGACGAATCCTTTTGAGGAAAGGGGGATTGATGCGGATCAAGGATCCTATCATAATGTCACCGAGCCTATAACGAGAAGCAAAGCTAAACAACTTGATCTTGATGTTACAAGCTTCTTGTTTAGGCATGTGTAAGACGAATCAAACGAACATTGGGTTCATTTACTTGAAAACAAAGACGTTTAGCCAAGCTTGCATATGTGTGTGTGTGTTTTTGTATAGTGTGTGTGTCTCTATGTTTGTTTCTCGTTTTCACGACTTTGCATTGCTAATGATTCTTGTCTTTATGTATTTGTCTTCTAGGAGACATGATGGTGTAAAAAGAATGATGTTGTCTGGAAGAAAATGTTCAAGAGAATGTTTGCCTCAAGAATGTTTGTCTCAAGAGAATGTTGGCCTGGAGAGCATCTTTGTCTTGAAGATGTTTGTCTTGAGGAATACTTATACAAGGGAATGTTTGTCGTAAGGAATGTTTGTCCAAATCCCTTCCCCAACAACTACATAGCAACTAAGGATCAACTTCACTACAAGATGAGGACAAACATATCTCCACAACAAATCAAATGGGGGCGGCCAACAGCAAGATAAAGATGAAGCAAAAGTTGAACTCAAATTTAAGACCATTCAAGATTAAATTTCAGCCAATTTTTGAAGACTTATTCCAAGCATATCACAACTTCAAAACTCAATCACAAGTTTACAAAAGGGTTGAAAAATCGGATAGAAAGGAAGAACAAGATATCTACCAAATTTGAAGATAAGGTAATTAGCTTTTAGAAGTTTTACTTTAGTTTAAATTGTAATTTGTTATTTTTCAAACTTTTGGTAGTCTGTTAAGATAGAGTTTAAGGCACTTAGGACTCTTAATTAGCTAGGAAATTTCAGCATAAGAAGGCCTTATGGGCGATTGTATGAACACAATTCATCAAATATTAAAAACGTTTTCTTTCTTCTCCAAAGTTCTGAGACTTTGTTTTCATGATTTTGCATCAAAAATAAAGGTTAATAACTCTCAAAAGTGAACAATTTGAGGGTGTTTGCCAAAGCTAAGAGTGCCGTCTAGGAGGGCCTATTGAAGGTTTGCCTATCAATGTACGCTTGAAGTTTTTGGTGTTTGCTCAAGGCAGCACTTTCTACACAGCAGAAGCAAGGAGAAGATCACTTCTTTGTGCCTAAACCTTTGTGATAGGGACGTTGGAGGTGGTAGAGTGGAACCGGCCATCACGTGCTTGTATCAAATTGGTGGACAAATTTATGTAGGAATCAAACTAAAAGAAGACAACCCCAAGTTCTTACTTGGGAAGAAATGAAATATGAAATGCAACATAGATTTATTCCAGCCACATTGAGAGCACCATATTCAGTAATTTGCGAAATTTGCATCAAGGAAATAGAGTGTTGACGATTATTTTAAAGGGTTAAAAATTTTGTTGGAAAGATCAAACTTATAGGAACCCTAGGAAGCCGCCAAGGCACGTTTTCTAAATGTACTAAATAGAGAGATTGCGCAAAGGGTTGAGCTTCAACCCTACCTTGACTTGACATCCATGGTGCACTTGGTAGAGAAAATTGAGCAACAAATTAAGGTACAAACTTCTTCCAATTTCAATTTAGTTTTTCATACTAATCACTCTTCCTCTTCAAAGTTACAAAATAGGCCTTTCAGAGAGTCCATGTGAAAGCAAGATGAAAGAGGCAAACAAAACACCTCCACAGAGAGTTCTTCTAACCCTGTAGTGGTTTTAGGGACATTAAAGGCTTTAAGTGTCAAGGTTGTGGTCACATTAGTAGTGATTGTCCAATGCTAAACGTGTTACGTTAATCGAGGAAACTGTCGAATTTATGACTGAGTCTGAAAATGAATCTGATCATGAGCATGAAAAACCAAAAATGAAGAAGAACTAGGTGAAGTTAAATACTTTGAGAATCATGAATTTCTTGTTGTTAGGAGAGCTTTAAGTGTATTTCAAAAAGTAGATGTGCATGAACAACATAGGGAGAACATTTTTTGTATTCATTGCATGGTGAACGATAAAGTGTGCACCATGATCATTGATTCTGGTTCTTGTGCAAATGTGGCTAGTATTGAGTTGGTTAGAAAGTTAAACGTGCCCACAACTAATCGCCCTCACCCTTACAAGCTTGCATGACTGAATGATTGTGGTGAAGTTAGTGTTAGCAAACCAGTTTTACTTTTGTTGAGCATTGGTAGTTATAAAGATGATATTCTCTATGATGTTGCACCGATGCATGCTAGTTATATCTTACTTGGTAGGCCATGACAATATGATAGACATGTGGCATATGATGGTTATTTGAACAAATATCATTTCAAATTGAATGGTAAATTGGACAAATTTCATGGACTCCCACCCCATAAAGTTCATGTGTAAGTCTAGAACCGACCCTAAAGAGAAGGAAGCCGAAAGGAAATTTATGGAAAGCATCAAGAGTGAGGCTAGAAGGCAAGAGGGTAAAGGGAAGGAGGTAGTACCACTAAAAATTAGTGAAAAAAAGAAAAAGTATGGGTACTTTGCAAAACAAAGAGAGGTGAGCCATGCCCTTTACACCAAAAAAACCGTACTCATTTAGTGTATAAGGATTGCCTCATCTCTAGTTGCCACCCTCTTTACCCACGTCATTAGTCTCCCTTCTAGAAGAATGTGATTTTTTATTCCCCATTGAGCCGCCCAAATGATTACCACCCTTAAGAGGAATAGAACATACTAGTCTCCCTTCTAGAAGAATTTGATGTTTTGTTTCCCACTGAGCCGCCCAAAGGATTACCACCCTTAAGAGGAATAGAACATCAAATAGACTTTGTACTCGGAGCTGTCCTTCCTAATAGACCAGCCTACAAAGCCAACCCTGAGGAGACCAAAGAAATTCAAAGACAAGTTGAGGAACTCCTAGCAGGTGGATTAGTAAGGGAGAGCTTGAGCCCATGTGCGGTCCCCGTTATCCTAGCCCCTAAGAAAGATGGTACTTTGAGAATGTGCACAGATTGTAGAGCCATAAAAAAGATCGCAGTGAAGTGCAGATATCCCATACCTAGGTTGGATGACATGTTGGATATGATGTATGGATCTAAAACTTTACTAAAATAGATCTTAACCATTGATATTTTTAAGTCAGGATAAAAGAGGGGGACAAATGGAAAACAACATTCAAGACCAAGTTTGGGCTCTATGAGTGGTTAGTGATGCCCTTCGTGCTCACGAACGCTCCTAGCACCTTTATCAGGTTGATGAATGAAGTGTTAAGGACCTTCATTAGGAAATTAGTTGTAGTATACTTTGATGACATCTTGAGCTATTCCAAAACAATTGATGATCATTTAGAACACCTAAGAGCCATTTTTGAGAAGTTGAAAGCCAAGCAACTCTATGCCAATCTTAAGAAGCGCTCATTTTCTTTAGAGAGAGTTGTCTTTTTAGGCTTTGTAATCACTGCTGATGGGATATGGATGGATGTGGGAAAAGTGAGGTCGATTGTTGAACGGCCTACACCTAAGACTGTTGGCGAAGTGCGTAGTTTCCATGGCTTAGCAAGCTTCTACAAGAGGTCTGATAAAGATTTTTCTTCCATAGCCACACCCTTGAATGGAATTGTTAAGAAAGATATGTCTTTTCAGTGGAAGGAGCCACAACAGCAGGCATTTGAGGAGATGAAGAGAAGGCTAACCACTGCACCCATTCCTAGGATGCCCAATTTCGATGAAACTTTTGAGATGGAGTGTGATGCTAATGGCGTAGTTATTGGAGATGTATTGACCCAAGGAAAACAACCCATAGCCTACTTTAGTGAGAAATTAAAGGGAGTTTCGTTGAATTACTCCATTTACGACAAAGAGCTGTATGCCTTAATTGGATCCATCCAAACTTGGCGACACTACCTTCAGCCTAAGAAATTCGTGATTCACACTGACCATGAGAGTCTAAAATACCTTAAGGTCCAAGGAAAGCTTAACAAGAGACATGCCAAGTGGGTAGAGTTCATAGAACAATTTCCTTAAATGATTAAATATAAGCAAGGTAAGGATAACATAGGCGCTGATGCCCTTTCTAGGAGGTACACCTTAGTGCCTACCTTGTCCTCACGTTTTCTAGGTTTTGAATCACTGGAGGAATTGTATGCTACTGATCATGACTTTGGCAACATCTTTGATGGTTGTCCAGAGGCACCTTTTGGGAAATTTTACATGCATGATGTATACCTCTTTAAGGAAGAGAAATTGTGTGTGCCCAATCTTCCATGAGAGATATGTTGGTGAGAGAAGCCCTTGGGGGAGGATCGATGGGACACTTTGGAGTATTCAAGACATTAGAAACCTGTAAAGAACACTTTTATTAGACTCATATGAATGTGGATGTTGAAAAGATGTGTGAAAATTGTGTTACATGTAAGCAAGCCAAGTCTAAATCACAACCACATGGTCTATATTCCTCTTTGCCCGTACCAGATTCCCTTTGGATTGACCTTTCTACGGACTTTGTTTTAGGCCTACCTAGGTCTAGGAGTGGTCGGGATAGTGCCTTTGTTGTGGTTGGCCGTTTTTCTAAACTGGTTCATTTCGTTGCATGTAAGAAAGTTGATGAGCTAACCATGCTGCTGATTTATTCTTTCATGAGATTGTTAGATTGCATGGCATGCCTAAGACAATTGTAACTGATAGAGATACAAAATTTTTGAGTCACTTTTGGCGTGTTTTGAGGGCTATGCTTGGTACTAACTTGTTGTTTACAACCATTGCTCACCAACTAACTAATGGATAAATTGAATTTGTAAATTGTACTCTTTTACAATTATTGCGTGCCATTCTGCAAAAGCATATTAAAAGTAAGATTGTTTACCATATATAGAGTTTGCATATAATATGAGTGTTCATTATGGTACATTGCATAGTCCTTTTGAGATTGTGTATGACTTTAATCCTCTGTGTCATATGGATTTCATTCCCATTCCTGTGTAAAAACATTCAAGCTTAGATGGTAAACATAAAGCTGAAACCATTAAAAAGTTGCATAAAAAGATTAAAATCCAACTTGAAGAAAAGAATAAGGTGTGTGCACGAAGAAGTAATAAGCATCGTAAAGAAATTTCTTTTGAGCCAGGAGATTTAGTTTTGTTGCATCTTAGAAAAGAAAAAGTTCCTAAGGAGAGGAAAAATAAATTGTTACCTAGGGGAGATGGCCCCTTCAAAGTGCTTCAACGTGTGGGTCCAAATGCTTACATTCTGGACCTTTCTACAAGGTATGTTTCCTCTACTTTCCATGTTGTCGACATAACCCCCTACACTGATGATCTCTTTGATTCGAGGACGAATCCTCTTGTGGAGGGGGGATTGATGCGGATCAAGAATCCCATCAAAATGTCACCGACCCTATAACAAGAAGCAAAGCTAAACAACTCTATCTTGATGTTGCAAGCTTCTTGTTTAAGCATGTACAAGATGAACCAAGTGATCATTTGGTTCATTTACTTAAAACCAAAACTATATAAGCACTCTTGCATGTGTGTGTGCGTTTTCTAGTTTTAGTTCATTTAATTCTTGTTTTCATAACCTTGCATTATTAATGATTCTTGTCTTCATAACTTTGTCTTGTAGGAGAGTTGTGTTAGTTCATTTAATTCTTGTTTTCATAACCTTGCATTACTAATGATTCTTGTCTTTATAACTTTGTCTTATGGGAGACGTGATGTTGTGAAAAGGATGTTGATATCTTGAAGAGAATGTTTAAAAGAATGTTGAAGACAATGTTTGTCTCAAGAGAATGTTGTAAAGAAAATGTTTGTCTTGAAGAATGTTTGTCCTAAGGAATGTTTGTTCCAAGGAATGTTTGTCCTAGAGAACGTTTGTCTTAAGGAATGTTTGTCCTAATCTCTTCCCCAACAACTACATGGTTTGAAAAGCTACTCAAAGATCAACTTCCCAACAAAATGAGGACAAGCATATCCAAACCACAAGTCATAAAGTGGGCGGCCAACAAGATGATAAAGATGAGGAAAATTTGAACTCAAAGTCAAGGCCAACCAAGATTAAATTTCAGCCAACTTTTTGAAGATATCTCCAAGCTTATCACAATTTCAAATTTCAATCAACAAAGTCTTCCAAGGGTAGCTCCAAAACTCGGCTGAATGGATCAAAATTGAAGATAAGATAATTAGCTTTAACAAGTTTAACTTTAGTTAAAATTGTAACTTGTTTATTTTTCAAACTTTTGATAGACTTTTAAGATAGAGTTTTAGGCTTTTAGGACTCTTATTAGCAAGGAAAACTCAGCATAAGAAGGCCTCCTTATGACCGATTTCAAACATCTTCCATTCAATGAAATTTTAAACTTTGCTTTCTCTCCCGAATCGTGAGACTTTGTTTTCTTGATTTTGCATCAAAAATCAAGGTTAATAACTCTCAAAAATGAGCAATTTGAGGGTGTTTGCCAAGGCTAAGAGTGCCATCTAAGAGGGCCTATTAAAGGTTTTCCTATCAACATAAGCTTGAAGTTTCGGTGATTGCTGAAGCCAACAACTTTCTACACAACAGAAGCAAGGAGAAGATCACTCCTTTGTGCCTACATCTTTTTGAGAGAGACGTTGTGATGCACTCCTGCAAGGCATCAAACACATGTCACCATGTTTTGTTAGTTCTTTAGGACGTGTAGAACTTGCATGAACGTATAAGAGTCGTCTGGCTATTCATATCTGCAAGTATATGCCTCTTATAGCCTAACACACCTTATGACATGTATATAGTGTATGTCTTGTTCTTGGATGTGTTTGAGTTGTTTTTAGGTAAAGGAAGCATGATTGAACAAAGGCCAAACGTTCAAACACCAAGTTGAGTCGAAAGGGCAAGCTGGCAGGATGACAACTTCTTAGTATTTCAGCCATAACTCATTAACCACAACTCCAATTGACGTGATTCTAGTTGGAGGTGAAAGTTAAGAGGATAAGCTACAATTTTAATGTTCAGCACTTTCCCAAAAAAAGGCCTGTATCAAGCTACACAATCATTGCAACATGATTGCTTCTTAGTCACCTGCTTCCAAAGGTCCACATCTGCAAGCAGATCAACTTCAAACGGGTATAACTCACTCATCCCAGATCCAAACTACGTTATTCTGGTGTCTAAACACATCTACAGAGAAGGATCTACAAGTTTTATTTGAAGTGGAAGAGCTAATTCGGACAGGAAGGTTATGTTATAATTCAAAACAGAAAACTGCTCAAAACTGGACAGATTTCAGTTTGGTGACTTTTCAAGCACCCTTTTCAACCAATCAGCTGCAAGGGGCCACTCCAACTCGTCAAGGACGTCCTATATAATATTAAAAAGAAAGGAGAAGCTGGTCCAATCAAAATTCAAAGGCAAAATCAACTTGCAACCAAAAGGGAATTTCTGCTGGAAGAAATTGCTGAAGCAACATTGTTTATTCCCACTTGTAACTTGTTTAAACTTTCTTCTTTGCTCCTATTGGACCACCCCATGTTTGTATCTTCCCTTAGGAGCCTTGTTTGGCTTATTTAATGTAGCTTAGGCCATTGTAAAATACAAAATCTGAATAGACAAAAAAAAACTACCGTAAGTTTTGCACTAAAACTGAATTTCAGTTTTTCCTTTGAAATCTTTGATTCCCTTCAAGAAACTTGAACAAATTCTTGATTGTATTACTTCACATGCTTGAGATGGATATTGTTTGAGAGGGTTTAAGGCTTGCTCACTCAAGTTGAAGTCATTTGCTGAAGAGTTCATCTACTTGGCTGAAATCTGGACAGGTTAGATTGCTTGGTGTTCCATGAATGTTTTGCACCTTCCTTCTTGGTTCCAGCTGGTTTATTGAGTTGAAGAAAGGTCCTATAATACCTGAATGATCCCTCATCAATTGGTATCAAAGCGAAGGTTAGACTTTAACTCTAAATATCTTTTGTTTTTGTTCAACACTGTTTTACGTTTTTGCATTCTGTTTTCAGCTTTCGTTTTCTTTTTATTTCAGTTCTTAGCTTTGTTCAAACACCCTTAAGATGGTTGAATATGTTATGTAATGTTTGTTTAACGTTTTGTTATCATTTAAATCCGAAAACAACAAAAAAATATGCACATTTTTTGTTTCTGTTTATGCCAAGCCGTGAACTAGTTACCATGTTTTAAGCTTACGTTTGCAATAACCAACACCATCTAGTGTAGATATCGTTTGTATGTCTTATGTATGTCTTGTGTTCATGTTGTTTTAAGGTTTTGAAACTGAAAATTCACAAAAGAAACTTAACGTTAGTAGACTGTTTTAATCAAACCATAGGAATAGCTAGTTACACAACTTGTTATTGATTATCCTTTGTTTAAAACATGTCAAACTAGTGTAGTATCTTTTGTATGATTTGTTTTACATTGTTTTAAGCATATAAACTGAAAATCAAACAAAAAAAGACTTGTGTAATTCTGTTTTAAGTGAAACCGTGGCATTCAAAAACTTGCTTTTTTGAATCTATCTTTCTTGAACTGAGTGGTACGTTTTGCAAACATAAACAAGCCGCACATTAGTCAAAATTTTGCGAATGTTTTGATTCAAATGCAACAAAACCAAGCTGTATCTTGTTAAAACAGAATTAAGCTGTGATTATTATTGTCAAACTCACCTAAAACAACAAGGGAAGAAACTATTTTAGCTGAAGTTGAACAAATCCGTTTGTGTAATCAAAATTTTCACTAGCTTCACTTAAAAGGGTACGAACAAGGTGTTGTCCGTTTGGCAAATTAATCGAGCCGTCTCAAACTCACTTTAAGTCATTAAACAAAGATAAATGCTCCAAGATTGGCTGAATTTTAACCAAACGTTTATTGACTTTAAAGCTGTAGAAAAGTGAAGTAAACTTAAAAGAAAACAAGAATTAACGTCAAGTTTTAACGTTGGCTTTGCGTTTATATTTACTTTGGGTTGTTTCAATTGATTAAAGACATCGTTGGACTTAAGTTCTTACTTAGGATAAGTTGTCTAAATTTCAGCCCCACATTGTTATATTGCCAACCGCGTTTATCATCTTGTTGTCTTTACACTTCTTCAAACTTGCATTGGACTTTCATTCATCTTTGGTTGTTAAAATTGTGAAATACTTGTCACTACATTAGCGTCTAGTCGTGTTGTAAAGGGAACTTTTTCACAAAAGAACAACCAAAACTTGTGCAAGCAAACCCAAAGCCGTGAGCAATGTCTCATAAAGGCTGTGAGCAGTAGTCTCACAAACAAACAAGCCAAAAGGCACAAAGAAAGAAAATAGATCTTGTTTGAGAAAGAAACTGAGAGAAAAGCCAACTTACGTCACAAAAGTAAGAGGCAAGACGCATGAGAGATTGCACAAGAGGAGAGGAATAGCCTTATATTAGAAAAGTTCCAAATTCACAAAAGGAGGAACTTAGAAACGAAGTTTGTGCAAAAAAAAGTACCATCACCCAAAGTGTTGATCTTTGTTGAAAAAGTTTCAAGAACAAACCCTTACTGAGCACTTGTGTGTGTGTATTTGGATTTCACTTTATTTACAATTGAATTTGCATAAAAGTTTAAAGTTAAAGGATTGTCTTGAACAAACCCTCAGCTTTCTTGATTCAGCCTGAAACATCACTTGACTTCTATCCTTCTTTGAATCTTAGATAGTCCAAGATTGTTGTTTATTCAATTGTCAACTTAAAGTAGAAGTAAATATCTTGTCAACGTTTTGGTTGGATTTCTTTACTTGTCATCTATCATGAGTACTTATGAGACCATTGGAACACTATGGGGTGTTCTTTGCCTAAAAAAAGATATGACAAAACTCAGTTCGCGAATGACACACTTTGGTAAGATAAATGGTTTGTGGATAGACCAATGGCGTTGTAGAGCACCAAGGTGTCAAACTCATTCCCAAGAGGACATGCGTGTAACTCATTACTATGAAGAAATGTTTGATGAATTAGAAAGAATGAATGTCTGTCGTTTTGAAAATGAGAAAACCTTAAGGTTAAGGTTCTTTGCTGGCCTAAATGAGAATGTCACTCATCACATGGTAAATGAACAATTTGCATCACTTCGAGATATTTTTGAAAAAGCTGTATCTATAGAAAATGAATTGTATAGATACAAAGATAAGCTAAGAGATGTGCAAACCAGATGTAATGAATTTGAGAAAACCATGAAAGAATGTGAATCTGTTCTCATTGCATTACAAGCTCTAGAATCTAAGGTTTTGCATGAATCAAATATTGAGTCACATGATAAAACCGTAGATAAGGATGAAGAATGTGAACTTGATTTACAAACTGAAACTAAGCAAGATATACATGTTTTAAGTGTTGATCCCAATGTCCATGATTTACCTAGAGTAAATAAGCATGAAACACTTAATGTATATGATGAAATGCATGCTGATTCTTTCTGTCAGACAACATACACTTGTGAAGAGTTACATGTAGATGTTGTTGAATTATCTAAAGAACTTGCCGAAGTTCTTGAATCGCAAGTTGTACAAACTTGTGAGGAGTTGAGTAAAACTGCTTTAAGCATTGAGGATAATGCCTTTGAGCTTAACTCTTCTGATAGTGTGTTAATTTTGAATGAAAATGTGGAAGCTTTACACAATGAATCAAATAAGGTACAAAGTGAATCTTTACCTTGGCTAACATTGATGTGTGACACTTATTACTTGCACAATGCATTTGTATATTGTCACACAAGAATTTCGACTGAAAAACCACCTAGGAGAGTCATTAAATACATGTGTATAGAACAAGCAAACGATAAAAACGTTGTCACAACATACAATGCTGTTTTTCAAATCTTATTGACTTGTGATAATGTTGAGCATCTGATTTCTTTGATAGATACCTTACATTTGATCACATATGTGTATGACCCTGGTGGTTACATGTTTATATTCAAGTGTCTAAGGTCAGAAAGTTGTATGGATGATAAGTTAGACATGTTATGCCTGAACGATGAAATTGATCTAATCTTGTGCATTGAAGATGTCTATCTTACTTTGGATTTAAAGATGTTGAATGGTGTATTTTCACGTGTTATTGGGTGCTATAATAGTAACCATGTTTTATTCAGATTAATTATGCATCCAAGACAACATTTTATACCATCATCTTCACCATACTACTTTGTTATACATAATGCTTTCCATTGGATATCATCATCACCGTATTGCTTTGTTGTATTAGTCTTTGATCCAGGTGGAGGTCGTCAATTGTGTATATCTCTGTAACCTAACCCTTACGTATGTTTAAGATTCGAGGACGAATCATTTCGAATGGGGTGGGAATGATGCACTCCTGCGAGGCATCAAACACATGTCACCATGTTTTGTTAGTTCTTTAGGACGTGTAGAACTTGCATGAACATTTAAGAGTCGTCTGGCTATTCATATCTGTAAGTATATGCCTCTTATAGCCTAACACACCTTATGACATATTGTATATAGTGTATGTCTTGTTCTTGGATGTGTTTGAGTTGTTTTTAGGTAAAGGAAGCATGATTGAACTAAGGCCAAACGTTCAAACACCAAGCTGGCGGGATGACACCTTCTTAGTATTTCAGCCATAACTCATCAACCACAACTCCAATTGACGTCATTCTAGTTGGAGGTGAAAGCTAAGAGGATAAGATACAATTTTGATGTTCAGCACTTTTCCATAAAAGGCCTGTATCAAGCTACACAATCGTTGAAACAAGCTTGCTGCTTAGTCACCTGCTTCCAAAGGTCCACATCTGCAAGCAGGTCAAATTCAAACGGGTATAACTCACTCATCCCAGATCCAAACTACGTTATTATGGTGTCTAAACACATCTACAGAGAAGGATCTACAAGTTTTATTTGAAGTAGAAGAGCTAATTCGGACGGGAAGGTTATGTTATAATTCAAAACAGAAAACTGCTCAAAACTGGACAGATTTCAGTTTCTTGACTTTTCAAGCAGCCTTTTCAACCAATCAGCTGCAAGGGGACACTCCAACTCCTCAAGGGCGTCCTATATAATATTACAAAGCAAGGAGAAGCTGGTCCAATCAAAATTCAAAGGCAAAATCAACTTGCAACCAAAAGGGAATTTCTGCCGGAAGAAATTGCTGAAGCAACATTGTTTATTCCCACTTGTAACTTGTTTAAACTTTCTTCTTTGCTCCTATTGGACCACCCCATGTTTGTATCTTCCCTTATAAGCCTTGTTTGGCTTATTTAATGTAGCTTAGGCCATTGTAAAATACAGAATCTGAATAGACAAAAAAAACTACCGTAAGTTTTGCACTAAAACTGCATTTCAGTTTTTCCTTTGAATCTTTGATTCCCTTCAAGAAACTTGAACAAATTCTTGATTTTATTACTTCATATGCTTGGGATGGATATTGTTTGAGAGGGTTTAAGGCTTGCTCACTCAAGTTGAAGTCATTTGCTGAAGAGTTCATCTACTTGGCTGAAATCTGGACAGGTTGGATTGCTCGGTGTTCCATGAATGTTTTGCACCTTCCTTCTTGGTTCCTGCTAGTTTATTGAGTTGAAGAAAGGTCCTATAATAGCTGAATGATTGTGAATCACGTTGGAGGTGATAGAGCGGATCCTTCCATCACGTGCTTGCATCAAGAGCTACTAACGACTAATGTTTGTTTCATCTTTGTGTTAGTTTTTCCTTTTCTTTTGCTTTCTTTTATCTCAGGTCATATGCTAGGATAGCATGTCTTAGAGTGTGACAAGCACCCCCCCAAAACTCCCAAGTCAAATATGAGGACAAAGAACCCACAATGAGACAAATGATGCAAGCCATTGAAGGAATCATATGCCAACAAGACCTGATGAAATCCAACATTGAGGATGTCTGTGTGAAGCAAGGAGACGTCAACAATAGGTTGCATAAGGTGGAGGAACAAAGCACTTATAAGGCCGAGAGTTCTAGACGGCCAAACCATGTAGACACCGATGAAGTTGCTCAATCTCACACACCTCAAGAATCGAGGAGGCTGTCCTTTATCCCTCAAGAGCAAGTCCAACAGGCTAGATGAAGGCAAGGACCCCAAACACATGAAGAGGGCACCCGTGATAGAAGTAGGCAACCATATGAGGAAGATCATTTCAACCCGTTCGATGGGGAAGAGTATGAAGATTTCAATGCTCGGGGCTACCACAGAGGAGACAATCCACTCTACCCTCAAGACGATGACTTTTTGAAATGTAAGCTCAACATCCTTTAATTTCAAGGAAAGAGTGACCCGATGCATACTTGCATTGTGAGATGAAAGTCGGTCTCATATTCTTTCACAAACTACTCTGAGATGCAAAAGGTACGTTCTGTAACTGTTGAATTCGTTGCTTATGCTTTACATTGGTGCAATCAAACTAGGATCTTGATAGAATGAAATTGGACAACCACCCATTTCAAGGTGGGACGATTTGAAGTATGAGCTCAGGAGAAGATTCGTCCCTGAACAATATCAACAATCCATGTTTCACAAGTTGCAAGCCTTGACTCAAGGTACTAAAAGTGTCGATGTATACTTCAAGGAGTTAGAGATGTTGCTGGCAAAGACCAACACCATTAACCAGCCAGAGCTACGATGGCAAGATTTTTGCAAGGATTACGTAAGGACATCGCCCACAAAGTAGAACTCACTCAATACATAAACTTGACCGCAATGGCACACATGGCCAAGAAAGTTGAACGACATGTAAATTCTAGAACTTTCAATTCCGGTTTTAGAACTAATTCTTCTTTGTACAGTCGAACGCAGAACAGGTATAACCAATTCGGATCGCCAAGCCAATGTCAAAGAGGGAAATCAAACTGTGGCGAAGGTGTGAAAAATAGACCACAAGGCAATACCCAAACCTGAGGAAAAGAAGGTCTTAAAAGTGAAGATAAAGGCAATGCTATGGACTTGGGAGGTAAGTCTTCTAATCCCCCTTCTGGTCATAGGGATATATTCTGTTTTTAAGTGTCAAATTCGAGGTAACATAGGGATTGATTGTCGTAACACTAAACAAATAATGATAGCCGAGGATATTCATGACTATTATAATGAAGAAGAAGAAGAGTCTAATACTGAAAATGAATCTGAAGAATTGCATGAGAAAAGTGTAAGTGATAATGACATGGATGAGTCTAGAGAGTTTCTTGTTATTCGAAGGTCTTTAAATGTATATCAAAAGATAGATGATCATGATCAACATCGAGATAACATCTTTCATACATTGCATGATTAAAGAAAAAGTGTGCACTTTGATATTGATTCTGGTTCTTGTGGTAACATGGCTAGTGTAGAAGTTGTACGTCAACTTGATTTACCCGTGCTTAAATGATGAGAAAATAAGGACCTTTCCTCTAACTCCTAACGCAGATAACACAAGAATTGGATGATGCAAAACCTTCCAAGAAGACCAGCATTCTACCATATTTTGTTTTGGCTGGTTGGTGTTGAAAAGCTTCACAAATGACTTCAACTTGTTTGAACAAGCCTAAACCCTTACAAACAATATCCATCCCAAGTATAAGAAGCACGCAATCAAGTTTGTCCAAGGCTTGAAGGGATTCTTAACCTTGAATCAAAGGGGAAAACACATGACAAAGTCTTGGCTGAAAACTGCTCTCGGCAGAACTGAATATAATATGAATTTCAATCTATCTTTACAAGCGTTTTTAGGCTAGTTTTTTATAGACAAAATAAGCTAACTTTAAGCTAAATATCTACATGAAAGAACCAATGAAAAGAAAGAGGGAATGTTGGTTTACAAGGCCTGAGAAGTCAAGTGTTTCATTGGTTGATGTTCTCAGCTGAACAACCGTAAGGTTGCTTTGTCTTGGCAACTATTTAAAGCATCCTCTTCCTGGTTGGACCAGCCTAGAAAGCACTTTAAGGTGTCTCCTAATATGTCAGATAAGGTTCTTGAGGTCCTATCCAAAAATGGAGATGAAAGGTCAAAGTTGTCAACTGAACTGTTTCTCGGGAGAATTGGCAGAAACTTCTTCTATCTTTGCAAGTTTATTTGGATATCTAAAAGATGGTTGTCCTATCCAAAAATGTAGCCTGACATGCCTTAAAAACAACCATAAGAGTTGCTTTGAAGCTTTTCTTGAGATTGGTTCAAAATAAGGCACAATACATCTAACTGTCCAAATCCGGGCAATTTTGACACTTGAAATGTTTTGGCTTATTTGATCATCTTCCTCTCAAAATTAGGTTTTGCAATAGGGATGCAAGTTGTAGATATTTTCTTGACGATGAATTTAGACACCTAAATGACGTTTTATGGATCTTGGAAGGGTCAGATATGGCTTTTCTGCTTCAGAAAGACCTTTTGAAGTAGGTGACTAAGCAGCCTGCTTCTTGAGGATGTTCTTTGAGCTGTTTACAGGCCTCTACTGGAAAAGTGATAGATTACAAAGTTGCAGATAAAACTTCTTATCGTCCACCTCCAATTGGAATCAACTCAATTGGACTTGTGGTTGGAGAGATATGACTAAAATACCAACCAGATATCAAGATGCCTGCTTCACAGTTTCAATCCAGCTTGGTGTTTGAACATTGCTTTGGCTTGATTCTTGCTTCTTTGATCTAAAATGAGTTGAACCACATATAAAACAACATATGCAACATATAACACATGTCCTAGGGTTTGTGAGACTATAAACTTAAACTTGCAGCTATGAATGGTCTCATGACGCTTAATCGTTCATACAAGTGCTATATGTCCTAGAAACCTAACAAGTGCGTTGTTTGACATTCTTAACATGTTTTTGATGCCTCATGGGAGTGCATCATTCTCATCCCATTCAAAATGATTCATCCTCGAATCTAAACATGAGTAAGGGATTGGACACGAGGATGTACACATATGATCAACTCAACCTGGATCAAAGATTAATATGAAAAAGAAATAGGGTGAAGATGATATGCATTGGTATCTTTTTTCATGAAAGAAATAAGGCGTGTACTCGTTTCCTAATGTGTTTAGGATGTACCATAAGTAAGGTAGTAAACATTTTGCACCATGAACATCCAAATAAGTAAAAGTAATATCCAAATGACATATTGCAGCATGTTTATATCAAATCTACATGTCATATGTACATGTGCAATATTTAGAGCAAATGTAATAGATTAGATGTCAACTTGAATATATTCAACTAGATTAAGGCTAGGTGACGTCTCTGGAATGCCTTCTTCTAAGGTGAATAGTTCAAGTAATTCATCAACTAGATATCCAACGATTTATGTTCACATGTAGCCGAATCTTTTTTAAATAATTCATTGTCAATTTCTACATCAAGTAGTCTGTCTAATTCAGCTAGCAATTCATCATACGTGTCTAGTTTAATAATGTCATTCTCATGCAGCTCATTTACGTTAATGTCATCAATAATCATTTCCGGATGCAATTCACCTTTTAACCCAAATATAAACATCTCAGTGATATGCAAATCATGCATAGGGATTTATTTGTATGCATGTCAACATTCCAAAAAATTTCACACAATGTGTTATCAAGTTTAATATCAACTATATGGGCGTTGTTAACACTTTGTAAAGAACCAACTTTGGTCTCAAGTGAAGTATCTTCTTCCAATTCAGAAACTTTATATGGTTGAACATGCATATCAAGGAAAAGGAGTTTCAATTTGATGCATGTCAAGATAAGTTCACACAAATCGTTACTTTCAAATATGTTGGGTTGCAATACTTTGTTTTTTCAGAATGCTTTTTCATTGTATGCAACATATCATTAAGTTTTAGCATTTCCTTTTCAAAGATGTTCATGTTCACAATTAAGTTGTTTAACTTATCTGAGCCAGTTTGATCGTCTGGTCTGTCATTTTGCGAATTACATGAGTTCTGCTCATGCTCAAAGTTTTGATGAAAACGTGAGACAGTTAGGTTCCATTCAATAAGTTTTGCCTTTTGAAACATGTTGTCGAGTGGTACAAATGATTCTTTTAACATGGAATTGGCAATTTCCTTATTTAAATCATCATTGAACCTAATCATGCTTAGTTCCTCATGTTCTTTTACATCATCATAATACAAGTCATTAACATTTTATTATAATATGTTGTAACATCTGTATTGTACTGAGGAATGGTTTGATACCTTGGAGTTTTACACTCCAAATAACTTACCCACAGACCATTTGTACGACCAAAAGGAGTTCATGTGCTGGTTAACTTCATCGAAGTCATTTCTATGACATTCTACTCCCCAAATGGTTTTAAGCATCATGTTTAATCAAAACAACAACCACAGGCTGTAAGAACTGTGAGGTAACCAAGTTAGATCACAAGCAAGTAAAATCAATCTACAACTTTAACAAGACGTTAACTTCTACTTTAAGTTTTGACAATTGAATAACAACAATCTCGGACTATCTAAGATTCAAAGAAAGATAGAAGTCAAGTGATGTTCAGGCTGAGTCAAGAAAGATAAGGGTTTGTTCAAAATAATCCTTTAACTTACTTTAAACATTTATGCAAATTCAATTGTACTAAAGTGAAAAAGACAGTACGCACACAAGCGTTCAGCAAGGGTTTGTTCTAGGAACCTTTCAACAATAGTCAACACCTTTGGGTTGGGGGTACTTGCTTTTGTTTGCACAATATTTGATACAAGCACAAGGGTAGGCGGATTATTGACGGATCTTCCCTTCAACTCTACCTTCTCCTCCAACATTGGTTTATGCACAAAAGTGTCAAACACTCCCTTGCTTCCAATGATGATGGGGACACTTTTTGAGGCAGCCACACCAACGATTTCAGCGTTTGCCACGCAAGCATTAAACCCTGGTGGACGGTTCAATCTTTGGACGTAGGCAATATCACCTTCAAGGATGCTCAAGCCTTGAAAGATCTAATCTAAAATTTTTATGCAAAACCTAGAAAACAAAAGGAACACATTTTGTGCCCAAAAGAACAACTTGTTCTTGAATAAAATTCTTCAGAGTCTCATTTTTCTTGTAAAAATTGGTTTACATGGTTTAAATAAGGATAAAACTCATCCTAACACTTACTCTAGTCAAAAGTACAATAAAGCACAAATATTTTGGTCTTAGGGCCAGGCCAAAAACGTTTGGAACCTACTCAATTGGCTTAAAGAGGTCAAACTCCAAGAATAAACAAGGGTGCTGGATTTTAGGCAGAAATGGCGCCTCTGGTTGACTCAAATTTTCCCGCGGATGCAATCCGAATTTGAAGCAGTGTTCTTCTTGAGAAAATTAGTTCACATCTTCATCTTGAGTTTTAGCTTTTGAATGACCCAATTTGGATTTCATGACTGAGTTATGCGCCCACAAAATTCAAGCAATTTTTAGGTGGCTGGATTTTAGGCAGAAATGATGCCCTCGGTTGACTGGCCTTTTTACCACAGATGCAAGTCGAATTTGAAGATGAGTCCTTCTAGGAAAAATTAGCTCACATCATGAATTTGACTTTTGGCTTTTGAATGACTCCATTTGGAGTTTGCATTATTGAATTATGCGTCCACAAAATTCAAGCAAATTTTAGCACTTTTCAGCATTCTTTGTCTAACACTTCAAACGGGTTTGGCAACTCCTAGAGCCCCTACAAAGCAAGCAAAGACATAACAAGCATCACACAAGTAAAAGAAAGGAAAATAAACAAAAATGCAAGAAATAGAAACACACAAAATGAAATGCATGATGTGCAATCTAACTAAGACACACCTATAACTTCTTGCATATATGTGTGCATCAATCCCTCCTTCCTAGAAAAGATTCGCCCTCGAATCTTGTCATGTATGTAATGAGGGGAAAAGAACCACAACAATCCAGTAACTATGCAAGACACACCTAAACAATTTAAACACAAAATTCATGGATCTTTTCATTCTAATATGTTTAGGGTGGATATATAACTCGAAAATGAAGCATGCACCCAACAACACATATAAGAACCTCTTAACAAGAATGCTTAACAAGTACCTTTTCCTAATGTGTTTTGGATGCATAAATAAGGACAACTCAAATTCCTCATTCATGTAGCCAGGACTATCATAAGCATGCAATATACTTATGAAACAACTTGGAGCATGGTTTTTATGTGTGGACAGCATACGTTCAACACAAAATGTAGCATCTATGAAAGCTAAAGTATGTAAAACTTTAGGAACAAGCATCGTACCTTGCATATTCCTTAGTATTTCCAAGTCAGATTCTTCGCCATTGATTTCAAACTCATTTTCATGGGGTTTGGGTTAAATTTCAGCATTTTTATCATAATCTTTAGGAAACTTAAGCTCAATAAACTGATGGGTAATTTCAGCATCATGTTCATGAAGGAACAAGGAATTATCAAACACAACTTTATTTGAACGCAAGTTAGAACCTTCAATTAATGTAAAATCACTTTCATGCATTTCTTTACTACAATATTTCAATTCATGTTCTTTCAAGTTGTCATGCTCAATTGTATCATCACTTTCACTAGATATATCACTTAAAACATCATGTAAATCATCATCTAAGTCATGCCAATCAGTAGCTAAATCATTTTTTAAGGCCAACAAATCATCATGCAAGTCAAGAATTTCATTATGCAATACATCTTCCTTAGATTCTTCATTGTTAACAACATTTAAATCATGTTCAACCAAAGGAATTTCAGCAACATTTTCATGCATATCATGCTCGACTTTACTATCGCGAATGCTAGCGCATATGGCATCAAATTGATCCCATAAAATTGCTTGAAATTGATCCCATAAAATTGCTTGAATTTTGTGGGCGCATAACTCAGTCATGAAAACTCCAAATTGGGTCATTCAAAAGCTAAAACTCAAGCTGAAGATGTGAACTAAATTTCTCAAGAAGAACACTGCTTCAAATTCGGATTGCATCCGCAGGAAAATTTGAGTCAACCAGAGGCGCTATTTCTGCCTAAAATCCAGCACCCTTGTTTATTCTTGGAGTTTGACCTCTTTAAGCCAATTGAATAGGTTCCAAACGTTTTTGGTCTGGCCCTAAGACCAGAATATTTGTGCTTTATTGTACTTTTGACTAGAGTAAGTGTTAGGATGAGTTTTATCCTTATTTAAGCCATGTAAACCAATTTTTACAAGAAAAAGGAGACTTTGAAGAATTATATTCAAGAACAAGTAACTACTAGCTTTACTATCCCACAAGTAACTACTAGCTTCAATGGCGACAAGATTATTTGTAGACTAGGTGGCTTTGTGTGGCTGAGTTGTATTTTGTGAGGCTGAAATATATTATCATGCAAAGTCACTAAATGTTCAAGTTTGTGAGGCAAGTATAAGAACTTTGATGGCAATTTTGACAGAAAATCAATTTGGGAATAAATTGAACAACTTAAGAAATGATGGAATCCATAAGGTGGGTTGGATGAAAAGATGAATTCTTTTGTGTCAACTTATTCCCCACGGTTTTTTTTATGTGGACCAAAGTCTGACTTTTTTTTATTTATAAAATGAATGAAAAGAAACGGTTGGATGGTGAATGAAGGGTGGTGAGAAATCAGATTGGTGGTGACTACAAAAAGGACACAAAAACGAAATGTTAAGGATTAAAAGAGGGACCCGCTCTGATACCAAATTGATGCGAGCACAAGTAGGATCCCACTCTTTTAACCAAGCTTCTCCTCCAACAATGGGTTAGGCACAAAGGGGCCAAGCTCCTCCTTGCTTCCAATGTCTTTAGATAGGCTGAAATGAGCAACCAAGCCTTGAAGAATGGTGTGGGCTAGGCAAATGATAAACACCCTCCTAGGCAGCATTCATCTTGTCTTGGCAATCACCCTCAAGCATGCTCAAACTTTGAAGGTTTTTTAGACTTGATTTTTAGTGAGAAATCAAGAAAACAAAGATGCCTTCTAAGGAGAAAAGCAACAGAATTTTTATTCTTTAGTGTTAG
Organism: Eustoma russellianum; assembly: GCA_036186865.1. Classification (NCBI taxonomy): domain Eukaryota; kingdom Viridiplantae; phylum Streptophyta; class Magnoliopsida; order Gentianales; family Gentianaceae; genus Eustoma; species Eustoma russellianum. Next base: position 9,555,991 of record AP025053.1, read on the forward strand.
CATAATAATAATGATCAAACATGTAATTGTAGTATGCTCGAACATTTCGTTTATCTTGAGGAAAAGTTTGATACAATGGTACCTCTTTGCGATATTTGCTTACACAAATCTTACTTGCCTTACCAAAGTGATACATGCACCATTCGACATCATTACAGTCATGTTCATGAAGCATGACCTCCCAAATGGTTTCAATCCTCATTGGAACCCTGAAAGAAGACATGAACCAAACAAACCTTTGCAAAGATAGTTAGAAAATCAGTTTGCACTTGTATGTATTTGATGCCTCACTTGCTCTCTTTTCTTTTCTCTCAACAACACTTTGTATCCTTGGCCAACCTAGGGTTAGAGCCAACAAGACGAGCAATCAATGAGGTGGCCTTAGTCCAATATTTTTTCAACTATTCTTCACAACTCCAAATCAAATGCGATGGTTTTCAAACCGAGTCTATGCCCAATGCAGCCATACAAACTAACCCAGTCAAGATGCGACAGTTTTAAGATCCTCAAATACAATCCACAACAGTTTGTTATGCCTTAAGACATTCCCAAATGATGGAAAAACAGATTGTAAGACAGGCCAAACGAATTTTACCGAAACAACTCCAAATTCAATCAAAACAATCCAATAGCGCAAAGGTATAAAGGCAGCATCAAAAATTGGACAAAAACACTAGGAATCAAAGAGTAAATGAGACCAAAAGTTATGTAAGAGGCTGAGCCAAAGAAGAACTAAGGGTTGCCCTGGGCAATCTTTAGTTAACCTTAGGCTTTATGCAATTTGAATCACAAGCATGTTTGATCAAATTGTAACCAATTGTGTCCAAGTGTTTTTTTGGCTATATGTAGGTGTTGTATACGGTTGAAATTTCAGTAATTTTGTGGGGGTGAGTCACGATAATGTGGAGGGAAAAAACAACCACTTTTTGGGACAATTTGCACCTTAAACAACTTGCAACTTTCAAGCCCTTCTTGCCCTCCTTTCTTTTGATCTTTTCAGCTCTTTTCTTTTCTATTGTCTACTTTTTTTTTCAAAGGTATGTAAACTTATTTTTTTTTAAATGCAAGGGCAGTTTGGTAATTTCATATTTTAGGCGTTTGGGCTCAACTTTTCAGCACAAAACTTTTCGTTGTCTAGTAGGAGGTTTTTTTATGCCGTGGGGTCTAATGTGTGGGGAAAGTAGGATTTTCTTCAAGGTGTTTAGGCTGAATTTATGATAGTGGAATTTATGATTTTTCAGCAACCTTGAACACAATGAATCACATCCCAAATCAATCCACAAATGTAATTCAAACACATAAAGATTCAAGTTAACTACTAGCTTCGTTAGCAATAAGAATTGTATAGAAGACTAGGTAGCTTTTTAGGTAAAAGTAGAAAGCTTTTTTTATGTGGCTGAATTACAACCTATAGCACAAAACGTATTGTCCAAGTTTATACAAAAGCAGTCCGTATAACACGCGTTTAGAAGCTAAGAAGACAACATTCTGTTTTTTTTGAATTTATGGTGTTTAAGGTGGATGATGAAGGAAAATAGATGAGGGAATCAGAATCAAGATGGGGCGAAAATAGAGATGAAAGAAAACAACAAAAACAAAAACGGATATGGGTTAAAGGGGGAACCTTAGCTCTGATACCAAATTGATACAAGCACAAGGGTAGGCGGATTATTGACGGATCTTCCCTTCAACTCTACCTTCTCCTCCAACATTGGTTTAGGAACAAAAGTGTCAAACACTCCCTTGCTTCCAATGATGATGGGGAAAGTTTTTGAGGCAGCCACACCAACGATTTCAGCGTTTGTCACGCAAGTATTACACCCTCGTGGACGGTTCAATCTTTGGACAGAGGCAATATCACCTTCAAGGTTGCTCAAGCCTTGAAAGATCTAATCTAAGGTTTTTATGCAAAACCTAGAAAACAAAAGGAACACATTTTGTGCCCAAAAGAACAACTTGTTCTTGAATAGAATTCTTCAAAGTCTCCTTTTTCTTGTAAAAATTGGTTTACATGGCTTAAATAAGGATAAAACTCATCCTAACACTTACTCTAGTCAAAATTACAATAAAGCACAAATATTCTAGTCTTAGGGCCAGACCAAAAACGTTTGGAACCTATTCAATTGGCTTAAAGAGGTCAAACTCCAAGAATAAACCAGGGTGCTGGATTTTAGGCAGAAATGGCGCCTCTGGTTGACTCAAATTTTCCCGCAGATGCAATCCGAATTTTTGAAGCAGTGTTCTTCTTGAGAAATTTAGTTCACATCTTCAGCTTGAGTTTTAGCTTTTGAATGACCCAATTTGGAGTTTTCATGACTGAGTTATGCGCCCACAAAATTCAAGCAATTTTCAGGTGGCTGGATTTTAGGCTGAAATGATGCCCTCGATTGACTGGCCTTTTTACCACAGATGCAAGTCGAATTTGAAGATGAGTCCTTCTAGGAAAATTTAGTTCACATCCTGAACTTGACTTTTGGCTTTTGAATGACTCCATTTGGAGTTTGCATTATTGAATTATGCGTCCACAAAGTTCAAGCAATTTTCAACACTTTTCAGCATTCTTTGTCTAACACTTCTAAACGGGTTTGGCAACTCCAAGAGCGCCTACAAAGCAAGCAAAGACATAACAAGCATCAAACAAGTAAAAGAAAGGAAAATAAACAAAAATGCAATAAATAGAAACACACAAAACGAAATGCATGATGTGCAATCTGACTAAGACACACCTATAACGTCTTGCACATATGTGTGCATCAATCTTGGTATATCCTTTTTATGGATTTGAATTTTCTATATAAGGCTATATCTCACCTTCTTGTACAATCACTCATATGTCTTGCATCTTGCTTTTTGACGTTAGATAGGCTTTTCTCTCAGTTTCTTTCACAAACAAGCAGTTTTTTTTCTTTGTGCTTTGGCTTTGTTTGTTTTTGTAAGACTACTACTCACGGTCTTTATGAGACGATTGCTCACGACCTTTTGGATTGCTTGCACATGTTTTTGGTTTGCTTTTGTGAAAAGTTCCTCTAACAACACAGAAGAACACTAATGATAGGACAACTATTTCACAATTTTAACAACCAAATATGAATAATAGTTCAATGCAAGTTTGAAGAAGTGTAAAGACGACAAGATGATATAATGGGGTTGACAATATAACAGAGTGAGTTTGAAATATAAGCAACTGATTCCTAAATAAGAACTTAAGTCCAATAAAGTTTGTAATCAATTGAAATCAACCCAAAGTAAACGTAACTATAGCCAAAGTTTGAAGATTGATGTTAGGTCTTGTTATCTTCCAAGTTTGCTTCACCTTTTTCACGGCTTTAAGTCAAGAGACGTATCCATTCAAAGGTTCAGCCAACTTTGTAGCATTTATCTTTGTTAATGACTTAAAGTGGGTTGAGACGGCTTATTTAGTTTGTAACGGGCAGCACTTCGTCTAAAACTTCTCAAATGAATGTTAGTGATCAAAAGATTCCAACTCTCGGCTTTGTTTCAAAAACAGTTTCGTGCTTTGTTATTTAAGTGAGTTTGACGTACACTGATTGTAATGAATCGGCTTGAACTTGTTTTAAATGAAAACATCCATAGTTTTTTTTTATCAAAACAATTTTGCAAAGCTTGTGATGCGTGCAAGACGTGAGCTCCAACAATTCCACCTTCCAAACGTCCTTCACAAAGGGTTAGGCACAAGGAAGAAGACTTCCCCTTGCTTCCTTAATGATAAAAACGTGTGGATCAATGAGCAAGACCAACACTTCAAGATGGTCGTTGATCAGGCAAACCAATACGGCCCTTCTGGACGGCACCTTTGAGCAATGGCAACACCTTCAAAATGCTCAACTTTGAAGGATCTTAACTTAGGTTTTTAATGCAAAACCAAGAAAACAAAGTCTCAGAAAAAGTGAAGCAAATATCAAGAATTGTTATTCATCAAAAGTTCTCCTAGGTGCCCAAGAGCTCTATTTATAGGCTGATAATCTCGTCCATTTCAACCTTAAAATGATTAGAAATGATTTCAAATAAACTAGCTAACAAGTGTTTAAAAATTGAAAATTGTTTGAATTCGAAAATAAAACAAATCCTAGCTAAAATTTGAAATGCTTGTAGGCTGCCAACTTCTCCACATCCAGGCATGTATAATGAGTCATTGGAGGTGTTTGAGACCTGACTTGATGTTGATAAAGTGGTTGGAGATGAATTCAAAGGTTGGTTGAAGTTTGAATCCAAATTGAGTTTGAATTTGAATTGGTTTGTTGATCTTTCTTCTCCATCTCTTCTAGGCGTGTTTGATAGCTCATTAGGATGTTGGAAATCTGATTTGATGTTGAGAGAATGGTTGAAGTTGAATTCAAAAGTTGGTTGAAGTTTGAATTCAAATTGAGTTTGAAATTGAATTCAAACTTGGATTCAATTTTGACTAATGATCTTATCTTCTTTCTCCTCCAAGTTGGCATGTATCTTGGAGCTCCATAGGTGGCTGATGTCTCTTTTTGAATCTTGTAATTTAAGTCTCAAATTGGTTGAAACTTGAAATTCAAATCATTGTTGAATTTGAATTCAAGTTTAACTTCGAGTTGATCTTCAATTTGTCTTCAGATCTGGGCGCCCCCTTTGCTGGTTGTTTGGGATATTTTGAGCTTCATTTTGAACATGAATTCCATCTTAGACCACATTTGAATTTGTCCTTGTGGAGACAAACATTCTCCTCAAGACAACATTCTTCTTGTTTCCTTTTTGGGTGCACACGCCTCTTAAGCCATTTGTGGTTCTCCATTTGGCTTGTAACTTGTCATGTACCTATTTACCTACAAAGCAAACACAAAGAAACAAGGATCACAAGAAAACAAGACAAAAATTTCAAAAATAAAGAACACACGTTTTGGGGGAGGGGAACATGTTCATAATGTGGGTTCAATAAGGTGAACCCAATGAGCCTTTGGCTCGTCTTGAACATGCTTGTACAAGAAGGTTCCTACTTGATGCCCAAGTTCTCTAGCTCTCCTTCTTGTCATAGGACCCATGACCTCTTGATGGGACCCCGATCATCATCGGCTTGTAAATGGCGTGGCTGGAAACAAGGTAATCAAACTATGTTTAAACAATTTGCCATAAGTTTGCATAAGCCACGGTTTTTGACCAAAACAGCTAAATCAATTTGTTTGTGTTTTTTTCAGTTTATAACATGAAAACAAGATGATAAAACAGATTTAATTTTAGAACAAAACCAAATTCTATACGGCTAGAAAAACAGTTTAGAATCTTGTTTCGTTTTGGACTCAAATGACTACAAATCATCAAACCAACTCTAACATAGCATATTCAAACATCTAAGAGAAATTTGAACAAGGTCATGGTCAGATTTGGCACAAGAAATGGAAGCTAAAAACAGTTTAAGCTAGACACAACAAAACAGTTAGTATACGGCTAGAAAAACAGAAAGTCTGCCGGAGGTTCCTTGCTTCTTTCTGAGTTCTAATGGATACTAAACTTCAAATAAACTCTACCACATCGTATTAAAACATCTTAAGGATGTTCGTGCAAAGTTTGAGCAGAAGTTGATAAGGAAAACGCAATGAAAACAACTTGTAACCTGGATGTATACGGCTAACATAAAAACAAAACACATTGACGTCTTTTTGCTGTTTCTTGTTTCAAACAGCAACTAAAAAACACCAAAAAAACTTCTAGCATAACTTATTCAAACATGAAAGAGATGATTGATCAAGGTTATGACCATAACATAACTAAAAAACGTAAAAACACTGAATGCAAAAATACGGAAAAACTGTTTCAACAAAAACTGAAAACTGAAAATGGTAGAACAAAAAACAAAAGGATATTGGAGTTAAAGTGTTACCTTTTCTCTGATACCAATTGATGAGACAATAAGGACCTTTCCTCTAACTCCTAACGTTTAGTCAAGAATTGGATGATGCAAAACCTTCCAAGAAGACCAAGCATTCTATTGTATTCTGTTTTGGCCGGTCGATGTTGAACAGCTTCACAAATGACTTCAACTTGTTTGAACAAGCCTAAACCTATTCAAACAATATCCATCCCAAGTATAAGTAGCATACAATCAAGTTTGTTCAAGGCCTGAAGGGATTCTTTGTAGCGCCCCGCCCGAAACCAAGGTTCCGACCCGGTGCACCCGCCGTACTCTACTCCATAAAGTACAAGGCGTCGATACTATACATATACATGTCGACATGAATAATGAATCGATCGGCGGAAGCATCATAACATAAACAAATCATAATCGACATGCAATGCACTACTTCATAATCTGTACAAGTCATCATATACTGAATATTGAAATCTTCTGAAATACTTCATAGATCGAGACCTAACGCTTTCAAGAATATCTCGGTTTGCTCTTCGTTATCAAGGGTCTATCTACAATGTCTCCAACAAATCTGTATAGTGACACCTGTTATCTGGAAAATGATAAATGAGGCAAGTATGAGCGATAGCCACCGACTTTTAATCGCTCAGCAAGTAGTCTTACTGGATACGACACGTGGATCATACATGGGGAGACGGGATGTCAAAACATAATAACCACATATATAAATTAGATAATCACATCTCCATTTTTAAACAAGTAAATAACTTGGTATAAATGTAAACCAGAAGTAGGTAGACAAAGAAACATAGTGTTTGTCTTTCCGTATATACTCAGCGTTAAATATCACTACCATAGTTCATACATCATCAACAGACTGTGTCAGGCAAGTAATACTGCACATACAAGGGAAAAAAAATTTTCAGATCTAGCTAAAATCCATAAACTCTAGCCTCACGATTTCCTTAGCTTAAGAGTTACCTTCTTAACTCTACTCATCACAACTTAATTCTACTACATCTTTGAAGGAGTCTTGACATGCATAAATGTGTAATGCATCATGATCATAATTTTCAACATAGTTTCTTTTCTAAAAAAAACATGCAATAACGTGTCAAAACTTCCTTGGTCATACTTTTCATGCATGTGTGATGGCCATTGAAATGTAAGAACAATATCTAGCGACGTCCGGAAAGCATCTCCGTAAAGGTACGTAAACGATGACCCGTACATCATCCGAGTAGGTAGCTTTACGTTGACGCGCCGGCCATGAACCCAAGCTCTTCACAAGGTGTTCAAGACTCAACACAAAACAATTCGGTAGCCATGTTCTTCACATGGTATTCACCCGACTCATCGTACATAGAAGGGTTCGACAGCCAAGCTCTTCACAAGGTACAACCCGATACCCAACATGTAATGTAAGGTTCAAGAGCCATGTTCTTCACAAGGTATTCACAAGAACATTACATTTGTCGCATTAAGAAACTTCCGTCTCGTAGATACTATTCACTACATTTCCATACTCTTCATACGTGTCATAAATCATGTCGTAAACATTGTCTTGAAACATACTTTTCATTCATATGCATATGAACTTTTAAAACATGTAACGTAAAACTTAACATTTCAAACCTTGATTTCATGCAACGTGAGACTCGGTCGTATAAGGGTGTCTTGGTCATACTACATCCTTTCCTCATCAGTTGCTTAAATACGGTCTACTTACCATACTTAAGAAGTACATATCGATGCGGTCTACTTATCATAAACTAAGGAATTACACATCAATACAATCTACTTATCATGACTTAAAGAAATACCATAACCATGATTCCATAATATCAACTCTACATATATACTTCATAATTCATAACTTAAGTACCTAGGACATAACATCCTATTTCCCTTAACATACCATGTAGGAATTTCATAACTTATAACTTAACTTGCACCTCATAATCTATAACACATGAAGTACAATTAACATGAGATAAAGTCGTTAACATCATAACATCGTATTTGAACATGTATATATGTATATTAGTATGTATAAAACATACTTCTATACATATGGATAATCTTTAAATGTATATTGGTACAAATAAAACATATATTATCATATCTCATAAATAAATACATAAATCATAATAAGGTTACATAAACAAAATAAAGTCATTTTAGCCAAAAAGAACCCTAATGGCCGAATAATTAAGGTGTATGCATAACTATATTCATTTTGTGATATATATAAATTATATAATACCCAAAACTTATTCATTTTTATATTTTGACATATGTTTATATTCGTGAAATATACTTAAGCCTTTTTAACCATTAAAAGGCCTATTGGCCGAATTTATGATACATATAAATGTATTTGTATAATTTTTATATACTTTACATATATAAGTCCATAATACTTGAAATAACCCGTTTTTCATATCTTAATTTATATATTGTACGTATATGTCTACTCAAAGTGTAATTTCAACCTATTATCATTTAAATACACTTTTTATGATACTAAAATCATTTAGGCCATTAATATACCTATAGGCCGAATTATATACATATTCTATATATATATATATTTTTCACAATAATACACCTATATGAATAAATATATCATGTCTTCAATAATGAAAATACACTTTTCACAAAATGAAGTTATTAGACCAAATATATATATACTATAAATGTATATTTTTCTCAATAATACACATATATATTAATAAATATATCATGTCTTAAATCATGAAAATATCCTTTTCACAAAAATTAGATTATTAGGCCAAATATATGTATATATATATATATAAATATATAAAACTGAAATATTTATATATATATGCCGAAAGGGGTATATATACACACTATAAATGTAGATTTTTCTCAAAAATACACATGAATGTATATATATCATTTCATAAATCCTTTAAATATATTTTGCTCAAAAATAAAGTCATTAGGCCAAAATTTAATTGAATGGCCGAAAATATATATATATATATATATATACACCATATATATATAATTTTCTCAAAAATACATACATATATATATATATATATCATTTCATAAATACTTTAAATATATTTTTCTCAAAATAAAGTCATTAGGCCAAAAATATTTTAATGGCCAAAATATATACATATCCTACATATATTTATATCTTCCATAATTTTTACCCACATATACATTTCTATACTCTTTGTTATTTTACATATGTGAATATTTATATAATTTGAACCAAATCATTTGTCATATAAAAACCCCTTTCCAAAACCGTAAGAATACATGTGTGTATTTACATCTACCTTTTCTTGCACTATAAACCTATACAGTAAAGAAAAAATATTCTTCACCACCAAAAAGGCATTAAGGCCAAAATATACCTCAGCCCACGTACATATATATATATATTTTATGCAATCCTCATGTAAGTGTTCAATATATATATATATTTTAGAACTATTTTTCTTTTATTTCAAACAAAATCCTAACCGTATTTTGATATATGTATATACACTTTTATATTTCATCTTCATATCTATATCTATATACATGTATATATACATACACTTCAACAATGTATTAATTACACACAAAAGGGCCTTATGACCGTGTGTAAGTAAATATAAATATACCAACATATATTTTCCATATCATATACATATACACCTACACACACTTATAACACTACTTGAGCCATAAATACCTTAAAATGTTCATCATGGCCGTGTGTAAGTAGGAGTACACATACCATGATATTTTCTTTACTTGAAACACAATACTTACATATTCTTTAAACACAAACTTGTACAAATATCATGAATGATCCATTTTGATATAAACATATATACTAAACATTTTTAAAACCATGTAGTATTTAGGAAGAATACTTGCCTTGGTTCTTGGATCTTAGTCTAATATGAACAAAGTTTCCTCTTTTCCCTTCTTGGATGGAGTTCTCGGCCTATAGGCCAAGTGGAGTAGAAAATATGTTAGTTTTGGAAGAAAATGTGTAATAGAGTTCAAAATGGGTTCTTGAACAAACTTACTCTTGAGATGTCTTGTAGTTCTTCCCTTGAGCTTGAAGAATTTTTTCCTCTTCTTGCTAGAAGAGGTCACGGTTGGAAAACCTTATTGGGTCTTGAGCATGTAAGCTTGAATCTCTATTTGGTGGATTGAAGAAAAGATTTCCTCCTTGCTTGGGTGTTCACGGGTTGGTTGTTTGGAGGGGAGTGGTTTAATCTCTTTTTGGTTCTTGTCCGAGACTTGAGAAGAGAGGTGGAAAAATTTGAAGATTTGATAATGTTTGTGAAGAGAAGATGAACATTGAAATGGAGTAGTGCATGAATTCTCATTGGTTGAAGGTGAGGTGTGAGGAGACAATGGAAGAAATGCAATTTGGGGTGGTTGGAGCGAGATATCCCAGCAGGCAAAAGAAAGAGAAAAAAAAAGAAGTTTGGGGTTGCAGCCACTTTCGGCTGAAATGCCATAAAGGAACTTGGGAAGAGGAATGTGCAGGAGGGGAATATTCAACTTGTATTGTATGGCTAGGAATTTAAAGTGTGTAGGAAAGTATAAAAGTGGTAAAGTAAATAAATTTGACTTGCTTCCTTTTCTTTTCTTGCACTGCCGAAAGTTGAAATTTTTTTTTTTAACTATTTGTCTTGTAGTGTGGTTGGATAAATGAGAGGTGTTGGCTTATGTATACTTGTAGCATTTATTTAATTTCTCTTCTAATTTGATAAAGTTTTGAGTGTTTAATGTTAATTATTATAAGTAAAAAAAATTTCTTATTCTACGTAGCGTGGTACAGTGATCGCGTCTAAATTCTTTCGAATGTTCTTCGATTCTCTTATGCCAATTATCCCAGAGGCGCGGGTCGTAACATTCCTTCCCCCTTATAAAAAGTTTCGTCCTCGAAACTTGTAAGTTTAATCGCACTCCACCTACTTAGTGTTATGCTACCGGTTTACTCCTAACTGAATCTAAATTCCAAGGGGTCTATACTAAAACTGTCGCACTCAGTCTAAGATTTGTATACTTAGATTCTACGATCCTTGCTTAGGTCCTACAATCATAACCTAGGTTCTAAGGTCACAGCTTAATATAGTTCTATTTTCTTATACTAAGGTTGTCACTTTCAACTATGATCATTTCTTACGTCTCGGATCACGTCTTATTTCTAAATCATAAATAATATATAATTGATGCTTATGACTAATTCAGTATTTACATACAGATTGTCGTCTGATGTTTAACTCAACTCTTAATCAAAATTGTCACTTATATCTAAGATGGCGCCTTATGTTCAGAATCATCGCTCGTAACTGAGATCAGTACCTATGTTTAAGATCGTCGCTTATGTTCGAGTCATCACTTATGTCTAAGATTGTGACTTAGGACAAAATCGTAGCTTAATTTCTAACATCATCTTTTAATCATCTATGATTCAGCTTAGTATTTGTCGACTTAGGATAGAATTTTCTTAATCTACTGTTTCCGTATACTTCCTACTAATCCACTTAGGTATATTATGACCTCATATTCTTACGCGCTACAGTAAACTTATTTTTACCCATTCTAGCCGCTAATTCTCACCTGATTAAATTTTATATCATATCAACTCCTATTTATTCCTGCTTATTAGTATTCAACTTACGCTCACTAATTTCAATCAGATAACCCGAGGTTCTCCAAAATTTATAATTTGGTGACCGGCATGACATCCTACATTTTATCCTTATCTCTATTTATATAGTCGTATTCTTATAGCTATGAATTTACGTCCTTAAGACAACTAACATCTTTGACCTACTCTAAGATTCTAAGATTCGTCGTCTTAATCCTACACGTACAATTTGTGCAATGTGTTTACCAAATTCTAATTGTCATAATACTTATAAGTCATTGCTTATCCTTGCACTACGTATCACATCTTAATCAATCTACGAAATTCTACCACTATCTCCAAGTATTGTCCCAAATAGAGGTGAACTTGATACTGTGGAAATTACAGTTTATGTCTACTATGTTACCAACTAGAGAATAGGATTGAGGTAGTTCAGTGACTTGACTTATATAAATGTCAGAAAGCCTAGGTGTCCTATTTATACTCTCTGGTTTCTCGTATCTGCTTACTACTGTCCCATTTTTCTTATACTAAGGCTGTCACTTGCGTCTAAGATCGTTTCTTACGTCTACGATCATTTCTTAAATTCTAAAATCACTTCTTATTTCTAAATCATAAATAGTATATAACCGTCGCTTATGACTAAATCAATACTTATATTTAGATTGTCGTCTGATGCTTAGATCAACTCTTAATCAAAATCATCACTTATATCTAAGATTGCGACCTAAGTTCAGGATCATCGCTTAATTTAATATCCTTCAACCTAAATTTATATTGGTATCATAGCTTAATAATTTCACCTCTAATCCTAATCTGATTAAACCTTATATTATGTCAACTTCTACTTATTCATGCTTACGGTATTCAACTTACTTCACCCTTGTCTAAGATCATTTCTTATATCTATGATCATCTCTTAAATTCTAAGATCACTGCTTAAATTCATGTCGTTGTTTACTTATGAGTCCGCAGTGGATCTAGAGCCTTTGCTCTGATACCACCTGTAGCGCCCCGCCCGAAACCAAGGTTCCGACCCGGTGCACCCGCCGTACTCTACTCCATAAAGTACAAGGCGTCGATACTATACATATACATGTCGACATGAATAATGAATCGATCGGCGGAAGCATCATAACATAAACAAATCATAATCGACATGCAATGCACTACTTCATAATCTGTACAAGTCATCATATACTGAATATTGAAATCTTCTGAAATACTTCATAGATCGAGACCTAACGCTTTCAAGAATATCTCGGTTTGCTCTTCGTTATCAAGGGTCTATCTACAATGTCTCCAACAAATCTGTATAGTGACACCTGTTATCTGGAAAATGATAAATGAGACAAGTATGAGCGATAGCCACCGACTTTTAATCGCTCAGCAAGTAGTCTTACTGGATACGACACGTGGATCATACATGGGGAGACGGGGTGTCAAAACATAATAACCACATATATAAATTAGATAATCACATCTCCATTTTTAAACAAGTAAATAACTTGGTATAAATGTAAACCAGAAGTAGGTAGACAAAGAAACATAGTGTTTGTCTTTCCGTATATACTCAGCGTTAAATATCACTACCATAGTTCATACATCATCAACAGACTGTGTCAGGCAAGTAATACTGCACATACAAGGGAAAAAAAATTTTCAGATCTAGCTAAAATCCATAAACTCTAGCCTCACGATTTCCTTAGCTTAAGAGTTACCTTCTTAACTCTACTCATCACAACTTAATTCTACTACATCTTTGAAGGAGTCTTGACATGCATAAATGTGTAATGCATCATGATCATAATTTTCAACATAGTTTCTTTTCTAAAAAAAACATGCAATAACGTGTCAAAACTTCCTTGGTCATACTTTTCATGCATGTGTGATGGCCATTGAAATGTAAGAACAATATCTAGCGACGTCCGGAAAGCATCTCCGTAAAGGTACGTAAACGATGACCCGTACATCATCCGAGTAGGTAGCTTTACGTTGACACGCCGGCCATGAACCCAAGCTCTTCACAAGGTGTTCAAGACTCAACACAAAACAATTCGGTAGCCATGTTCTTCACATGGTATTCACCCGACTCATCGTACATAGAAGGGTTCGACAGCCAAGCTCTTCACAAGGTACAACCCGATACCCAACATGTAATGTAAGGTTCAAGAGCCATGTTCTTCACAAGGTATTCACAAGAACATTACATTTGTCGCATTAAGAAACTTCCGTCTCGTAGATACTATTCACTACATTTCCATACTCTTCATACGTGTCATAAATCATGTCGTAAACATTGTCTTGAAACATACTTTTCATTCATATGCATATGAACTTTTAAAACATGTAACGTAAAACTTAACATTTCAAACCTTGATTTCATGCAACGTGAGACTCGGTCGTATAAGGGTGTCTTGGTCATACTACATCCTTTCCTCATCAGTTGCTTAAATAGGGTCTACTTACCATACTTAAGAAGTACATATCGATGCGGTCTACTTATCATAAACTAAGGAATTACACATCAATACAATCTACTTATCATGACTTAAAGAAATACCATAACCATGATTCCATAATATCAACTCTACATATATACTTCATAATTCATAACTTAAGTACCTAGGACATAACATCCTATTTCCCTTAACATACCATGTAGGAATTTCATAACTTATAACTTAACTTGCACCTCATAATCTATAACACATGAAGTACAATTAACATGAGATAAAGTCGTTAACATCATAACATCGTATTTGAACATGTATATATGTATATTAGTATGTATAAAACATACTTCTATACATATGGATAATCTTTAAATGTATATTGGTACAAATAAAACATATATTATCATATCTCATAAATAAATACATAAATCATAATAAGGTTACATAAACAAAATAAAGTCATTTTAGCCAAAAAGAACCCTAATGGCCGAATAATTAAGGTGTATGCATAACTATATTCATTTTGTGATATATATAAATTATATAATACCCAAAACTTATTCATTTTTATATTTTGACATATGTTTATATTCGTGAAATATACTTAAGCCTTTTTAACCATTAAAAGGCCTATTGGCCGAATTTATGATACATATAAATGTATTTGTATAATTTTTATATACTTTACATATATAAGTCCATAATACTTGAAATAACCCGTTTTTCATATCTTAATTTATATATTGTACGTATATGTCTACTCAAAGTGTAATTTCAACCTATTATCATTTAAATACACTTTTTATGATACTAAAATCATTTAGGCCATTAATATACCTATAGGCCGAATTATATACATATTCTATATATATATATTTTTCACAATAATACACCTATATGAATAAATATATCATGTCTTCAATAATGAAAATACACTTTTCACAAAATGAAGTTATTAGACCAAATATATATATACTATAAATGTATATTTTTCTCAATAATACACATATATATTAATAAATATATCATGTCTTAAATCATGAAAATATCCTTTTCACAAAAATTAGATTATTAGGCCAAATATATGTATATATATATATAAATATATAAAACTGAAATATTTATATATATATGCCGAAAGGGGTATATATACACACTATAAATGTAGATTTTTCTCAAAAATACACATGAATGTATATATATCATTTCATAAATCCTTTAAATATATTTTGCTCAAAAATAAAGTCATTAGGCCAAAATTTAATTGAATGGCCGAAAATATATATATATATATATATATATATATATACACCATATATATATAATTTTCTCAAAAATACATACATATATATATATATATATCATTTCATAAATACTTTAAATATATTTTTCTCAAAATAAAGTCATTAGGCCAAAAATATTTTAATGGCCGAAATATATACATATCCTACATATATTTATATCTTCCATAATTTTTACCCACATATACATTTCTATACTCTTTGTTATTTTACATATGTGAATATTTATATAATTTGAACCAAATCATTTGTCATATAAAAACCCCTTTCCAAAACCGTAAGAATACATGTGTGTATTTACATCTACCTTTTCTTGCACTATAAACCTATACAGTAAAGAAAAAATATTCTTCACCACCAAAAAGGCATTAAGGCCGAAATATACCTCAGCCCACGTACATATATATATATATATATTATGCAATCCTCATGTAAGTGTTCAATATATATATATATATTTTAGAACTATTTTTCTTTTATTTCAAACAAAATCCTAACCGTATTTTGATATATGTATATACACTTTTATATTTCATCTTCATATCTATATCTATATACATGTATATATACATACACTTCAACAATGTATTAATTACACACAAAAGGGCCTTATGACCGTGTGTAAGTAAATATAAATATACCAACATATATTTTCCATATCATATACATATACACCTACACACACTTATAACACTACTTGAGCCATAAATACCTTAAAATGTTCATCATGGCCGTGTGTAAGTAGGAGTACACATACCATGATATTTTCTTTACTTGAAACACAATACTTACATATTCTTTAAACACAAACTTGTACAAATATCATGAATGATCCATTTTGATATAAACATATATACTAAACATTTTTAAAACCATGTAGTATTTAGGAAGAATACTTGCCTTGGTTCTTGGATCTTAGTCTAATATGAACAAAGTTTCCTCTTTTCCCTTCTTGGATGGAGTTCTCGGCCTATAGGCCAAGTGGAGTAGAAAATATGTTAGTTTTGGAAGAAAATGTGTAATAGAGTTCAAAATGGGTTCTTGAACAAACTTACTCTTGAGATGTCTTGTAGTTCTTCCCTTGAGCTTGAAGAATTTTTTCCTCTTCTTGCTAGAAGAGGTCACGATTGGAAAACCTTATTGGGTCTTGAGCATGTAAGCTTGAATCTCTATTTGGTGGATTGAAGAAAAGATTTCCTCCTTGCTTGGGTGTTCACGGGTTGGTTGTTTGGAGGGGAGTGGTTTAATCTCTTTTTGGTTCTTGTCCGAGACTTGAGAAGAGAGGTGGAAAAATTTGAAGATTTGATAATGTTTGTGAAGAGAAGATGAACATTGAAATGGAGTAGTGCATGAATTCTCATTGGTTGAAGGTGAGGTGTGAGGAGACAATGGAAGAAATGCAATTTGGGGTGGTTGGAGCGAGATATCCCAGCAGGCAAAAGAAAGAGAAAAAAAAAAGAAGTTTGGGGTTGCAGCCACTTTCGGCTGAAATGCCATAAAGGAACTTGGGAAGAGGAATGTGCAGGAGGGGAATATTCAACTTGTATTGTATGGCTAGGAATTTAAAGTGTGTAGGAAAGTATAAAAGTGGTAAAGTAAATAAATTTGACTTGCTTCCTTTTCTTTTCTTGCACTGCCGAAAGTTGAAATTTTTTTTTTTTTAACTATTTGTCTTGTAGTGTGGTTGGATAAATGAGAGGTGTTGGCTTATGTATACTTGTAGCATTTATTTAATTTCTCTTCTAATTTGATAAAGTTTTGAGTGTTTAATGTTAATTATTATAAGTAAAAAAAATTTCTTATTCTACGTAGCGTGGTACAGTGATCGCGTCTAAATTCTTTCGAATGTTCTTCGATTCTCTTATGCCAATTATCCCAGAGGCGCGGGTCGTAACATTCTTAACCTTGAAACAAAGGGAAAAACATAAGACAAAGTCTTGGCTGAAAACTGCTCTCGGCAGAACTGAATATAATCTGAATTTCAATCTATCTTTGCAATGGTTTTTAGGCTAGCTTTTTATATACAAACTAAGCTAACTTCAAGATAAATATCGACATGAAAGAACCAATGAAAAGAAAGAGGGAATGTTGGTTTATAAGGCTTGAGAAGCCAAGTGTTTCATTGGTTGATGTTCTCAGCTGAACAGCCGTAAGGTTGCTTTGTCATGACTGTTTAAAGCATCTTCTTCCTGGTTGGACCAGCCTAGAAAGCACTTTAAGGTGTCTCCTAATATGTCATGTAAGGTTCTTGAGGTCCTTGGCTTTGTGTGAACGAAAATGGAGCTGAAAGGTCAAGTTGTCAGCTGAACTGTTTCTCGGCAGAATTGGCAGAAACTTCTCTCTTTGCAACTTGATTTGGACGTCTAAAAGATGATTGGCCTATCCAAAAATGTAGCCTAAAATTTTTTAAAAACAAGCATGAGATTTTCTTTGAAGCTTGGTTTGTGATTGGTTCGAAATAGGATAAAAAACGTCTGGCTGTCCAAACCCGGGCAGTTTTGACACTTGAAATGTTTTGGCTTATTTGATCATCTTCCTCTCCGAATTAGGTTTTGCAATATGAATGAAAGTTATAGATAGTTTCCTGGCAATGCATTTAGACACCTAAATGACGTCGTTTGGAGCTTGGAAGAGTCAGTTATAGCCGTTGGAAATTTTACCAGTTTCAGATGTTGACCTTTGGAAGTAGGTGACTAAGCAGCCTGCTCCTTGATTCTTTAAGCTACTTACAAGCCTCTCCTGGAAAATTTATACATTACAAAGTCACATAAGAACTTCTTATCTTTCACCTTCAACTGGAATCAGGTCAATTGGACTTGTGGTGGGAGAGATATGTCCAAAATACAAACCGGGTGTCAAGCTGCCTACTTAACAATTTCAATTCAGCTTGGTGTTTGAACTTTGTCTTGGCTTGATTCTTGCTTCTTTGAGCTAAAATGAGTTCAAACACATACAAAACAACATATGCAACATGTACAATAAGTCATTGGGTTTGTTAGATTATAAACATAAATTTGCACTTATGATGCGGATCAAGAATCCATCATAATGTCACCGGCCCTATAACCACAAGCAATGCTAAACAGCTTGATCTTGATGTTGCAAGCTTCTTGTATAGGCATGTGCAAGATGAGCGAGAAGCTCATTGGGTTCATCTCATTGAACCAAACGCTTGAGCGGCTCGTTTTCTTGCAGTCTAGGCTAGTTATTTGTCTTGTGTTCAATTGATGCTTGTTTATGTGTGTCTTGAAGGAAGAAAGATGCTGTTCAAAAATGGAGCTTAAACACGCAAGAAATAGAGAAGTGACGAGATTTGGAAACCACTCAAAGCTCCAAAAATGGAAGGCCAAATGGATAAGATTGTGGATAGGTGGATAAGGGAATGTCCTAGCATCATTTACAGCAAGTTTGAGATTTGGAAAGTGTGAGAAAAAATGGAAGGTGCCAAGAAATGGAAAGTGACCAAAAAATGAAAGTTTGACGGTTTTCAACATGTGACACATCTCGGTATTTTTGACATAAATCCTCAACCCTTAATCCAAATTTCCTGATTCTAGTTGGATATAAAATCTAAGAGAAAGAGATACGACTATTATTTCTATCACTTTTGTCAAATTCAGAGTCAAAGATATCTAGAATTCGTGATAAAGTTGAGTGATGCTGCAACACGTATCCTGATGACACCTGAACTTCAAACGGTTATATCTCTTTCAATACTTATCCAAATGAGGTAACCTCAGAGTCTAAATTCAAGCATTTTTCATGATCTAAAGCTCTACATCAGAAGATATATATGCCAAATGCACGTGAGAAGATCAGTGAGGAAAATTCGTAAGCTGAACTTTGGCTGGCCATAAAATGATCATCTCAACTCCAAATTGGGTGATTCCAAAGCCAATATCTCGTATAAGGAATTATCCTTGACATCCAAAGGGTATCAAGATATGATTGGAGGAGAAAAGAGTCGTCCATGCCAAGATAATACAAGATAAAGTTGAATACAAGCCAAAAAGTGGTCTAGATTCAGGCTATTTTGTGCTTTGGAATATTCCTTTTGTGCCAAACGATTTTTAGTAGTTTTTTTGTTTATCTTTCATTTTATCTTAGATTAGAGTTTTATTTCAGATTTTTTTAAGGGAAAACGTGGAGAACAAAAATCAGATGACAATTGAATGAAAAACACATTTTTTTCCTCCAAGTTTGAGTCTCTTGTTTTTTTGGTTTTGCATAAAAATCAAGGCTAACATCCTTTAAAGATTGAGCAATTTGAAGGATTGCCAAGGGCTTAGATTGCTGCCTAGGAGGGTTGGGTATCCAGTTTTCCTACAAGCTACCAATCTGCGTTTTTGGTCCACTCAACAAGTTCCAGCCGTGTTCTTGCAAAAGGAGCAAGGGGAGGTCTCTTCCTTATGTCTAACCCATTGGAAGGAGACGTTAGAGGGTGGAGAAAGAAGATCCAACCACGTAATTTGCATCAAATTGGTATCAGAGCAAAAAAGGTTCCATTTTTTCCACCATATATCTTTTCTTTTGTGTCAAATCTATTATTTTATTTTCTAGTTACTTGAGTCTTCTTTTGTCCCCATCAAAAGCGTCCTACAGTGTCAAAGAAAGATTGAATCTTTGTGTCTAAAAACCCTAAATTGAGAAACCACCAAATTAGACCTCATCCCACCTTATTTGATCTCACAAACAAAAGCCCTCAACTGACTTCACCAAATTCGGCCAGAACGCCGAAAATCTCCAAATTAAAAACCCTAACCCTAATTTCTGTCAAACCTTAATTCACATCAAACCAAAGGGTATTTTCTGTTATAGCCGCATTTAAAAAAAAAAGAGAGAGAAGGGAAAAGAAAATTTAAATTATGATTAAATCAAATCTTATCCTAACCAAATTAAACTACCTTTTCATTTTCCTAAATTTTCTCCCTACTTCCCTTATCACTCCCCAAATCCCTCCCTATCATCTTAATCTTATTAACCCTAATCCCCTCCCCCTCTTTCTTTTGAAACGGCAGCCTCCTCTCCTCCCCTCTCTCCCACTCAATTTTCGGCCAAGGAATAAAGGAAAAGAAGGATCTTTGATCTAAGGTTCAAGAGAAGGAAGATCACACCGCCAACATCATCACACTCTCGTAAATCAATCACTTTTGCTAGGATCGAGGTAGGTGCATCCTAATTACTCCCTCAAAACGGTACGAAGGTTGCATAGGCAAAAAGGGTATTTTTAGGTGTTGTGGTTGTTGTTAATTGTTGATTGGATCTTGATTTTATGCCCCAATGTGTTTATTTTCCGTTATACGTTTTGACTTCGTTGTAATCTCGTTGTTGTACGTTTCCTTGTGGGGTTGTAAGGTCTTGATGCGTGTATGGATATGTGGGATGGGTGAAAGGTTGAATGAGATTGAATGAATGGACTGCAGAAATTTCAGAATGAGAATTCTGAAATTCGGGGACATCGATCGATCGACGTCCAGAGGCTGAGGGTTCGACGTGCCTCAGATGGTCATCGATCGATCGACGTCCAGAGGGCGAGAGATCGATGTATCTCAGAAGTACATCGATCGATCGACGTCAACTGAGTGAGGGTTCGACGTGTCTCAGTTGGACGTCGATCGATCGACGTCAGAGGATGACGTCCAATTGTTTTCTTCCCCTTTCCCTTGCATTCATGGCACGTGCATTGCATGAGGTACCCATTGTCTGAGGGCGTGCGTGTTCGGAGGATACGTAGCGTCTACAGGCCGTGGGGGCCGTGATGATACGCAGCGTCGGTCGGGCGTGGGTGTCATGTGATACGCAGCGTCTATAGGGCGTGGGTGCCGTGCGAATACGCAGCGTCTATAGGGCATGGGTGTCTGAAGATACGCAGCGTCTATAGGGCGTGGGTGTCGTACGATACGCAGCGTCTATAGGGCGTGGGTGTCCAGAACAGCAAGTGGTGGCTAGAGACCATGACGCTGGAGTTAGGTCCCGGGAGCATGCATTGCATATAGGTCCAGGAGCATTTTGCCTGACATGTTTCTAGTTGCGTATGACACGTTATGTGAGCATGCATCACGTACTTGCACTTACATTTTGTGTGGATTGTTTACTTTCCGTATAAGTCATGTCGGGTTGTTTTATGTCGGTTGCATGGAGTGTCTTACTTTCCGGTGGCGTGCTATCTGTCTTATGTGGCTACGTGGTGATATCTTTTTGGATATGTAAGTTTTGTATTGTTTTGAGAGGCACCTACTGGGTGATTACCATCACTCACCCCTACTATTCCATATGTAGCCGAGACGGAGTATGATTACATCTACGTTGAGGATGGGTCCGATACCGTGGAATGGGCTGAGTGACTCGTAGATACGTGTGCGGCAAGGATGG
Source organism: Eustoma russellianum (assembly GCA_036186865.1). Taxonomy (NCBI): domain Eukaryota; kingdom Viridiplantae; phylum Streptophyta; class Magnoliopsida; order Gentianales; family Gentianaceae; genus Eustoma; species Eustoma russellianum. The sequence goes on from AP025053.1 coordinate 9,577,615, forward strand.
AGACGGGCTTCTGGTGATGCCATGGGATGACACAGACATTTTAATATTCAGTATTACTTTTGAAAACAATTTCATGCTTTTAAATTTAGACATTTGACCTTGACTTGTAAGGCCTGGTCAGCCTAGAATTACTGTCGTTACTTCCTTAAAATTCATTAATTTCGAATTAGTGTTGTGACTTATCGTTTCCGCAGAAAGAAAAGGAAAACTTTTCTATGTCAGCACTGACGTGTAGCAGGTTGATGTGACGCCTTGTATTCTCCTGAGTGAGATACGGCGGGTGCACCGTTACCGAGGATGGAGCTCGGGAGCGGGGCGCTACAGGTGGTATCAGAGCCCAGGCTTCAGATACGCCTCGGGAACGTGATAGATTAGCTAATTACCCTAGGATAAGTGATGATCCGTTTTCAAATGATTTTCAAATTTGAATAAAACGAAGTAGACATAAGCTGTGACTGGGGTTGTGGTTGGTGAGTGCCGTTAGTAAGTAGATGGGATAGGTTATCTTTTCCTTTGACCTCCATTCCCGGACCTCTTTTCAATACTCTTAAGTCAATTTTGTCTAACGTGCTTTAAATCAAATACAGACAATGCCTCCGCGACGTGAACCATCAGGAAATGGTGGACAGGACAGAGACGAACGTCATGGGCAAGGGGCGATTCCCCAAAACCTGGCGGATACACTGGCCAATCTGACGGCCTTAATAGCCCATCAACAGACGCAGATGGCACAACAATATACTCAGATGACACAACAACAGGCACAAATTGCCCAAATACTTCAGCACACTCAGCAGCAACAGCAACAACAACCACCACCACCACCTCCACCGCAGCAGGGTTTGAGGTTCTATTACAGGGAGATGCAGAACTCCCGAATACCGATGTTCCGGGGTACCACTCGGCCTGAGGAAGCCGAGATTTGGCTCAAAAACATAACTGAACAGATAAGACTGATACAAGTACCTGTGGATCTGAAAGTGGAGGTGACTACCCCGTTCTTTGAAGGGGAAGCTGAGAGGTGGTGGAACGGGGTGAAACGCAAATTGACTCCACCAGTGACTTGGGAGCAATTTGTTGAGGAATATAAGAAGCACTATGTTCCGGGTAGTGCGATACAGAGAAGGATGGCAGAATTCCAGCTGTTGACACAAGGGTCCATGACGGTTGATCAATACTCTGAGAAATTTCATGAGCTGGGCCAATATATGTCATGCATCATGGACAACGAGGAGGCCAAGATGCTAAAGTTCCATACAGGGTTGAGTTTTCGCATCCAGCGGGCGATTGTTTGTGCAGAGACCACCACATTTGAAGGATTGCTGGAGGTATGTCGACGGGTCGAGAGAAATTTGGAAAGGGCAGCTGCACTAGAAAGACTGAAGAGGCCCCGTGAGGAGTTGCAGACGGGCAAGTCAGGGAGATGGCTGAAAGTACCCCGGCGCCCACAGTCCGGGCAACCATTCCGGCCAGAACGACAGCAGAGGGCAGCGATTCAGACCCCGATGATTGAGGGTCCGGCACCGACTGATGCACAACCAGTAAGGGCTGCGACACCTATCCCACGGTGTACACTGTGCGGACGTTTTCATCCGGGACCATGTCGGAAGGATCAGAGAGTGTGCTATAACTGCGGGAAGCAAGGACATATTGCGAAGGAATGCTCAGCACCGGCTCAGGTGAACTCGCAGACACAGGCTCAGCAAGGAGGACGAGGCCGGACCAATGCCCGAGTACACGCGATGACGGATGCCGAAGTCGAGGAGTCGGGCGACGTGGTGACGGGTATATTTATTTAAGTACTTAAATTTGAAGTTGGACTAAATTCTAGTTGCTATTGATGCATGTTGTGTGCTAAACCTTGAATATGGTAGGTGTGATTTTAGTTAACAAAGTGCCAGCAAATGTTCTATTCGATAGTGGAGCGAGTCACTCGTTCATGGCAAAGAGATTTGCCAAGAATCTGGATATTCTTCCCGAATGGATGGAGACTCCATACCGTATACAAGCCGCAGGCGGCCAAGTACTCGTGTCTCATCACCGTTACAAAGAATGTGGATTGGAGATTAACGGTCTGCAGTTCTCTGCGACCTTGATACCGATTCAAATGTACGATTTCGACGTTATTTTAGGCATGGACTTCTTAGCAAGGTATCATGCAAACATTGATTGTCGGCAACTCCAAGTCAGCATGAAGACACCAGAATTGGGAGAAACTATCTTTCAAGGGAGCCCCAAATTAAAGAAGGTATCCCAGAAGTTTTATTTAATTTCAGCTCAGGCATTTAGAGCGCTAAATTGAGGAGGAGAAGGATTCTTGCTTTACTCAATGGGTGCGGAACAAGAGGTTCCGCAGATCGACCAAATCCCTGTGGTAAAGGAATTTACAGATGTCTTTCCCGAGGAGTTACCAGGACTGCCACCAGAAAGAGAGGTAGAGTTCGAGATTAATCTCATACCCGGTGCTGAACCCATATCCAGGGCACCCTACCGCATGGCGCTAGCAGAGCTCAAGAAGTTGAAGGAGCAATTACAAGAATTGCTGGATCGTAAGTTTATTCGACCCAGTGTATCACCCTAGGGTGCTCCAGTCCTGTTCGTGAAGAAGAAGGATGGGAGCATGAGGTTATGTATAGATTACCGGGAGCTAAACAAGATCACTATCAAAAACAAGTATCCATTACCTCGAATCGAGGATCTCTTTGATCAGCTACGGGTAATGATAAGTTAGAGTTTTAATTTGAACTCTCAGTTATTTCGTTAATTTACACCACTAACGAAATTTCTTCCAGGGAGCTAGAGTGTTTTCCAAAATCGATTTGCGATCCGGTTATCACCAGTTGAGGATCAAATCTGGGGATACAGCCAAGACCGCTTTCCGAACACGCTATGGCCACTATGAATTCCTGGTTATGCCTTTTGGATTAACCAACGCCCCAGCCGCCTTTATGGACCTAATGAACACAGTATTTCGGAAACAACTGGACAAGTTCGTAGTTGTGTTCATAGACGATATCCTTGTATACTCCCCTGACGAGGATACTCATGCGGAACATTTGAGGGAGGTTCTAGAGACCCTTCGGAGAAGCAAATTGTACGCCAAGTTCAGTAAGTGTGAGTTCTGGTTGAAAAGCGTAGCCTTCTTGGGTCATGTGGTCTCTGAAGAGGGAATTTCTGTGGACCCAAAGAAAGTGGAGGCGATCACCGAATGGCCTAGGCCTACTAATGTGACAGAGGTAAGAAGTTTTCTTGGACTGGCTGGGTACTATAGGAAGTTTGTCGAGAGCTTCTCATCGATTGCAGTGCCTCTAAGCCGATTGACACAGAAGAAGTCAAAGTTCGAATGGACCACCGAGTGTGAGCAGAGCTTCGCCGAGCTAAAAAGGAGACTGACCACAGCCCCTGTTCTTGCTCAGCCCTCCGCGTCAGAGGGGTTTGTCATTTACAGTGACGCTTCTAAGAACGGGCTAGGTAATTGTATATAATTTCAACTGATTTTGTATACAATTAAAGATGTGGTCTAATTCTTATATTTCAGGATGCGTGTTGATGCAAAACGACAAGGTCATTGCGTATGCTTCACGACAGCTAAAGCCCTATGAGCAGAACTATCCGACTCATGATTTGGAGCTAGCAGCGGTGGTGTTCGCACTGAAAGTCTGGCGCCACTATCTATATGGAGTGAAGTGCGAGGTGTTCACCGATCACAAAAGCCTTAAGTATCTGTTCACGCAAAAGGAGCTGAACATGCGCCAAAGGAGATGGTTGGAGTTATTGAAGGATTACGACTTGACCATCAGCTATCATCCAGGGAAGGCCAATCGAGTAGCTGATGCCTTAAGTAGGAAATCAAGCCATGCACGGCAGGCTACTCTAGAAAAGGAAATGGCAGAATTTGATTTGGATCTTGTGGATTCTACCGCAGATATTCTGGCCACGCTAATTATCACTCCAACCTTGGTAGATCAGATTAAGGAAGCACAGAAGAACGATGCAACAATTAGAGAAACGCGAGAAAGAATGTTACCCAGCCAAGTGGATGGATTTCAGGTTCATGATGACGGCAGTGTGTGGTACCAAGAAAGATTGTGCGTACTTGATGTTGAGGATCTTAGGAGAGAGTTGTTGAAGGAGGCACATAATTCGAGACTGTCTATTCACCCTGGTGCTACGAAAATGTACAATGACCTGAAGAGACACTATTGGTGGAGTGGCATGAAGAGGCACATTGCTGAGTTTGTGGAAAGGTGCCTCGTTTGCCAGCAAGTTAAGGCGGAACACCAAAGACCGGGTGGACTGATGCAACCTCTAGAGATACCCGAATGGAAGTGGGAGCATGTGACAATGGACTTTGTGGTTGGACTCCCGAAGACAAGGAATGGGAATGATGTGATATGGGTAATTGTGGATCGATTGACTAAGTCCGCTCATTTCTTGCCTATTCCCACCGGGCTTACTATGGAAAGGTTGGTAACTATGTACATTGATAACATTATTTGCCTCCATGGAGTGCCAGTCAGCATAGTGTCTGATCGTGATCCGAAGTTCACATCTCAGTTCTGGGCAGCTTGTCAGAAGAAGATGGGGACTGAGTTGCGACTGGGTACTGCTTTTCACCCTCAGACCGATGGTCAATCTGAGAGGACCATTTAGACCCTGGAGGACATGTTGAGGGCATGCGCATTGGATTTCAAAGGGAACTGGGACAGCATGCTAAAGCTGGTAGAATTCTCCTACAACAACAGCCATCACAGTGCCATAGGCATGGCACCATTTGAGGCCTTATATGGACGAAAGTGTAGGTCACCTGTGCATTGGGACGAAGTTGGTGAACGTAGGTTGACAGCTCCAGAAATAATCGAGCAAACTAAAGAACAGGTGAAACTAATTCGTGAACGTCTTAAGACGGCTCAAGATAGAAGCAAGAGTTGGGCCGACACGAAGAGACGACCTTTAGAGTTCAAGGAGGGAGAAAAAGTCTATCTTAAAGTGTCACCCATGAAGGGTGTGACACGGTTTGGAGTTAAAGGGAAGTTGAAACCGCGTTATATTGGACCTTATGAGATACTCGAAAAGGTTGGAGACCTAGCTTACAAACTGGCATTACCTCCGATGTTGGCTCAGGTGCACAACGTGTTTCACGTCTCGCAGTTAAGGAAGTATGTCTCTGACCCGAGTCATGTGTTGGATGCACAACCCCTTAAGATTAGACCCGATGCGTCATATGAAGAGTTTCCGATACGAATTCTGGATCGCAAGGACCAAGAACTCAGAAGAAGGGTTATTCCCTATGTAAAAGTGCAATGGAGCAACCATCGAGAGAATGAAGCGACATGGGAGCTAGAGGAACAAATGCGCGACCACTATCCCCACCTATTCGAATAAGGTACGGCAAGTTTCGGGGACGAAACTTTTTGTAAGGGGGGTAGGATGTTATAGCCGCATTTTAAAAAAAAAAAGAGAGAGAGAAGGGAAAAGAAAATTTAAATTATGATTAAATCAAATCTTATCCTAACCAAATTAAACTACCTTTTCATTTCCCTAAATTTTCTCCCTACTTCCCTTATCACTCCCCAAATCCCTCCCTATCATCTTAATCTTATTAACCCTAATCCCCTCCCCCTCTTTCTTTTGAAACGGCAGCCTCCTCTCCTCCCCTCTCTCCCACTCAATTTTCGGCCAAGGAATAAAGGAAAAGAAGGATCTTTGATCTAAGGTTCAAGAGAAGGAAGATCACACCGCCAACATCATCACACTCTCGTAAATCAATCACTTTTGCTAGGATCGAGGTAGGTGCATCCTAATTACTCCCTCAAAACGGTACGAAGGTTGCATAGGCAAAAAGGGTATTTTTAGGTGTTGTGGTTGTTGTTAATTGTTGATTGGATCTTGATTTTATGCCCCAATGTGTTTATTTTCCGTTATACGTTTTGACTTCGTTGTAATCTCGTTGTTGTACGTTTCCTTGTGGGGTTGTAAGGTCTTGATGCGTGTATGGATATGTGGGATGGGTGAAAGGTTGAATGAGATTGAATGAATGGACTGCAGAAATTTCAAAATGAGAATTCTGAAATTCGGGGACATCGATCGATCGACGTCCAGAGGCTGAGGGTTTGACGTGCCTCAGATGGACATCGATCGATCGACGTCCAGAGGGCGAGAGATCGATGTATCTCAGAAGTACATCGATCGATCGACGTCAACTGAGTGAGGGTTCGACGTGTCTCAGTTGGACGTCGATCGATCGACGTCAGAGGATGACGTCCAACTGTTTTCTTCCCCTTCCCCTTGCATTCATGGCACATGCATTGCATGAGGTACCCATTGTCTGAGGGCGTGCGTGTTCGGAGGATACGTAGCGTCTACAGGGCGTGGGGGTCATGATGATACGCAGCGTCGGTCGGGCGTGGGTGTCATGTGATACGCAGCGTCTATAGGGCGTGGGTGCCGTGCGAATACGCAGCGTCTATAGGGCGTGGGTGTCTGAAGATACGCAGCGTCTATAGGGCGTGGGTGTCGTACGATACGCAGCGTCTATAGGGCGTGGGTGTCCAGAACAGCAAGTGGTGGCTAGAGACCATGACGCTGGAGTTAGGTCCCGGGAGCATGCATTGCATATATGTCCAGGAGCATTTTGCCTGACATGTTTCTGGTTGCGTATGACACGTTATGTGAGCATGCATCACGTACTTGCACTTACATTTTGTGTGGATTGTTTACTTTCCGTATAAGTCATGTCGGGTTGTTTTATGTCGGTTGCATGGAGTGTCTTACTTTCCGGTGGCGTGCTATCTGTCTTATGTGGCTACGTGGTGATATCTTTTTGGATATGTAAGTTTTGTATTGTTTTGAGAGGCACCTACTGGGTGATTACCATCACTCACCCCTACTATCCCATATGTAGCCGAGACAGAGTATGATTACATATACGTTGAGGATGGGTCCGATACCGTGGAATGGGCTGAGTGACTCGTAGATACGTGTGCGGCAAGGATGGAGACGGGCTTCTGGTGATGCCATGGGATGACACAGACATTTTAATATTCAGTATTACTTTTGAAAACAATTTCATGCTTTTAAATTTAGACATTTGACCTTGACTTGTAAGGCCTGGTCAGCCTAAATTACTGTCGTTACTTCCTTAAAATTCATTAATTTCGAATTAGTGTTGTGACTTATCGTTTCCGCAGAAAGAAAAGGAAAACTTTTCTATGTCAGCACTGACGTGTAGCAGGTTGATGTGACGCCTTGTATTCTCCTGAGTGAGATACGGCGGGTGCACCGTTACCGAGGATGGAGCTCGGGAGCGGGGCGCTACATTTTCTGCGATTGAGTGTCTTAATCATCAATTAGACGCTTATTGGATCAAGTGCACAAAACAGAATATTTTTTGTACGAAAAGTGTGAAATACCGATTTTGCCCTTGATTAAAAGAAGAAAAAGAATCAGAAGCTGGGATTTGTGCCTACATTCTCAATAAGAAAAAAAAAATTCAAAAGAAAATCAAAAGGAAAAGTGTTAAAAAGAAGGGCAATAACATAATTGAATTAGAAACGTTTTCTGCACATTTTTGTGAAATTGATTGAGTTATTTTTGCAGTACCCTACCCTACCTTTTCCCTACTGTTTTACCACCATAAATTGACCTAACCAACTATCCAAACACTTGGACTTAGGATTATTGCATGATCTAAAAGCCATTGTGAGTTTCGAGTGCGAACTATCCAAGATTGACTAAAGATTGCATAAGCAACCCTGTTATTCATTAGTTCAGCCACTTATATCATTATATGGTCTCTTATACTCTTTGATCTTAGCATAAATGTTCAAGTTTGTTTGCGTTCTGGTTGGTCCAATTATTGGTGCAATTTGTGTGGAAACTGGACTATTTTGCCCCTACTGGTTTGTTGCTATTTTGGGACTGTTTCGAACTGCTTGTGGGAGTGTTTTGAGGTCGTACAAGTTCTGTATACTACTTTTGTGGTCCAGCAAGGAGCTGAGACGTGTTTGAGGTTGTTTGTAGCAAAGTGGTTGAAAAGAAGTACAAAACCAAACTTGTTGTGATAAGCTTTGGCAAACCACTTCTTATTTGCTCTCTTTGGATCATATTAGCCTCAGATTTGTCAAGAAACAAGGTGGTAAAAGAGTGGAAAGAAAATTAGGAGAGTCTGCAACATATTTTGTTTTCACTAATCCATTCAGTTTCTATGTTTTTGTAGTGTAGTTTTTGTAGAGGAAAACGGGTTTGAGTGATTTTAAAATATATGATTTAAATGTGCATAAAAACGAGCATAAGATAAATGTGCATGATATATTGCATATTACTTGTCTTATATAGTTCATATATAATGTTGCCGTACTAACGAGCCATGAAGCTTTAAAGCTTACATCAAATGTCAAGAATTTGTTGTGTTTATACTATTTTCAGGTACCACTATTAATGAACTAAACCAGTTCATTAAGTGAAGTACTTAGTTAATTAAACTAAGTAGTTCATTAAAGGAAGCTACATTTGAACAAGGCACAAAAGGCAACAAGACTAAGAAAGGAAAGTCTCATCCTCCTCTCTTCATCAATATACACGCCTACATACATATATAAATATATATTTTCAGATTTTTTTTGAAAAAGGCACAAACACATATATTCCAACGTACTACCGACACGTTATATATTTTATGTACGTACGTTAACGTCACACCATCATACTTAACTTATGAGTATATTCAGGTCTTATATCATATGATATAAGTCATGGTGATGACAAATTAAATACGACACGTTAAAAGGTTCTAAACCAAAAATTGTCGTATCGGACGAATACCGAAACTTTGCCAACGTGTCACGTACTTGCCATAAATAGATGGTCAGCCCCTACACCTCAAAAATCATTAATATTTTCGTGGCTATGATGTTATTTTCAGCCATAAAATCATTCCATGTTGGCACACACAAATCACCCCACATTAAGGCCAAATTGTGGAGATTCCAATTTCAATTTTGTCACATGTTAATGGCGCCACTTTAGACCAGCCAAGTGCTGAAAATTAAAGTTTATATTACATATATTATGTGTAACATAATATATATAACATGTGCAAAAAGTTGGAATTTGATTAGAGAAAAATCGGGTAATCGATAAACATCGAAAATTCGGTTTTCTACGTACACAACACATGGAACATTTTTGGCACATCATACAACACGTATCTAGACACTTGTTACATATGTCATATATCTTAAAGTGTTCTAGAAAATTAAATTAAGGGCTGATTGGAATATAACATGTGTGTATTATTAAATGTGCACTATTTTACAAAGTTTGCAAAAAAAATTCAGCACATGCATATACATGTTGGACATGCCTATACAGCTGAGATGGAGCACATGTGGAGCCTTGTTGGCATATTGATTGGTCAAGAATCAATCATACAATGTTGGTGATTTAAAGAAAGAAGCTACAAAAGGTAATGTTTCAAATGTTATCTCGTTTGAAACGCATGCTGAAAATTTCAGCATGTGGAAGATAGGCTGGCCGATTTTCATGATTAATGAGCATATAATTTGTGTCTTGAAACATGTGATTAATTGGAAGAAGAATTGGAAGTAATTTGAATAAGATATAAAGTCATAAAGTGTGATATCTTGAATATCACACATGCTGAAAAAATTTCAGCATGTGTGTGTATGCACCTTGGCCGAATTCTTGGCCTTATTAGTGTCCAAATTTCATTTCCAAAAATGATGAGAATATTTGCTACAAATTGGTGATTTATTTTAAAAGAAAAATCAATGAAAATTTTGAAATAATTTGAATTATATCACCATGTATCACATGTTGAAATTTCAGCATGTCAAGTGCACTTATGGCCGAAATTTTCACCTTGTGTGGAGAAATTTTATCTTGCTTGAATTGGGTGATAATCTTATGAGTTATGGCAACTATTTTACGATGATTTTGGCGCATGTTTTTAGTGGAATTTTCAGATTTTCCAAGTCATCAAATGATGACAACATTCAACCAATCAATGAGTGCCAAGTAAGCAAAAGTTAAATGATCATCCAATGAGGAGGTTCCAAGTAAGCAAGAGCATGTCACAATGATGCCACACATTCTCCCAAGGACTTAGAAGATAATTTTCAAGAGAAGGAGGACCTATAGGGGGACGGCCATAAGCTTAAAAGGAAAGGAGATGAGCAAAACAAAGAAAAGAACAAGCATTTCAAATTCAAGTGATAAATGCGCCTAGCTCCTTTCTTCTACACTCTCTTTCTTTCTTTCTTCTAAAACGCCTATTGTACTTAGATTCATATTCTTGAATAGGCTTATCTTAGACCACCACACATTCTATATCTTTGTAAAAGATTGGTCAAGGTATGACCAATCTTCAATCTTGCAAGGTGGTGGTGTTCGTGCGTTATTGTATTCATCATACAAGTTTTGTAAAGGGTTGGAGTTGGTGTATAACTCCACAACCCTGTGGTAAGGTGTATTTGTGTTGTGTGACTAGTGTGAACCGACGAAGGTGTTCCTCGAAGACTAGAGTAGGTTGTTTATAACCAAACCAGTATAAAATTCTCGGTGTCATTTACTTTCAGCACTTATATTCTGTTTCAGCGCTGTTTACTCTTTTTGATTACGTTCGTAAAAATAGTAAACGTTTTTCAAAAATTACATAACTTTCCAGAATCATAGTCACACGTTTTAGGTTTAATTTGACACAAGTTTCAACCCTTTTGGATAAGTATAAGTAAATCAAACATCTAAAGTTCTGAGACTAGTGCAGTCTGATTTTCAGGCTTGCAAAGGTTGAGACTTTGAGTGTATTTGACTAACTTTCCGAAAGAATTTTTCAAAACTGTTTCAACCCATTTAAATAAAATATATAAGGGGTTAGTGGTTAAAATTTTAGAGCAATTGGAGTTAAGTACAAATAGAAATAAATTTTTCAAAACAGTCTACCGTTTCTGACAGATTCGCGCAATCTGACCACCAACGATTTTTGAAGGGGTTAAAGGTTGAATTTAAATCTGAAATTTTTAGCAGACACTCATAACATCTGAGTCTAAGTTCTCTCAAAACTTCAGAATTTTTGAAGACCTACAACCTAGTTTTAAAAAACGTTTTAAAACTGGTTCTGAAAATAGAAGCTGTTTTCAGAAGTTGAGTTTTTGGTTTTAAACAATTTTAAAAACCACACTTTCCGCACCAACTATTCAACCCCCCCTTCTAGTGGTGCCTTGCAGATCCTACAAGTGGTATCAGAGCGCAGGAACACTCACTTCAAAGGATCCAACGATTCAGTGAGATGGCAACCACAAATCTCAAAACCGAGCAAGAAGGTATGTCGAGCCAAAGGCCTCCTCTTTTTGACGGTGAGTCTTTCATTCAATGGAAACTCAGAATGAAGCTTTTTCTTATGGCAATAGATATTGATCTTTGGTCGATTATAGAAGAAGGTCCTTTTGTTCCATCTAAGTTATACACCGTAGACGGAGTCACACTAGAAGTTGTTAAACCTAGACAAGAATATACAAGTGATGATAAAAAGAAACTTAGCATGAATGCTAGGGCTATGCAATTGCTCTTGAATGGATTAAGTAAGAGTGAGTCTAGTTATGTCTCAAACTGTTCTAGTGCACAAGAAATGTGGAGGACACTCGAAATGAAACACGAAGGCACGAGTCAAGTAAAAGAGTCAAAAATAAACATGCTTATGTCCACACTTGAGTCGTTTAAACTATTGCCTAATGAATCTATTGTTGATATGGATCTTCGTTTGACTAACATCTATAATTCTCTTGAGTCTCTTGGTAAAGCTTTTACCATGCAGGAAAAAGTACAGAAAGTCTTGCGAAGCCTTCCATCAGAGTGGGACCCTAAAGTAACCGCAATAGAAGAAAGCAAATAAACGAACTCAATAAAAATGGAAGAGTTAATTGGATCACTTAAGGTGTATGAAAATAAACTCACCATACGGAAATCAGATTCATCTAAACAAGGTAAATCTATTGCTTTTAAATCAAATGAATACGTCTCTACTTCTTTCGATCACGTAGATGATAGTGATTCTGAATCGGATAACGATGACCTAATTCTATTGGCTAAAAGGGTTAAGAAAATTTATGAGAAGGTCATTTACAAACAAAAATAAGGGCACTACGACTAAAAGAAATAAGAACAAGACAAATGATAAAGATGTTAAATGTTATGAATGTGGCAAACTTAGACATTTATCATATGACTGCCCCAATAAAGAAAAGCAAACAAATAAATACCCTGACAAGGAACGAAACAAGAATAGACTCGTCTCAGAACCCAAGCAAAGGAAACATGCTCTAAAGGCCTCCACTTGGAGTGATACATCGGATTCCGAGACTGAAACCGAAGAAGAGACTGCACAAGTATGCTTTGTGTCCAAAGCATCTAATGAGGTATCATCTGATTCTGATTCTGACTCTGAGACTTCTTATGATGATCTTTTTAGTCAGTATTTAGAATTGCATAAATTCACTAAGACTCTCGGTAAGGAAAAGAAGCGATTAATTGAAGACAAGAAACTGTTAGAATAACGAGAATCTTGTCGCTCAATTAAACGATTCAAAGAAAGAGTCATCATGCATCATTACTGCATTAAAGACAGAGATTTCATCATTAACCACTCAAAATAACGAAATGGAATCCGAGATTTCAAGTTTGAAATCAAGGAATATAGACTTAGAGAAAATGATGAAACAGTTTGATACGGGATCTAACATGCTGCATCGTATTATCTTATCACAAAAGCATGATAGTGATTAAACGGGTTTGGGATACGTTGATACTAATGAAGTATCCACCAAACCAACTAAGTTTGTTGTGTCTAAGAAAGTAGACACCCCAAAGCCACAAACGGCGTCTAAGATGACGCAAAGACCTCTCCCTTCCTCACGCCCCACTTCTTCTTCATATCATGTGAAATACAATTTTTTAAAATATAGATATGAAAAGAAAAGAGTGATGCATATACGGCATTCATGTCATCCACGCACTACGCACACAAACACAAGGACATATCAAAAACGTCCTACATACAATGAGTATGAGGGAGTTCTCGGCCAAAGGCCCAAAGTGCATTCACCACATGTTTACTATATTGCACCTTCATCTACATTCTAGCCATTTGATAGACCGAGAAGGATCACCTAAGTATAGGTACCGAAAGGTAATTTTACCAAGAGGTGATTAACTAACTCGCAAGGACCCAAAGTTAAAAGGGTACCTAAATCATTCTTGCACATTGCAGGGAGCCCACACATCAAAAGATACATCAATAAAGTGGTTCCTTGACAGTGGCTGCTAGAGGCACATGACGGGTGACCCGAGCTTGTTCACAAAATTAAAGAAGGTCACAAAAAGCGGATCCGTGACCTTTGGAGACAACAACGAAGGAAAGATCATCGGAAAAGGTACAATAGGAAATCCAAGCACTCTTCAAATCTCCAACGTCTATTTGGTAAGTAACTTATCTTACAATCTTCTTAGCATTTCTCAATTTATTGACAATGGCTTTGATGTATATTTCACTCACCCTTATTGCAATATAATAAATAAAAATGGAGAAATGTCTTAAAAAAAACGAGAAGGTAACATCTTTACGCTTTCGATGGATGATATGGCAGACGCTAAAATTAAGTGCTTTATGTCAAACGAACCTAATGTAAATTTATGGCATAGACGTTTAGGACACATTGGTATTTCCACACTAGAAAAACTCCAACGAAAGAACCTAGTACGAGGATTGCCTACACTTGATTTAGACAACTTTCAGTTTTGTGAATCTTGCATAAAAGGCAAACAAACACGTGAGTCACTTAAGCCTAAGAATGAAATAAGCACGACTAGAGTCTTAGAACTATTACACATTGATTTGTTTTGTCCTAGTCGCACTACAAGCCTTGGTGGGCGCCACTATGCATGCGTGATTGTTGATGACTTTTCTCGTTATACTTGGACTTTATTTCTTGCACATAAGGATGATAGTGCCATTGAAATTACGAAATTAATCAAACAACTTGAAAATCAATACGGTGTCAATGTGAAAAAGATAAGAAGCGATAGAGGCGGTGAATTTAAAAACAAAGATATGATTTCATTTTGCAAAGAAAAAGGAATCAAGCATGAATTTTCGCCACCTAGAACTCCACAATTAAATGGAGTAGTAGAAAGAAATAATCGAACATTACAAGAAATCGCTAGGACTATGTTATGCGAAAATAAATTGCCTAGATTTCTGTGGGCGGAAGCCGTAAATTGTGCATGCTACATAGTAAATCGCCTATCCATTAGAAAGAAAATAAACAAGACGCCTTATGAGATTTTAAATGATCGCATGCCTAAGATTGACTATTTTCGTGTGTTTGGATGCAAATGTTTTGTTTTGAATACAAAAGATAATTTAGATAAATTTGAATCCAAATCAATTGAGTGCATTTTTGTTGGATATTCTATAAATTCAAAGGCATATAGATGTTATGATCATCTCACTAGACAAATCGTAGAATCTATTCATGTGAAGTTCAATGAATTTGGTGAGATTGATAAAGATAAAGAATATAATGATGACTTTGAATTGAAACCCGTGTTGAATAAAGATGATGGTACATTTGATATACATGACATGAATGATACACTAGAAATGCATGATAACATAGAAAATAATCAACCAAGATGGCATAGAGATCACCCACATGATCTCATTATAAGCGACATCACTCACGGTGTACGACCACGTAGAAGAATAACTTCAGATGAAATAAATCAATTTCATGCTATGATTTCTGAAATTGAACCCAAAAATGTGCATGATGCTTTGAGTGATTCTTCTTGGATTGATGCTATGCATGATGAGCTTAATCAATTTGTTAGAAATGATGTATGGGATTTAGTGCCACGACCACAAGATAAAACCATAATAGGCACAAAGTGGGTATTTAGAAATAAAATGAATGAAGAAGGAAAGGTCGTTAGAAATAAAGCTAGACTTGTAGCACAAGGGTATAATTAAGAGGAAGGAATTGACTATGATGAAAAATTTGCTCCCGTAGCACGCTTAGAAGCTATTTGACTTTTACTTGTCATTGCTTGCATGAAAGATTTCAAATTGTATCAAATGGACGTAAAAAGTGCATTCCTAAATGGATTTATACAAGAAGAGGTATACGTGAAGCAACCACCCGGTTTTGAAGATTTGAAACATCCCGATCACGTGTACAAACTAAAGAAGGCACTATACGGACTAAAGCAAGCACCTAGAGCATGGTATGATCGTTTTGCTACTTTCCTCTTAGAAAATGATTTTAAACGAGGTACTATAGATAGTACATTATTTTTGAAACAAGATAAATCGGATTTACTTATTATTCAAATCTACGTTGATGACATTATCTTTGGTTCTACCTCACATAAACTTGTTGAACATTTTGAAAGTTGTATGAAATCCGAATTTGAAATGTCTATGGTTGGCGAACTTAACTATTTTCTTGGCTTGCAGATTAAGCAAACGAGTAAAGACATTCACATAAGTCAAGCTAAATATGTAAATGACATGATTAAAAAGTTCAACTTTGAAAATTTGAAACCATCCCCCACCCCTATGAGTGTCACCACCAAATTGGATAAGGATGAACATGGTAAAGATTTTGATAATGCCTTATATAGATCTATGATTGGTTCTTTTCTATATTTATTTGCTAGTAGGCCTGATATCATGTTCAGTGTATGCATGTGTGCACATTTTCAAAGTCAACCTAAGGTCTCACTATAATGTGGTAAAAAGAATATTCCGTTATATTAAGCACACACCCACCTTAGGAATTTGGTATGATAAAGATTCCGAATTTAACTTACGTGCTTATACTGATGCAGATTACGGTGGTTGTAAAATAGATAGGAAGAGCACGAGTGGCACTTGCCAATTTATAGGAAACTCACTCATTTCATGGTTTTCTAAAAAGCAAGCAAGCGTTGCTTTGTCTACTACTGAGGCTGAGTACATGGCACTCAGCCTTTGCTGCACACAGTTGTTGTGGATAAAACAACAACTCTCGGACTTTGGAATTACCGTAAATAAAATTCCTATATATTGTGATAGCATGAGTGCAATTAACATGTCTAAAAACCCCATGTTACACTCTAAGGCCAAGCATATAGAAGTCCGCTACCACTTTCTTTGTGATCACTTAAATAATGGTAATATTGTCATAGATCATGTACGCACAGAAGAACAAGTAGCGGATATCTTTACAAAAGCCTTAAATCAAGCCACGTACGAAAATCTTCGTTCTAAATTAGGCATGATTTCTGCTGATATGATTTGATTTGATTCTCTTTCCTTATTTACATGCATCTTTTGATTTACTTTCCAAAATAAAGGGGGAGAGAAAGCATGATTTAAGGGGGAGAGAGATACTGATTGCATAAATCAAGGGGAGCGGATTTGAAATTTAAAATTCAAATTTTGAATTTATGCAAGATTGAAGGAGGAGCGATAGGATTTAAATCATGTAAATAGGTTATTTTGAAAATCATCAAAAGGGAGAGATTGTAGAGAAAAACAGGTTTGAGTGATTTCAAAATATATGATTTAAATGTGTATAAAAACGAGCATGAGATAAATGTGCATGATATATTGCATATTACTTGCCTTATATAGTTCATATATAATGTTGTCGTACTAACGAGCCATGAAGCTTTACAGCTTACATGAAATGGCAATCATTTGTTGTGTTTATACTATTTTCAGGTGCCACCATTAATGAACTAAACTAGTTCATTAAGTGAAGTACTTAGTTAATTAAACTAAGTAGTTCATTAAAGGAAACTACATTTGAACAAGGCACAAAGGCAACAAGACTAAGAAAGGAAAGTCTCCTCCTCCTCTATTCATCAATATACACGCCTATAACATATATAAATATATATTTTCAGATTTTTTTGAAAAAGGCACATACACATATATTCCAACGTACTACCGACACGTTACATATTTTATGTACGTACGTTAACGTCACACCACCATACTTAACTAGTATTTATGAGTATATTCAGGTCTTATATCATATGATATAAGTCATGGTGATGACAAATTAAATACGACGCGTTAAAAGGTTCTAAACCAAAAATTGTCGTATCGGGCGAATACCGAAACTTCACCAACGTGTCACGTACTTGCCATAAATAGATGGCCAGCCCCTACACCTCAAAAATCATTATTATTTTCGTGGCTATGATGTTATTTTCAGCCATAAAATCATTCCATGTTGGCACACACAAATCACCCCACATTAAGGCCAAATTGTGGAGATTCCAATTTCAATTTTGTCACATGTTAATGGCGCCACTTTAGACCAGCCAAGTGCTGAAAATTAAAGTTTATATTATATATATTATGTGCAATATAATATATATAACATGTGCAAAAAGTTGGAATTTGATTAGAGAAAAATCGTGTAATCGATAAACATCGAAAATTCGGTTTTCTACGTACACAACACATGGAACATTTTTGGCACATCATACGACACGTATCTAGACACTTGTTACATATGTCATATATCTTAAAGTGTTCTAGAAAATTAAATTAAGGGCTGATTGGAATATAACATGTGTGTATTATTAAATGTGCATTATTTTACAAAGTTTGCAAAAATAAAATTCAGCACATGCATATACATGTTGGACACGCCTATACAGCTGAGATGGAGCACATGTGGAGCCTTGTTGGCATATTGATTGGTCAAGAATCAATCATACAATGTTGGTGATTTAAAGAAAGAAGCTACAAAAGGTAATGTTTCAAATTTTATCTCATTTGAAACACATGCTGAAAATTTCAGCATGTGGAAGATAGGCTGGCCGATTTTCATGATTAATGAGCATATAATTTGTGTCTTGAAACATGTGATTAATTGGAAGAAGAATTAGAAGTAATTTGAATAAGATATAAAGTCATAAAGTGTGATATCTTGAATATCACACATGCTGGAAAAATTTCAGCATGTGTGTGTATGCACCTTGGCCGAATACTTGGCCTTATTAGTGTCCAAATTTCATTTCCAAAAATGATGAGAAAATTTGCTACAAATTGGTGATTTATTTTAAAAGAAAAATCAATGAAAATTTGGAAATAATTTGAATTGTATCACCATGTATCACATGCTGAAATTTCAGCATGTCAAGTGCACTTATGGCCGAAATGTTTACCTTGTGTGGAGAAATTTTATATTGCTTGAATTGGGTGATAATCTTATGAGTTATGGCAACTATTTTATGATGATTTTGGCACATGTTTTTAGTGGAATTTTCAGATTTTCCAAGTCATCAAATGATGACAACATTCAACCAATCAATTAGTGCCAAGTAAGCAAAAGTTAAATGATCATCCAATGAGGAGGTGCCAAGTGAGCAAGAGCATGTCACAATGATGCCACACATTCTCCAAAGGACTTAGAAGATAATTTTCAAGAGAAGGAGGACCTATAGGGGGGACGGCCATAAGCTTAAAAGGAAAGGAGATGAGCAAAACAAAGAAAAGAACAAGCATTGCAAATTCAAGTGATAAAAACGCCTAGCTCCTTTCTTCTACACTCTCTTTCTTTCTTTCTTCTAAAACGCCTATTGTACTTAGATTCATATTCTTGAATAGGCTTAACTTAGACCACCACACATTCTATATCTTTGTAAAAGATTGGTCAAGGTGTGATCAATCTTCAATCTTGCAAGCTGGTGGTGTTCGTGCGTTATTGTATTCATCGTACAAGTTTTGTAAAGGGTTGGAGTTGGTGTATAACTCCACAACCCTGTGTTAAGGTGTATTTGTGTTGTGTGACTAGTGTGAACCGAGGAAGGTGTTCCTCGAAGACTAGAGTAGGTTGTTTATAACCGAACCAGTATAAAATTCTCGGTGTCATTTACTTTCAGCACTTATATTCTGTTTCAGCGCTGTTTACTCTTTTTGATTACGTTCGTAAAAACAGTAAACGTTTTTCAAAAATTACGTAACTTTCCAGAATCATAGTCACACGTCTTAGGGTTAATTTGGCACAAGTTTCAACCCTTTTAGAACATCCAAAGTTCTGAGACTAGCGCAGTCTGATTTTTAGGCTTGCAAAGGTTGAGACTTTGAGTGTATTTGACTAACTTCCCGAAAGAATTTTTCAAAACTGTTTCAACCCATTTAAATACAACATATAAGGGGTTAGTGGTTAAAAGTTCAGAGCAATTGGAGTTAAGTACAAATAGGAATAAATTTTTCAAAACAGTCTACCGTTTCTGGCAGATTCGTGCAATCTGACCACCAACGATTTTTGAAGGGGTTAAAGGTTGAATTTAAATCTGAAATTTTTAGGAGACACTCATAACATCTGAGGCTAAGTTCTCTCAAAATTTCAGAATTTTTGAAGACCTACAACCTAGTTTTAAAAAACGTTTTAAAACTGGTTCTGAAAACAGAAGCTGTTTTCAGAAGTTGAGTTTTTGGTTTTAAACAATTTTAAAAACCACACTTTCCGCACCAACTATTCAACCCCCCCTTCTAGTGGTGCCTTGCAGATCCTACAGTTTCCTTGGTTGTTTTTGATTTTTTTCAGGTATAAGATGGAGTCTACAACTCAAAATTCAGAAAGTAGGTCAAAAAAGGTTGAAAGACCTAAGGCTACATTGGAGCAAGTCACCCAAATGTCGCAAACGGTCATAAACAATCAAATGATGCATAGAGCTAGGTTAGATGACCTACATGAAAGGTTGAACAAAAGTAAAGGCCAAAGGACAAGTAGGGTGGTCCTTACACATTAAATAAGAAGGCCTACACAAGAAGAATCCGAAGCAGAAAGTCAAAGACAACCTGCCATTGTGCCACGAAGGTTTGTACCTCAACCACCCCCAAGAAGAAATCCATAGAGAAGGTATAATGATGATTATAATCGTTTGAACAGGATGAAAATGATTTTGATGACTACCCTCCCCGTGGTTACCATAGAAGATGAGGATCGGGGATCCCATCAAGAGGTCGCGGGTCCTATGACAAGAAGGAGGGCTAGAGAAATTGGTCATCAAGTTGGAACCTTCTTGTACAAGCATGTTCAAGATGAACCTAAGGCTCATTGGGTTCATCTCATGGAGCCCGCATGGTGAACGTGTTCTCCCACCCCAAAACGTGTGTTATTTTTCTTTTGAATTTTGTCTTGTTTTCTTGTGATTCTTGTGTTATGTCTTTGCCTTGTAGGTAAGTAGGTTTACGCAAATTACAAGCCCAAATGGAGGTCCAAAAATGGATAAGGGGCGTGTGTTTCAAAAAGAGGGACAAAAGGAATGTTGTCTTGAGAGGAATGATTGTCTACACAAAGAAAAGTTCAAATGTGGTCCAAGATGGAATTCCTTTTCAAATTGAACTCAAAATCATCTCCAACCAACAACAAAGGGGCCGGCCATTTAAAGTGCAAGGATGGAGATCAAATTGAATTTGAACTTGAAGTTAAACTTGAATTTAAATTCAACCATGATTTGAATTCAAGTTTAAACCAATTTGAGACTTAGATTTCAAGAGGTTCTCAGCCATTATCTTGAGCCATTTCACACGCCAACTTGGAGATCAACGGAGATGAGGTCACAATTCAAAGTTGAATCCAAATTTGATTTCAAATTCAAACTCAATTTGAATTTAATCTTCAACTAACCTTTGAATTCAACATCTCAGTCACTTGAAGACCCCCCACACGCCATTCTTGAAGCAAGGAGGAGAGGAGATCACAATTCAAAGTTGAATCCAAGTTTGAATTCAAATTCAAGCTCAATTTGAATTCAATCTTCAACTAACCTTTGAATTCAATTGCAACAACTTCATCCACATCAAATCAAGTCTCCAACACCTCCATTCATCATCATACACGGCTGGACACATTGGAGATGGCATCTTGCAAGCTTTTCACATGTTAGCTAGAATATGTTTTAGTTTTGAATTCAAACAATTTTCAATTTTCAAACATTTGTTAGCTAGCTTATTTGAAATCATTTCTATTCATCTTAAGGCTGATAGGGACGATTTTTTCAGTCTATAAATAGAACCTTTGGGCGCATGGAATGGACAACTTTGGATGAATAAAAATTCTTGATATTTTCTTCACTTCTTGTGAGATTTTGTTTTCTTGGTTTTGCATTAAAAACCTAAGTTAAGATCCTTCAAAGTTGAGCATTTTGAACATGTTGCCATTGCTTAAAGGTGCCGTCCAGGAGGGCCATTGTGGTTTGCCTGACCAACGACTATCTTGAAGTGTTGGTTCTTGCTAGTTTGAACCATACGTTTGTTTCACTAAGGAAGCAAGGGGAAGTCTTCTTCTTTGTGTCTAACCCTTTGTGAAAGACGTTTGGAAGGTGGAATTGTTGGAGCCCACTCTTGCACGCATCAAATTGGTATCAGAGACCCAGATAACTCTATTCCACCGTCTTCTATCGTTTTCTTTTCATTTGAGTCCATTTGTTTCAAGTCCAGTCTTGTGTCCTTCTTCTACCCCAATCTTCACATCATTTGTGTCTCACGTATAAAAAAACCAACGTCCAATAATATTTTTGAGTCTTTGCATTTTGCGGCATCTTGGTATTCATCTTTCAAGTGTCATTTCTTTTTCAACTTTGGCGTCACATCTGATTTGTGTCATTCAAACTTGAACAAGTTAGGTTTTGTTGCATTTAGGTCACATTCAGCTTTCTTTTAACACTACAACCATCAGCCTATAAAGCCACCTCAGTTTCAAATCATCTTGTTGGTACCGAAGCTTTTAGTTGGTGATGATTGTATGCATCTTATGATTCACATTGTGATTGATTTCATGCTTTAAATCCAGCTAGTCATACGTGTTTTTGTCTTCACAAGTCAATTTCAACTCGAACAAAACCCTAAGCGATTCCCAATCCCCATGGCCCAAGCAAAACCAATCTAAGTCCATCCCTAAAAACCACCAACCAGATTCCAAACTACTTTGTTTCACCTCTTAACCAAAAGCCCTAAACAAATTTTTGCCAAACAAAATCAAAATCAAAAGTTCCCAACTCATCCAGAAAAACCCTAATCCTAGAATTTGAACTTTGTTCAAGTCTGTCCTAAAACCATCCACTACCCAAATTAACCACAAATATCTTCAATTACCAACCCAAATAGCCCATATATACCCTCCATTCAGTTCCCAAAACTTCAATCCCACAAAGAATCGAAACGACAAAGATTCCCAAATTGAAAACCCTAACCCTAACCCTGATTCTTTCCCACATCAACTTCCCTCACTTCCAAGATTATTTTGCTGCAATTGAAGGTAGCACACTGCAATTCTAGGTCATTGACTATTCTGTCCAAAAAACGAAAAATTCTTAGGGCAAAAGCGTGAAATTCCAATTCTGCCTGTGGTCAAAAAAAATCTGAACCTTGCTTATGTTGAAAAGCAAGAAAAGGAATGAAAAGCAAAAGAACGAGAGAAGAAAAACGGGAAAACGTTTGTGCATCACTTGAAAATTTTTTTGGTGCAATTTGACCACCTTGGATACCATCTTTCATTTCACTATACATAAACCATCCTCCCCACATTTATTTTTCTTATACTGCTCTTCTTGAACCAATCACACACTTGGTTGCTCGATTATTGCATGACTTGAACCGTTTTGTGGATAGTAAGTGAATAGAATCAAAATTAACTAAAGATTGCCCACGGCAACCCTTAGTTCATCTTTGGTTCAGCCTTATACATAAATTTTGGTTGCTTACTTTGAATCTTAGTAGAAAAGTTCAAGTTTGTTTCTATTGATTCCGTTTTGGTACTATTTGGTGCAAATTGAAAGCAAAAGGGAGAAACAAGTGAAGATCGTTGTGATTTGGAGAAGCACTGGCAAACACTTTCTTAATTGATCGCTTTGAATATTATTAACTTCAGGTTATCCAAGACGCAAAGGGGTAAGAGAGTGGAAAGAAGAGAAAGAGAAGTGATCATATCTTGTTTTTATTAATCACTTAACGTTTTCTTGTCTTTGTGTTAGTTTGCTTCTTTTCTTTTTTTTTCGTTTTTGTTTGATCACTTTAGGTAAAACATGGAGAGCAGCACTCCTTCCACATCTAGCACGTCAAAAGAGGCCAAAACTGTTGACAATACACAACAACAAATGCTGGAGATGTTAAAGAAACTCATGCATGACAACGAGGTCATCAAACATCGATTGAAGGATGTTGAAAGGAGCCAAAATACGAGCGATGGCCAAGGCACAAGCAGGGCCGTTCCCATGCCACAAACATGGCAACATCCACCTGAAGAAGTTGAGGATGATAACCTTAGACCACCGCACATCTAGCCAAGAAGGTTTGTTCCTCCAACGTAACCAAGAAGGTACGCTCCAAGAAGGTACAATGATGATTACATTCCATTTGAGCACGATGATTATGACTTTGATGACAATCCTCCCCGTGGTTACCAAAGACGCCAAAACCCTCTTTTCCCACAAGATGACGATTTTCTCAGAACAAAAATAAATATTCCAACGTTTTATGGTAAAAGTAATGCGGAGGAATATTTGGAGTGGGAAACGAAAGTGGATCTAATTTTTTCTTGTACCAACTATAGCGAATTACAAAAGGTGAGGTACACTTCTATTGAGTTTTCTGGTTACACATTAAATTGGTGGATGAATTTGTGTAGAAATAGATCTAAAACGAGACAATGTCCGATTGTCACTTGGGAGGAAATGAAATTTGAAACGAGACGACGATTTATCCTAAACAATTTTGAGAGTTCTATTTTTACAAGTTTGCAAAACTTAAGGCAAGGTTCCAAAAGTGTAGACGAGTTCTATAAGGAATTAGGAAATTTTGTTGGAAAGGTCTGACTTCCAGGAACCCGAAGGAGCAACCAAGGCTCGTTTCTTACATGGTTTAAACAGGGAGATTGTGCAATGGGTTGAACTTCAACCTTACCTGGACCTACGACCATGGTCCACATGGCTGAGAAGATTGAACAACAACTAAAGGTACGTAGTTCCTCTAATTTCAATTCCACTTTTTGTACTAATCAATCTTCATCAAGGTTTTCAAGCAAGCCTTCAGGAAAGGGAAGCTCACGGCCTACAGAAGGCCAAACACATGACCAAGGCGCGTCACAAAGGATGGACAACCGTGTGCAGTACACATAAAAGCGATATGACCGAGCCCAACAAAAGGCTCCTACAGGGAATTCTTCTGATCTCTCAAACAGGTTTAGAGACATTAAATGCTATAAATGTCAAGGACGTGGTCACATAGGAAAAGAGTGTCCTAATGTAAAACGAATCATGTTAATCGAGGGGACTAATGAATATGTGACTGAATCCGAGCATGAAAACGAAACTGAGCATGATAATGAAACTGAAACTGAAGAGGATCTAGGCGCACTAGATGATTTTGACACTAAGGAATTTCTTGTTGTGCGTAGAGCTTTGAATGCATATCCGAAATTAGATGATCACGAACAACATAGAGAAGACATTTTCCATATTCAATGCATGATAAATGGTAAAATGTGCACCATGATCATTGATTCCGGTTCTTGTGCGAATGTGGCTAGCATCGAATTGGTAAGAAAACTGAATTTGCCTATGACTAATCATCCGCATCCTTACAAACTTGCATGGTTAAATGATTGCGTTGAAGTTAGCGTCAATAAGCAAGTTTTGATTTCTCTTAGCGTTGGTAGTTACAAAGATGATGTTTTATGTGATGTTGCACCAATGCATGCTAGTCATATCTTACTTGGTAGACCAAGGCAATTTGATCGACATGTGACATATGATGGATATTTGAATCGTTATTCTTTCAAATTGAATGATAAACTTTACAAATTCATGCACTTCCACCCCACAAAGTCCACGAAGATCACCAATGCATGTCTAAGTCTAGGACCGACCCTAAGGAAAAAGAAGCTGAGAGAAAATTCGTGGAATGCATGAAAAGTGAAAACAAAAAACAAGAGAGTAAGGGAAAAGAGGTAGTGCCCATAAGTGTCAACGATTCCAAAAAGAAGTGTGGATACTTTGCAAAGAAAAGAGAGGTCACCCGAGCACTTTATAGCAACCAAAACGTTCTCATTCTTATTCCCAAGCCATGCCACCTCTCTATAGAAGAACTTCCACCAAATGTCCCTACCTCTGTCGAGTCCCTTATACAAAGTACGATGTTCTATTTTCCACCGAGCCACCATCCAGATTACCACCTATTAGAGGAATAGAACACCAAATCGATTTTGTCCCAGGAGCCGTTTTACCAAATCGACCAGCCTATCGAGCCAACCCAGAAGAAACCAAAGAAATACAAAGGAAAGTAGAGGAACTCCTAGCAAGTGGACAATGCCGAGAGAGCCTAAGACCGTCAACCGTCCCTGTCATTTAGTACCCCAAAAAGATGGAACCTGGAGAATGTGTACTGATTGTCGTGCCATAAATAAAATTACCGTCAAGTATAGGTACCCCATACCTAGGCTGGATGATATGTTGGATATGTTGCATGGATCTAGATATTTCACCAAAATTGGCCTTAAGCAAGGGTACCTCCAAGTGCGGATTAGAGAAGGGGACGAACGGAAGACCGTATTCAAAACCAAGTTTGGGCTCTATGAGTGGTTAGTGATGCCCTTCGGGCTTACCAATGCCCCTAGCACCTTTATGAGGTTAATGAATGAAGTCTTACAAACTTTCATAGGACGATTTGTTGTGGTTTAATTTGACGATATCCTAATCTATTCCCAGACCATAGAAGTCCACCTTGACCATATTAGAGCCGTTTTTGAGAAGCTTAAGCAAGAACAACTTTACACCAACTTTAAGAAGTGCTCTTTTTGTTTGGAACAAGTAGTTTTCCTTGGCTTTGTCATTTCGGCTGAGGGAGTAGAGATGGATGAGGAGAAGGTTAGGTCAATTGTGGAGTGGCCTACACCTAACAATGTAGGTTAAGTTCGCAGTTTTCATGGACTTGCAAGTTTTTATAGATGCTTTGTCAAAGATTTTTCTTCCATAGCTACACTCCTAATGAGATTGTGAAAAAAGATGTGCATTTAAGGTGGGAAGAGCCACAACAACAGGCATTTGATGAGCTTAAACGAAGGCTAACCACTGCACCCATACTTAGGTTACCAAATTTTGATGAGACCTTTCAGATTGAGTGCGATGCAAGTGGAGTGGGTATTCGAGCAGTATTGACCCAAGGTAAGAAACCCATAGCCTAGTTTAGCGATAATTTGAAAGGTGCTGTATTGAATTGCTCTACCTATGACAAAGAACTTTATGCCCTAGTGAGATCCCTACAAACTTGGCAACACTACCTTCAACCTAGAGAGTTTGTGATCTACACTGACCACGAAAGCCTCAAGTACCTTAAAGGGCAAGGAAAGTTGAACAAAAGACATGCTAAATGGGTAGAGTTCATAGAGCAATTTCCTTACGTGATTAAGTACAAACAAGAAAAGGACAATATAGTTGTTGATGCCCTCTTTAGGAGATACACGTTAGTGACTAGATTATCCTCATGATTCTTAGGATTCGAATCACTTAACGACTTGTACCCCAACGACCATGATTTTGGCACCATTTTCGAGGCATGTAATGGGGCACCATTCGGAAAATTCTACATGAACGAGGGATACCTTTTCAAAGAGCATAAATTGTGTGTTCCCTAATCATCCCTACGAGAAGCATTGACTAGAGAAGCCCATGGGGGAGGTTTAATGGGTCATTTCGGAGTGTTCAAAGCCATTGAAACCCTTAAGGAACATTTCTATTGGCCACACATGTGCGTAGACGTCGAGAGGTTATGTGGTAGTTGCATCACTTGCAAACAAGCCAGATCCAAGTCCCAACACATGGCCATACACGCCCTTACCCGTCCTTGATTCCCCTTGGATTGACATTTCCATGGACTTTGTTTTAGGACTTCCTAGGTCTCGAGGAGGACGCAATAGCATTTATGTTGCGGTAGATCGATTTTCAAAGATGGCATACTTCATTGCATGTAGGAAAGTTGATGCAACACATGTTGCTGATTTGTTCTTTAAAGAAATTGTGTAATTGCATGGCATGCCACGTACCATTGTAAGTGATAGAGATGCGAAATTTCTAAGTCATTTTGGCGTGTTTTGTGGGCTAAACTTGGTACTCAATTGTTGTTTTCTACCACAGCTCACCCACAAACTGATGGACAAACTAAAGTAGTTAATCGTACTCTCTCTCAACTCTTGCGTGCCATTTTGCAAAAACATCTTAAACATTGAGAAGATTGTTTACCATATATCGAATTTGCATACAATAGAAGTGTCCATCACGGTACCTTGCATAGTCCATTTGAAATCGTGTATGGTTTTAACCCCTTATCTCCCCTTGATTTGATTCCTATTCCCGTGCATGGACGTTCAAGTCTTGATGGTAAACAAAAAGTGGAAAAGATAAAGAAACTGCATGAACATGTAAGAACACAACATAAAAAGAAAACCAAACATATGAAAAACGAGCCAACAAACATATTGTGTCTGAACTAGGAGATTCTGTTTGGGTACATTTGTGAAAAGAAAGGTTTCCCAATGAACGAAAGTCAAAATTGTCGCCAAGAGAAGATGGACAATTCAAAGTCTTAAAATGCATAGGTGATAATGCCTACATCTTTGACCTTCCCGGAAGGTATGGTTCTATGTCTTCTACTTTTAATGTTGCTGACCTCACCCCTTTCACTGATGACCCTTTCGATTCGAGGACGAATCCTTTTGAGGAGGGGGAATTGATGAGGATCGGGGATCCCATCAAGAGGTCACGGGTCCTATGACAAGAAGGAGGGCTAGAGAACTTGGTCATCAAGTTGGAACCTTCTTGTACAAGCATGTTCAAGATGAACCTAAGGCTCATTGGGTTCATCTCATGGAGCCCGCATGGTGAACGTGTTCTCCCACCCCAAAACGTGTGTTATTTTTCTTTTGAATTTTGTCTTGTTTTCTTGTGATTCTTGTGTTATGTGTTTGCCTTGTAGGTAAGTAGGCGTACGCAAATTACAAGCCTAAATGGAGGTCCAAAAATGGATAAGGGGCGTGTGTTTCAAAAAGAGGGACAAAAGGAATGTTGTCTTGAGAGGAATGATTATCTACACAAAGACAAGTTCAAATGTGGTCCAAGATGAAATTCCTTTTCAAATTGAACTCAAAATCGTCTCCAACCAACAACAAAGGGGCCGGCCATTTGAAGTGCAAGGATGGAGATCAAATTGAATTTGAACTTGAAGTTAAACTTGAATTTAAATTCAACCATGATTTGAATTCAAGTTTAAACCAATTTGAGACCTAGATTTCAAGAAGTTCTCAGCCATTATCTTGAGCCATTTCACACGCCAACTTGGAGATCAATGGAGATGAGGTCACAATTCAAAGTTGAATCCAAATTTGAATTCAAATTCAAACTCAATTTGAATTCAATCTTCAACAAACCTTTGAATTCAACATCTCAGCCACTTGAAGACCCCCCACACGCCATTCTTGAAGCAAGGAGGAGAAAAGATCACAATTCAAAGTTGAATCCAAGTTTGAATTCAAATTCAAGCTCAATTTGAATTCAGTCTTCAACCAACCTTTGAATTCAATTGCAATCACTTTATCCACATCAAATCAAGTCTCCAACACCTTCATTCATCATCATACACGGCTGGACACATTGGAGATGGCATCTTGCAAGCTTTTCACATTTTAGCTAGAATATGTTTTAGTTTTGAATTCAAACAATTTTCAATTTTCAAACATTTGTTAGCTAGCTTATTTGAAATCATTTCTATTCATCTTAAGGCTGATAGGGACGATATTTTCAGCCTATAAATAGAGCCTTTGGGCGCATGGAATGGACAACTTTGGATGAATAAAAATTCTTGATATTTTTTTCACTTCTTGTGAGACTTTGTTTTCTTGGTTTTGCATTAAAAACCTAAGATCCTTCAAAGTTGGGCATTTTAAAGGTGTTTCCATTGCTTAAAGGTGTCGTGAAGGAGGGCTGTTGTGGTTTGCCTAACCAACACCATCTTGAAGTGTTTGTTCTTGCTCGTTTGAACCATACGTTTCTTTCACTAAGGAAGCGAGGGGAAGTCTTCTTCCTTGTGCATAACCCTTTGTGAAGGACGTTTGGAAGGTGGAATTGTTGGAGCCCATGTCTTGTATGCATCAATAGACGTTAAAATCCCCTTTATCCTCATGATGATTTCTTAAAAACTAAAATAAGTATCCTCACGTTTTATGGTAAAAGTAATGCGGAGTAATACTTAGAATGGGAAACAAAGGTAGATTTAATCTTCTCTTGCACAAACTACGCTGCGTTACAAAAGGTTAGATATGCATTTATAGAATTTTCTGGATATGCTTTAGATTGGTGGACAAATCGATGTAGGAATAGGACTAAAACAAGGTAGCCCCAAGTTCTTATTAGGAAGAAATGAAATATAAGATGAGACAGATTTATTCCAAACAACATTGACAGCACCATAATCTGTAATTTGCAAAACCTGAGGCAAGGAAATAAGAGTGTTGATGATTATTACAAAGAGTTGGAACTTTTGTTGGAAAGATCTAACTTGCATGAACCCGAGGAGGCCACCAAGGCACGTTTTCTACATGGACTGAATCGAAAGATTGCACAAAGGGTTGAGCTTCAAACTTACCTTGACTTGACGTCCATGGTACACTTGGCTGAGAAGATTGAGCAGCAACTTAAGGTACGAACTTCTTCCAATTTCAATTCAGTTTCTCGTACTAACCAATCTTCCTCTTTAAGGTTCCAAAACATGTCTTTTAGGAGTGATGGAGGCCAGCCTACCCAAGGCCAAAAGTATGGCCAAACTTGACACCAAATCAAGTAAAACGTGAGCAAGCCACACAAAAACAGGATGAAAGAGGCAAGAAAAAGCATATGCAGGAAATTCCTCAAAACTCTCAAGTGCGTATAGTGATATTAAATGCTTTAAGTGTTTAGGTTGTGGTCACATTAGTCGTGATTGTCCTAATGCTAAACGTGATGTTAATTGAGGAAAGTAATGAATATGTGACTGAATCTGAACATGAGCATGAAATTGAACCCGAAATTGAAGAAGATCTAGGTGAAGATAATGATTCTGAGAATCATGAATTTCTTGTCGTTAGGAGAACTTTAAGTGCTTTTCAAAAAATTGATGAGCATGAACAGAATAGGGAGAATATTTTCCACATTCATTGCATGATCGACGGTAAAGTTCGCATGATGATTATTGATTCTGGCTCGTGTGCTAATGTTGCTAGCATTGAACTTATAAGGAAATTGAATTTTCCTATGACTAATCACTCACACCCATATAAACTTGTATGGTTAAATGATTGTGCTTATGTTAGTGTGACTAAGAAAGTTCTGATTTCTTTGATTATTATTAATTATAAAGATCAAATTTTGTGCGATGTTGCTCCCATGCATGCTAGCCATATTTTGTTGGGGAGACCATGGCAGTTTGATAGACATGTTATTTATGATAGTTATTTGAATTTGTATTATTTCAAGTTGAATGGTAGACTGTTTAAATTGCATGCAATCCTTCCCCATAAGGTCCATGTGCATCAAAAGCGTATGTCGAAGTCTAGGACCGACCCTAAAGAAAAAGAAGTTGAAAAGAAATTTGTGGACTTAATGAAGAGCGAAGCCAAAAAGCAATAGCCAAAAGGAAAGGAAACAGTGCCCCTAAGTTCGCATGAAAGTAAGAAGAAATGTAATTTGCAAAACAATGAGAGGTGAGCCATGCCTTTTACACCAACGAAACCATCCTAATTACAATATATAAGTAGTGCCTCATCTCTAGTGAAAAGTTGCCACCATCTTTAACCACCTCAGTAGTCTCCCGTCTAGAAGAATTTGATGTTTTGTTCCCCCATGAGCCACACAAAGAATTACCACCCTTAAGAGGAATAAAACACCAAACAGAATTTGTACCCAGAGTTGTCCTTTCTAATAGACCAGCCTACAGAGCCAACCCCGAGGATACCAAAGAAATTCAAAGACAAGTTGAGGAACTCCTAGCTGGTGGATTAGTTAGGGAGAGGTTGAGCCCATGTGCGATACCCGTTATCCTAGTCCCTAAGAAAGATGGTACCTGGAGAATGTGCACGGATTGTAGAGCCATAAATAAGATCACAGTGAAGTAGAGGTATCCCATGCCTAGGTTGGATGACATGCTGGATATGTTGTATGGATCTAGATACTTGACCAAAATAGATATTAAGCAACGATATTTCCAAGTAAGGAAAAATGAGGGGATGAATGAAAAACGGCATTTAAGACCAAATTTGGGCTTTATGAGTGGTTAGTGATGCCCTTCAGGCTCACAAACGCGCCTAGCATTTTTATGAGGTTGATGAATGAAGTTTTGAGGACCTTCATTAGGAGATGCGTTGTGGTATATTTGATGACATCCTCATCTATTCCAAAACCTTTGAGGATCATTTAGACCAGCTAAGAGCTGTTTTTGAGTAGTTGAAAGCCGAGCAACTCTACGCCAATTTTAAGAAGTGTTCCTTTTGTTTAGAGAGAGTTGTCTTTTTAGTCTTCGTAATCACTGCTGATGGGATAGAGATGGATGAGGAAAAAGTAAGGTCGATTATAGAATGGCCTACTCCTAAGACTATTTGAGAGGTGCGTAGTTTCTATGGCTTAGCAAGCTTCTATAGGAGATTTGTTAAAGATTTTTCTTCCGCAGCCGCACCCTTGAATGAAATTGTGAAGAAAGATGTGTCTTTTCAGTGGAAGGCGCCACAACAACAGGCATTTGAGGAACTTAAGAGAAGGCTAACCACTGCACCCATTCTTAGGCTACACAATTTCGATGAGACCTTTGAGATGTGTGATGTTAGTGGCATGGGTATTGGAGCTGTATTGACTCAAGGAAAACAACCCGTAGCCTACTTTAGTGAGAAATTAAAGGGAGCCTCATTGAATTATTCCACTTATGATAAAGAGTTGTATGCCTTAGTTAGATCCCTCCAAATTTGGCAACACTACCTTCAGCCTAAGGAATTTGTGATTCACACTGACCATGAGAGTCTAAAATACCTTAAAGGCCAAGGAAAGCTTAATAAGGGACATGACAAATGGGTGGAATTCACAGAACAATTCCCTTATGTGATTAAATATAAACAAGGAAAGGATAACATAATCGCTCATGCACTTTCTAGGAGGTACACCTTAGTGACTACCTTGTCCTCACGTTTTTCTAGGTTTTAAATCACTGAAGGAATTGTATTCTAATGATCATGACTTTGGCAACATCTTTGATGCTTGTCAAGAGGCACCTTTTGGGAAATTCTACATACATAATGGATAACTCTTTAAGGAACAAAAATTGTTTGTGGCCCAATCTTCCATGAGAGAGATGTTGTTGAGAGAAGCCCATGAGAGAGGATTGATGGGACACTTTGGAGTATTCAAGGCATTAGAAACCCTTAAAGAACATTTTCATTGGCCTCATATGCGTGTGGATATTGAAATGATGTGTGCAAATGTGTTACAAGTAAGCTAGCTAAGTCTAAATCACAACCACATGGTCTTTATTCCCCTTTGCCTGTACCAGATTCCCTTGGATTGACCTTTCTATCGACTTTGTTTTAGGCCTGCCTAGGTCTAGGAGTGGTCGGGATATGTCCTTGTTGTGGTTGACCGTTTTCCTAAAATGGCCCATTTCGTTGCATGTAAGATAGCTGATGATGCTAACAATGTCGCTGATTTATTCTTTCGTGAGATTGTTAGATTGCATGCATGCCTAATACAATTGTAATTGATAGAGATACAAAGTTTTTGAGCCACTTTTGGCGTGCTTTGTGGGCTAAGGTTGGTACTAACTTGTTGTTTTCCACCACTGCTCAACCAAAAACTGAAGTTGTTAATCGTACTCTTCCACAATTATTGCGTTCCATTCTACACAAGCATACTAAAAGTTGGGAAGATTGTTTACCATATATAGAGTTTGCATATAATAGAATTATTCATCATAGTACATTGCATAGTCCTTTTGAGATTGTGTATGGCTTTAATCCTTTGTCTCCTGTGGATTTGATTCCCATTCCTGTGCAAGAACATTCAAGTTTAAAAGTTAAACATAAAACTGAAACCATTAAGAAGTTACATGAAAAGATTAAACTCCAAATTGAAGAAAAGAATAAGCATCGTAAAGAAGTTTCTTTTCAGCCGGGTGATTTAGTTTGGTTGCATTGCAGTAGAGAAAGATTTCCTAAGGAGAGGAAAAATAAATTGCTGCTTAGGGGAGACGGCCCCTTCAGAGTGCTTCAACATGTGGGTCCAAATGCTTACTTTCAGACATTCCTCCAAGGTATGGTGTTGTTTCCTCTACTTTCAATGTCGCTGACATAAACTCCTACAATGATGATCCCTTTGATTCGATGACGAATCCTTTTGAGGAGAGGGGATTGATGTAGATCAAAGATGCCATCATAATGTAACCGGCCCTATAACAAGAAGTAAAGTTAAACAACTTGATCTTGATGTTGCAAGCTTCTCGTATAGGCATGGTCAATATGAGCCAGAAGCTCATTGGTTTCATCTCATCGAACCAAAGGCTTAAGCGGCTCATTCTCTTGCATTTTAGGCTAGTTATTCACGTAATACTTTCTTGTTTATGTGTGTCTTGTAGGAGGGAAAAAGATGTTCAAAATGGCACAAAATGGAGCTTAAACATGCAAGAAATGGAGAAGTGACCAGATTTGGAAAGTTCACTCAAAGCTCCAAAAATGGAAGGCCAAATGGATAAGCTTGTGGATAGGTGGATAATTGTAATGTCCTAGCATCATTTACAGCAAGTTTGAGATTTGGAAAGTGTGACAAAAATGGAAGGTGCCAAGAAATTGAAAGTGACCAAAAAAGGGAAGTTTGACAGTTTTTAGTATGTGACACTTCTCGGTATTTTCAGCATAACTCCTCAACGCTTAATCCGAATTTCCTGTTTCTAGTTGGATATAAAATCTAAGAGATAGAGCTACCATTTTTATTTCTATTACGTTTGTCAAATTCTGAGTCGAGATATCTAGAATTCGTGATAAAGTTGAGTGATGCTGAAACTCGTATCTTGATGTCGCCCCTAGGCATGCCAGTCATATTTTGTCAGGTAGATCATGGTAATATGATAGTAAAGTTACTTATGATGGTTACCTTAACAAATATTCTGTTAAGTTTCATGGGAAGTTATTTAAATTGCATGCTTTACCACCTCACAAAATACATGAACATCAAAAAAGAATGCATGAGAATAGAAATAAACCCATAGAAAAAGAAGTTGAAAAGTTTTTAAAATGTCTTAGGGATGAAAGACGAAAAATAACCACCAAAAGGAAAGGAAGTAGCTAAAGTAGAACCAAAGCACTGAAAAGTTTTTAAAATGTCTTAGGGATGAAAGACGAAAAATAACCACCAAAAGGAAAGGAAGTAGCTAAAGTAGAACCAAAGAAAACATGCGCCTTCTTTGCCAAGCAAGGTGAAGTAACCCATGCCTTAGAAAACCGCCAAACCGTGTATATCCTTCTCTTTAAGGAGACTTTGTTTTCTAAGGATGACTTACCTAGTACCTTGCCAATCGAAGTAGGAGATTTGACAGAGGAATACTCTAGCCTTTTTCCTGAGAAAGAACCTCATAGGATTACCCGCAATACGAGGCATGTAACATCAAATAGAGTTTGTACCCGTAGCTATACTGCCAAATTGACCTGCCTATAGAGCCAATCCTAAGGAGACGAAAAAAATCCAAAGACAAGTAGAGGAATTGCTGAAAAAAAGGAAAGGTTAGATGATGCGTACAAACGTGGGCTCCAACATTTTCCACCTCCCAAACATCCTTCACTAGGTTTAGGCACAAGGAAGAAGACTTCCCCTTGCTTCCTTAGTGACATAAACGATTGGTTCAACGAGCAAGAACCAAGACTTCAAGATGGTCGTTGATCAGGCAAACCAAAATGGCCCTCCTGGACGGCACCTTAGAGCAATGACAACACCTTCAAATGATCAACTTTGAAGAATATTAACCAATTGATGCGTGCAAACGTGGGCTCCAACACTTTCCACCTTCCAAACGTCCTTCGCTAGGTTTAGGCACAAGGAAGAAGACTTCCCTTTGCTTCCTTTGTGATATAAACGGTTGGTTCAACGAGCAAGAACCAAGACTTCAAGATGGTCGTTGATCAGGCAAACCAAAATGGCCCTCCTGGATGGCACCTTGGAGCAATTGCAACACCTTCAAAATGCTCAACTTTTAAGGAATATTAACCTAGGTGTTTAATGCAAAACAAAGAAAACAAAGTCTCACAAGAATAGGAGGAAATATCAAGTTTTTATTTCATGAATGTTGTGTGCTTCCTACTCGGCCAAGGGCCTTATTTATAGACGCCTAAAGACCCTAGGGATAACCAGATGTTATCTCTAAAAAGTATCTAGAACACATTTGAAATGAACTTGAAATTTTATAATTGTTTGAAATTCAAAAACTAGAAAAATGTCTTGCTAAAATCGGTTGGGTCATGCCAACCGATTCTTCCTTGATCCAACCGTGTATGGAGCAGAAAATGAGGCCTTGGAGAGCTGGTTTGATAAGTAGGATGTGGTTGAAGTTGAATTCAAAAGTTGGGTGAAGTTTGAATTCAAGTTGAGTTTGAATTTGAATTCAAGTTTGGATTCAATTTTGAGTTGTGGTGTATCTTTCTTCTTCCTTCAAAATGGCATGTGGTTTGAGCCGAAGAGATGGTGGATGACTTGTCTTGTATCTTGAATTTCAAACCTCAAATTAGTTGGAACTTGAAATTCAAATCATGCTTGAATTTGACTTCAAATTTAAATTCAATTTTGATCTTCATTTTGCCTTCACTATGGCCGATTTTTTCCTTGGCATTAGGAGATAATTTTGAGTTAACTTTTGAAAAGAACTCCAGCTTGATCAAGTCTTGAAAACAGCTCTTTTGAAGTTGTCTTTGTTGGGACAAACATTCTTCTCAAGACAAACATTCCTTTTGTCTCTATCCAGGGCACACGTCTTTAAATCATCTTGTGGACCTTCGTTTGGCATGGAAATTTGTGTGTACCTACTTTCCAACAAGGCAAACACATAGAAACAAGGATCACAAGAAAATAAAACAAAATTCAAAATAAAGAACACACTCACACACGCACAGTCATAGTGTGGGTTCAATAAGGTGAACCCTTTTAGCCTTAGGTTCATCTTGAACATGCCTATACACGAAGGTTCTAACTTAATGTCCAAGTTCTCTAGCCCTCCTTCTTTTTATAGGACCTATGACCTCCCGATGGGATCCCTGATCCTAATCATTAGAGAAAGTACGAGCCCTTGCGCCGTCCCAGTCATAGTAGCCCTTCAGAAAGATGGAAGTTGGAGTATGTGTACCAATTGTAGGCCATAAATAAAATTACCGTGATTTGTAGATAACCCATTCCTAGGTTGGATAACATGTTGTATATGCTTTATGGTGCTAGAATTTCACTAAAATTGATTTAAAGAGCGGATACTTCCAAATAAGAATCAAACAAGGGGACTAATAGAAAACTTTCTTTAAGACTAAGTTTGGATTGTATGAGTGGTTGGTTATGCAATCCCTATTCCTATGGCCTCACACCCCCTGAGGAACCTTAACCTTAAAATAACAAAACACTCTAACCCAAAAAAGCCCATACCCTTGCACGGCCTAAACATCCATACCCCCACAACCCCTAACCGTTCTATAAACTACAAAAGAAGGCCAAGAAAACCCAATCCTAACCTACAAACCCATATCGCCATCAACAAATATCAAAGAAATCCACAAACCAAAACAAGAGATTCAAGAAAGAACAAGAACACGTTGGTGCCCACCCATTTCATTTGTTGCTCGATGAAACAATCCAACCTGACCATGTTTTCTGACTCTCGAAGGTAGCCTACACGCAAGGATTGCAAGGGAAACCCAAGGTATAATAAATTTAATATTCTGCCCTTAGTCAGAAAAAAAGAAAAAAAACATAGGTTCTGAATACAAAACAAAAGAAAAAAGGATAACAAAGGATTCAAGAAGGGCAAAGAAACGCAAGGTGAATAAAGGTTTTAAGGCTTGTGCTCATCTTGGTTCTTGAATTAAAGGCCGAATCCTACACTTCAAAACAGACCTACCTTAGCCTAAAAAAGACTTGAACACAATGGGATTAAAAACTTGATTGGACATTAAGTAAATTAAGTAAGTAAAATCTGATTAACCAAAAATTGCGGAAGACAACTCTTAGTTTCTCTTGCAAAAGGTTGGAGTTGATTGAAGACGTTTACGAAATCGACTTGGACTATTTTTGGTGTCTTGGCATTACCTCCAAGAAGCGTCACTTGCTTTAGCGTTTATAAACCTAGATTGGGGCGAGAGACAAGCTTTGAGCGTGCGGAAAAAGATTGAGAGAAAAGAAAGTTACACTTTATTTTCAGTAACGACTAACATTTCTTTGATCTTTGTGTTAGTTTTCTTTTTTTCTTTTGTTCCTTTTATTTCTATCTTAAGTCATATGCATGATAACGTTTCTCAAAGTGTGGCACGCTCCCCCAAAGTTCTTAAGTTAAATCAGGGGAGCATGTATAACTCAGCCCTCATGGATAACTACGCCTTGGTTAGTACCATGTGGGGAATGAAGTGCTTTAGAAAGGACCTCGACGAACTTAAACCACAATTGCATCACTTTGGCCTATCTAATGGCATATGGGCAAGTAAATGGCGAGGCCAATGTATCAATCACATTCTCAAACTAGTCTAACTCTGTATGAGAATATTATGATGAATTATTAGATGGTTTCTATAGAGTTCATTTGATGAACCTAAGGAATTGCTTATGCTTAGGTTCTTTGCTGGTTTGAATAGAGAAATTACTGATTAATTGGTGCATAAGAAATTTGCAAATCTTGATGATGTGTATCGCTTAGCAAAACACGTAGAATTGAGCTTAGATATAGAAGAGCTTAAGGAACAAATTAGTTTTTTTAATTCTTGCTTGAATGATGCTGAAGTTTTACATGATGCATATGGAGTGTCTAGCAATTCTTGTATTTTTAATCATGAACGCCATATGGCCAAAAATGAAGTGCATATACCCGATTTGAATGATTTGAATGAAAGTGATCATGATGTACCTAAGGCTGCATTTGAATTGCATGGACGTATTGAAGGTGAGTTGCATGAAAGTAACACCGACTAGGACATGAATGATTCTGCATTGTGTGAAATTGTTGATCTTGAATTGCATGTTAATGATGCTAATGTGCTTATAAATGATTTGGAGCATGCAGCTAAAATTGGGTCTAACTATTTGCATTAAAGCCGAGAGACATATGTCGAGCCATATAGTCTTGGTCATGGAATGCATAATGTGCTATTAACCTTCTTCAAAGTGAACCTAAAGTACAAGAAAAAAATGACGATAAATTTGAAATTGAGAGTAAAGATGACAGGCAAAAGAATGAACCACGCGTGCTTAAAGTTTTATTATCTCATGATTTTTCATCTTTGCTTGCATATGAGCTTTCGTTGTTCCATGTTCAAAAGGTTCAAGTGACAAACAACAATGACACATTGTTTGTTCCTATTACAACATACACATTTGTGATTTATCTTGCGTTTGAAATTTATCAAACTTCAACGTGCGTTCTTCTTCCAAAATCCTTGGTTTGCCTACACATATCGCTAAGTTGCCCGCTAGGTTTTGAGCTTATTTGGATTATTTATGTGTTTGATCCAGGAGCATGGATATGCATGTATAGAAGTCAAAATCATGGAGTATTGTTTGATATACATGCTAGATTTCAAAGTTTGGTAATGGCTCAAGCATGTATAGGCATTTGTAGTAATTTCCTTTGGCATGAGAATCGCATCGGTTATTGTTGTTCAAATGAGCATGAATTGTTGAGCCTTTGCCTAGCATGAAAATGTATTTTATTGCTGAATTTTAGCCATATGTTGTCCTCTTTGTCTCTAATGTGTTGCCATGTCCTTTGCAAAGAAATGTCATAGTAAAGGTTTTGATACATCCTAAGCATACATGACTTGCACACTCTGAATTTTGCTTCCATGCCGAGTTTAGTGTCCTATTTTGTATTGCCATCTTTTGTGCATTGTAAGTTCTTGAGCTTCAATTGTTACATCCAAACCTTGTCAGAAAGAGGCAGTCTAAATTTAGCAAACGTATGGATAGAAAGGGAAGTTCTTACCTTGAGCTTAATTTTTTTTCACCCTATTCATCTCCTTTATTATTTTGATATTTGATCTGGGTGGGAATGGAATAGACATGTTTGTCTCAATTATTTGCATGCGGAGGTGGATTCGAGGACGGATCCTTTTGAAAAGGGAGGGTATGATGAGCCCCCACAAGGGTGTTCCTACAAGGGATTCCGGTACCTTAGTTTACTTTAGATTTATGCATGATTATTTTATGTTTTACATGTCATAAACAAGATGTAGGGGTTGGTGGGAAGGGCAGAGTCATTGCATGAACGGAGGCATTTTTGTTTGTTCTTGTTTAGGGGCATTTTAGTCATTTCACTCATTGTGAGGTATTTCATGTGCATGACATGCACTTTATTATCCTTAATGAGAATGATGTTTGATGGTGCATTTGTCTTTTATAGGCAGCTTCGTGGAGAGGCGTGTGAATTTCCAAGGTGTTAGGCAAGGATGATTGCTGATTGGACCAAACTTCAACCAATCATAACTCCTTTGTTTCAACTCAAAATGGTGTCAATATTAGGCTCAAATTCATGGCCTCGAAGAGCTCTAAAACATTGATGAAGACATCAAAGGCCGATTCCTGAAGTACAAGTCTCTACAACAAAATCAATGATCAAGGCTCAAAAGGAGACTAAAAGGCTCTTAAGATTCGTACATTTTAAGGAATCATACCTACATTTTAGGAACTCAAGTTTTTTGCAAATTCCAAGCTTGCAAAGACACATATGGCCAGCCACCTTAAGGATTAGGAAGTTATGATAACATTCTTTCATGTTTTTGTAAATTATCTAACAAGTAGAGTTTTGAGTAAGGATTTTTCCATACAGTTGAAGTTTTAGTTTAAAACTTTTCTATTTACTTAGTGTTGTAGGTTAGGACTTTTCCTTTTAGCTAGTAGCTCTGTTTGCCTATATAAAGGGGCATAAGGCCGAGTTTTGTAAACATTCCAACACAATTCTTTTCTTCAATAAAATTCAGTTTTTCTCTTAAGACTTTGTGTCTTTTAGTTGTTTCTTGGTTTTCATAAAATCAAGGTTAGAATCCTTAAAGTTTAAGCAAGCTTTAAAGTGGTATTTGCCAAACCCAAAGGGAGGAATGTCTTGGAGGATTCGTATGCCAAGATCAACGTTAATCCCGTTGTGGAGGTGTTACTCAACTATTGTTGCCTTGAAGGAAGTAAGGAGGGAGAGTACCCTTTTGTGCCTGAAGGGAAAGATTTGAGCTTGCAAGAGGATTCACGTCACTAAGAGGGGAAACAACCAGGTAGGAGGTTATTGAATATGTATTGATCTCTTTAGACGGGTTTTTTCAGAAACGGGTAATTCTTCATCAAAACGAAAGCAGGGGGGCTGTAAGCTCTTTGTGCCTAAACCATCTTGAGGAAGGAGATCCTTCAGAGTTAAAGAAAGATCCAGCCCATAAAGAGTGATGTATAAATTATTATCACAGCCCAGGTTCCTCTTTAACTCACATGTCCAATTTATTTTTTGTCATTTTTCATTTTTCCTCTTATTCTCATATCTAGTGTCATTCAATCTATCCTTAAGAAGGCTGAATATCTTTGTTGACTCTTGTTTTCATTGTTCTTTGTCATCAAATCCGAAACTACAGAAAAAATTTATGTTCTTGCGTTTTTAATCCAAAGGTGTGGTCTTGTTTTTACTTTGTTTGTGTCATTGATCAAGAACCAACAAAAACAGTTTGTATTGCTCATTTCTAGCTATAATTTTGTGTGTCTCTTTGTTTCTTGTTCATGTTATAAACCCAAAAAATACAAAAAAAATCTGTTTTGATTTCAGTCGTGTGCCTCTCTTAAGTTGCAAAGTTGTTAAATCTTGTAAAAGTTAAAAGCTTACCGTACAACTTGGAGAAATAAGGTTGGTAGAAAAATGCTTTAACGCTGACGGAACGTTTAACATGTCATTTGGAGGAAATGATAATATGAAAAAAGATATGTTAAAGTTAAAAGCTTACCGTACAACTTGGAGAAATAAGGTTTGTGAATAAATGCTTCAACGTTGGCTGAACGTTTAACATCTCATTTGGAGGAAATAATAGAAGAACAAAAGCTTCAAAGTTGGCTGAATGTTTGCACTTGGAGTTCACTTGTTTAAACGCTTTATTGGACTTTAAGTTCTTAGTTTAGAGTTCATTTCAGCGATAGTTATATTTCATTCCATTTGTTTATCTTGCTACCAAAGTCTTTACTACATCCTTGTTGCATTCGAAGCTCTTAGCTTGCTTTAAAGACTTTGTGTATATTTACTTGTCTGTTTCATTGAAGTTAGTGGCACACCTTGTCATGCGGATCAAGGATCCCATCATAATGTCGACGGCCCTATAACAAGAAGCAAGGATAAGCAACTTGATCTTGATGTTGCAAGCTTCTTGTATAGGCATGTGCAAGATGAGCAAGAAGCTCATTGGGTTCATCTCATGGAACCAAATGCTTGAGCGGCTCGTTTTCTTGCATTCTAGGCTAGTTATTTGTCTTGTATACAAGTGATACTTGCTTTTTTATGTGTGTCTTGTAGGGGGAAGAAGCTGTTCACAAATGGCGCAAATTGAAGTTTAAACACGAAGAAATGGAGAAGTGACCAGATTTGTAAAGTCCACTCAAAGCTCCAAAAATGGAAGGCCAAATGGATAAGCTTGTTGATAGGTGGATAAGGGAATGTCCTAGAATCATTTTCAGCAAATTTGAGATTTGGAAAGTGTGGCAAAAAATGTAAGGTGCCAAGAAATGGAAAGTGACCAAAAAAAGGAAAGTTTGACAGTTTTCAGCATGTGACACGTTTCGGTATTTTCGACATAACTCCTCGACGGTTAATCCAAATTCCCTGATATTAGTTGGATATAAAAGCTAAGAGAAAGATCTACGACTATTGTTTGTATCACTGTTGTCAAATTCGGAGTCAAAGATATCTAGAATTCGTGATAAAATTGAGTGATGTTGAAACTCGTATCCTGATGACACCTGAATTTCAAACAGTTATAGCGCTTTCAATAATTATCCAAATGAGGTGATTGCAGAGTCTAAATTCAAGTATTTTGCATGATCTACAACTCTCTTTCTTTGTAAGTTTCCAATTTCCGAAGATATATATGCCAAATATGCGTCAGAATATCAGAGAGGAAAATTTGTAAGCTGAACTTTGATTGGCCATAAAATGATCATCTCAACTCCAAATTGGATGATTCCAAAGCCCAGATTTCGTATAAGAAATTTCCTTGACTTCAAAAGGGTATCAAAAGCTGATTAGAGGAGCAAAGAGTCGTCTGGATACAAGCCAAAAAGTTGTCTAGATTCACGCTGTTTTGTAATTTGGAATATTCCTTTTGTGCTAAACGATTTTTACTAGGTTTTTCATGTTGATCTTTCATTTTTATCTTAGACTAGAGTTTTATTTCAGATTATTTAAGGGAAATACGTGGCGAACAAAAATCAGATCACAATTGAATGAAAAACACATTTTTCTCCAGAAAGTCTCTTGTTTCCTTGGTTTTGCATAAAGATCAAGGCTAACAACCTTCAAAGATTGAGCAATTTGAAGGGTTGCCAAGGACTTAGATTGTTTTCCATCAGGGTTGGATATCCAGTTTGCCTACAAGCTACCAATCTGCGTTTTTGGTGTGCTCAACAAGTTCCAGCCGTGTTCTTCCAAAGGAAGCAAGGGGAAGGTCTCTTCTTTTGGGCCTAACCCATTGGAAGGAGACGTTGGAGGGTGGAGAAAGGAGATCTAACCACGCTGTTTGCATCAAATTGGTATCAGAGAAATAAAGGTTCCACGTTTTCCACCACATATCTTTTCTTTTATGTTAAATCTATTGTTTCATATTCTGGTTACTTGAGTCTTCTTTTTTCCCCATCAAAAAGTCCTATAGTGTCAAAAAAAAGTTTCTGTTTTTTTGAGTCACAAAAAAAACGTCATTCACAAAAAAAGGTTGAATCTTTGTGTCTGAAAGCCATAATTTGAGTCAAATACTTGCTGTCCCTCTATTGTTTTTCATATATCCTTCAATTTCCTAATTTTTTTGGTGTGAAAGATCTGTTTGTTATTTGATAAACTTGAACACACTCGGACCTTTGCATCTAGTTCATAAAATAAATTGTTTTGGACTATTTTAGTGAAATAAAATTGCAACTGTTTTGAGACTGATTTTGGATCAGTTGTGGACTTTTTTTGACATATTGTGACATATATTGGATGTTTTGGAGATTGAAAAAGGATCTGAATTGAGCATCAAAACCATTTGCTCAAAGACAAAGTTGTGTTGGACTGAATTATACATATTGGTGAACACCCTCAGTTGTTGCTCATTTTGATTATTTTTAGTCCAAGATTGGTCAAGAAACAGAGAGTAAGTGAATAAAAAGAAAGAGGAAAGAAGAGTGCACTTATTTTGGTTTAACCAACCAAATCTCTTTTGCTCATCTTTGTGCTAGATTTTTTTTCTTTAACTTATATTTCAGGTAACCAGCAATGGAATGTGGCATCGAAAAGTATCTATCCTGTTAATGGAACCAAGACGGATCTAAGCATGGAGCAAATAACACAAATGTTGAAAAGATTGCTGAACAAGCAAGATCAAACGGTATGTGCTATAAAAGACTTGACACAAGGACAACACGACTTGTATAAAAGAGTTATAAAGATGGAAGAAGGAAGAACTCCAGGATTTGAGGGTTCTAGGAGATAATTCCAAAATAAGCAAGAAGAAGTTGGACAAGGCCATACAAGTCGGTAGTCTCCCCACCATTAGAACCAAGAAGGAATCATGGGAGATAAGTGCAAAGGGCCTATGAAGATGATTCCTATACAACTTCTTTGAAGAAGAAGATTATGAGGATTACGATGGGCGTGGCAACAACAGAAGAGGCAATAGACGTCACCACCAACAAGATGAGATCTTGAAGGGTAAAGTGACTATACCTCCATTCCACTGTAAGAGTGATCCTAAAGCTTATCTCCAATGGGAAAAGAAGGTGGACCTCATCTTTTCTCGCACAAATTATATTGAAATTCAAAAGGTATGTTATGCTTCTATTGAATTTGTTGATTATGCTTTACATTGGGGGGTCAAACCCAAGCTTTAAGAAATAGGATTGGACACCGTCCCATCTCAACATGGGAAGAAATAAAGTTTGAACTTAGAAGAAGATTCACCCCTGACCATTATGAGATGTCAATGTTTGAAAAGTTACAAGCCCTAGACTCAAGGAACTAAAAGTGTAGATGAATACTTCAAAGAGCTTGAAATGCTAATGGCAAAAACTAACACGGATGAACCTCCAAAGACCACAATGGTTAGGTTCCTACAGGGACTGAGAAGGGAAATTGCACATAAAGTGGAGCTTACTCAATATGGAGATTTGACTTCAATGGTGCACATGGCTGAGGTGAACTCACTAATCGCTCTTCCTTTTATAGAATGTAAAGCAGGTCAACCCTAGGTACTCAGACACGGCCGTACAGTGGACAAAACCAAGGTGGATCATCTTGGCAAGGTAGATTCTAATCACCCACACCCATATAAACTTTCATGGCTTAATGATTGTGGTGAAATAAGTGTAAGAAAACAAGTTCTAGTTTCTTTCACTATAGGAGGATATAAAGATAAAATTTTATGTGATATAGGTCCTATGCATGCTAGTCATATCTTGTTAGGTAGACTTTGGCAATA
Organism: Eustoma russellianum; assembly: GCA_036186865.1. NCBI lineage: Eukaryota > Viridiplantae > Streptophyta > Magnoliopsida > Gentianales > Gentianaceae > Eustoma > Eustoma russellianum. The sequence continues at coordinate 9,622,614 of AP025053.1, forward strand.
TGATAGAAAAGTTACCTATGATGGTTACTTAAACAGATACTCCTTTAGACTTAATGGGAAATCGTTTGAATTGCATGCATTACCACCCTATAAAGTTCTTGAGGATCAGGCAATGATGCATAGAGCTAGAAGTGAGCGCAAAGAGAGGCTGATAAGAAACTTTTGGAAGGAATGGAAGGGGATAAGAAATGACAAGAGCCTAAGAGAAAGGAGATAGTTCCTCAAGGAGTGATTGAACCTAAGAAGAGGTGTGCATTCTTTGCCAAGCAAAGTTAGGTGACCCACGCCATTAGTGCCTACAAAACCGTATACATCCTTATGTACAAGGAGTGTATGGTTTCTAGTGCCGAATTATAACCCACATTGTCTAGTGAAGTAGCCCTATTGAGGAATACTCCATTTTGTTTCCTACAAAGGAGCCTTCATGATGACCCCCTTTAAGAGGCATAGAACACCAAATATACTTCATCCCGGATGCCACCCTTCCAAACAGGCCAGCATATAGGGAGGGCTAACACTACAGAGAGCAAGGAAATTCAAAGGCAAGTTGAAGAACTTTTAGCCAAAGGAAAGGTTAGGAAAAGCATAAGCCCTTGTGCAGTTCTTGTCATAGTTGTCCCTAAGAAAGATGGCACTTGGAGAATGTGCACAGACTGTAGAGCCCTCAACAAGGTTGGATAATATGCTGGATATGTTTTTTTGGGTCTAAGTACCTCACCAAATTAGATCTTAAGAGTGGATACTTCCAGGTGAGGATTAAGGAATGGGATGAATGGAAGACTGCATACAAAACCAAATTTGGACTCTATGAGTGGTTGGTGATGCCTTTTGGCCAAACCAACACCCCTAGTACTTTTATGCGGTTCATGAATGAAATCTTGAGAGATTTTCTAGGAAAGTTTTCCGTAGTTTACTTTAATGATATCCTAATCTATTCCAAAGCTTTTAAAGATCATCTAGAGCACATTAGAGCTGTGTTTGAGAAACTTAAGAAGGAACAACTCTATGCCAACCTTAAGAAGTGTTCATTTTGCTTAGAAAGGGTTGTATTCCTAGGATTTGTGATCACATCTGGGGGAATAGAGATGGATGAAGAGAAGGTAAGATCAATCACTGAATGGCCTACACCAAAAAATGTAGGAGAAGTTAGAAGCTTCCATGGGTTAGCTAGTTTTTATAGGAGGTTTGTAAAAGACTTGTTATCTAGAGCTGCCCCTCTAAATGAGATTGTTAAGAAAGATGTGCATTTTCAGTGGGGAGAGCCACAACAAAAGGCATTCGAGGAGTTGAAGAGAAGGCTGACCACTTCACCCACACTTAGGTTACCTAACTTTGATAGGACCTTTGAGATTGAATGTGATGCAAGTGGAGTGGGCATAGGTGCCGTCTTGACCCAACCTAAGAAGCCTGTAGCCAATTTATTGACAAATTAAAGGGAGGTTCCTTGAACTAATCCACTTATGACAAAGAACTCTATATCCCTCCAGACTTAACAACACTACCTTCAGCCTAAGGAATTTTTCATTCATACGGACCATGAGAGTTTAAAGTATATTAAAGGCCAAGGTAATTTGAATAAGAGACATGCCAAATGGGTAGAAATAGAGCAATTCCCTTATGTGATTAAGTGCAAGCAATGAAAGGATAACATAGTGTTGATGCCCATCCTAGAAGGTATACTTTAGTTACTGAGTTATCTTACCAATTGCTAGGCTTTGAATCTCTTAAGGAGATGTATGCTAATGATCATGACTTTAGCACCATCTTTGAGGCATGTCAGGAGGCACCCTTTAGAAAGTTCTATTCGCATGAGGGATATCTATTTAAGGAACATAAGTTGTGTGTGCCGCAGTGTTCTATGAGAGAGTTATTGACAACGGAGGCACATAGAGGAGGATTGATGAGACACTTTGAAGTGTTCAAAACCTTGGAGACCCTAAAGGAGCAGTTTTACTAGCCACACATGCTTGTGGATGTTGAGAAAACATGTAGTAATTGCATAAATTGCAAACAAGCTAAATCCAAGTGCCAACCACATGGCCTCTACACACCTTTACATGTCCCTGAGTCATCTTGGATAGACCTTTCTATAGACTTTATCTTAGGCTTACCTAGGTCTTGGGCTAGGAGAGGTGGTGTGTTTGTTGTAGTTGATAGATTCTCTAAGATGGCTCATTTCATTGCATGTAAGAAAGTTGATGATGCCAATCACATAGCTGATTTGTTCTTTGGAGAGGTTGTTAGGTTGCATAGGATGCCTAGGACCATAGTGAGCACTAAGTTCCTTAGCCATTTCTGGCGCGTTTTATGGCGTAAGCTACGCACTAGATTGTTATTTTCTACCATTGCACCCATAAACTGACAGCCAAACAGAGGTTGACAATAAAACGTTGTCTCAACTCTTACGTGCCATCATTCAAAAGAACTTAAAGAATTGGGAGGATTGTTTACCATTCATTGAGTTTGTATATAATATGATGCATCCCTTTGAGACTGGTGGGTTACAAAATGTTAACAACATGCATATAGTTGATATTAAACTTGATAACACTTTGTCTGAAAAAGTTTTAAACCTTGACATGCATATAAATGAATCCCTGTGCATGCTTTGCATATCAATGAGATGCTTACATTTGGGTTAGAAAGTGAGTTACATCCTGAACAAATTGTTGATGACATTGATGTAAATGTGCCTAATGAGAATAACAAAGTTAAACTAGATTCATATGAAGAATAGTTAGATGAACTAGATAGTCTGCTTGATGTAGAACTTAATCATGATTTCATTGAAACAAATTCAGCTACATATGTTGATGAATTGCATGACCTATTCACCTTAGATGAAGAGATTGCTGAAACATCACCTAGCCTTAATCTAGTTGAATATATTCATGTTGCCATCTCATTCATTGCACCTGTCTAAATATTGTGTATATACGTTTGAATTGTACGTTTAATATAAATATGTTGCAATATATCATTTGGATGTTGCTTTACTTATTAGGATGTTTCTGGTGCAAACTTAAATATGTTGCAATATATCATTTGGATGTTGCTTTACTTATTAGGATGTTTCTGGTGCAAACTTTTTTGCTATCTTACATTTGGTACATCCTAAACACTTTAGTAAACGTGTACACACCTTATACTTTCGTTGGAATAGATAAGGGTGCACCAAGGTACATCATCTTCACCTACTGTTTTATCATGTTCATAATTGATTCAGGTGGAGTTGAACATACGAGTGCATCTTTGGATCCTGTCCCCTACTGATGTTTACATTCAAGGACGAATCGTTTTTGAAGGAGAAGGTTATGATGCATGCCTTTGAGGCATCAACAACATGTCAAGCATGTCAAACATTGCACTAGTTAGTTTTCTAAGACATGTCACACTTGTATGAACGTTTAAGGGTCACCCGACTACTCATAATTGCAAATTAACATCTCTTATAGTCTAACAAACCCTAGGACATGTTGTATGTGTTGCATATGTTGTCTTGTGTGTGTTTGAACTCATTTAGGCTCAAGGAAGCAAGAATCAAACGGATACAAAGTTCAAACACAAAGCTGATTCCAAATAGTAAAGTAAGCAGCTTGACACTCTGTTAGTATTTTGGCCATATCTCTTACAAGTCCAATTGATCTGATTCTAGTTGGAGGTGAAGCTAAGAAGTATATTTACAACTTTGTTATGAATCACTTTCCTAGTAGAGGCCTGTAACAAGCTCAAACATCGTCCCCAAAAGAAGCAAGCTGCTGAGTCAACAACTTTCAAAGGTATCCACCCGTAAGCAGGTCAACTTCAACGGGTCATATCTCTGTCATCCCAGTTCCAAATCAGAAAATCCAGGAGGCTAAATTCAAGATCTTTTCATGATCTACAACTTCTAAGAGTGAAAGAGCTTCACAAAGACCAAAATAGTTTGCACCTCTTTTCTGAGTTTATTGAATTAGCTATGTACTTTCACCAGCGTGGAATTAAACCAATTTGATGACTTTTGTACCAACTAGATGCATCAACCCATTGTTCCAGATATCTACTAAGCTGCTAGGTTGGTTGGAGTGGGCTTGCAAGGATCAGCCTCAAAAACAACCTCACCAGTTCTCAAACCTCAGGCTACCCACGTGGCTTATTAGAAGACATATCAAGCTATCTTTTTGAGGTGGTCCAATGAGAAGGAAGTGATCAAAACAAGTCTTAAAGCGTGTCATGATCGGTTGAACAATCTGCTGAAAAAGCTGTTTTCTTGTCTTTGTTTGTAAAAATAGTTTTACTTCACTTTTAATCTTGGTTTTTCATTGGTTAGCATTTAGGTTGATATATTATAGTTTAAGTTAGTCTTAGCCTAGATATACCCTGAATTCTTTGTAAAAGCGTATACTTCATTCCAGGAAAATTTCAGTTTATAACATATTAGCCGAGAGCTGTTTGTCTCCAAGACTTTTGTCTTGTGTTTAACCTTTGATTCAGGGGCTTTTGGATCCCTTCAAGGCTTGAACAACCATGTTTGCAGGCTTATATACTTGGGGTGAATATCATTTGGGAGGGTTGAGGGGTGCCCAGATGAGTTAAAGCCATTTGGTAGCCATTGTTCAACAACACGCCAAAAACAGAACCAGATTAATGCAAGGTCAGATGGGTGCTTGTTGTGCTTCATCCTTTCTTGTCCAAGCTGTGCTAAGGAGTCAAAGGAAGGTCCCTTCTTGTTCCCTCATCAATTGGTATCAGAGCGAAGGTTAAACTTTAACTCTACATATCTTTTGTTTTTGTTCAATTCTGTTTTACGTTTTTGTATTATGTTTTCAGCTTTCGTTTTCTTTTCATTTCATTTCTTAGCTTTGTTCAAACATACTTAAGATGGTTGAATATGTTATGTAATGTTTGTTTAACGTTTTATTACCATTTAAATCCGAAAACAACAAAAAAAATATGTACATTTTTTTCTGTTTATGTCAAGCCGTGAATTAGTTATCATGTTATAAGCTTACCTTTGCAAAAACCAACATCATCTAGTGTAGTTATCGTTTGTATGTCTTATGTATGTCTTGTGTTCATGTTGTTTTAAGGTTGTAAAACTGAAAATTCACAAAAGAAATTTAACGTTAGTAGACTTTTTAATCAAACCATAGGAATAGCTAGTTATGCAACTTGTTATTGCTTATCCTTTGTTTAAAACATTTCAAACTAGTGTAGCATCTTTTGTATGATCTGTTTTACATTGTTTTAAGCATATAAACTTAAAATCAAACAAAAAGAGGACTTGTGTAATTCTGTTTCAAGTGAAACAATAGCATGTACAAACTAATACAACTTGTTTTTTTGAATCAAACTTTCTTGAACTGAGCGGCACGTTTTGCAAACATAAACAAGCTGTAACTTATTCAAATTTTTGCAAATGTTTTCATTCAAATTCAACAAAACCTAGCTGTTCTCTTGTTAAAATAGAGTTAAGCCATGATTATTATTGTCAAACTCACCTAAAACAACAAGGAAAGAAACTATTTTAGCTGAAGTTGCGCAAATCCGTGTGTGTAATCAAATTTATTACCAAATTCACTTAAAAGGGTAAGAACAAGGTGGTTTGGTAAATTAAACTCACTTTAAGTCATTAAACAAAGATAAAAGGTGGCTGAACTTTTAATCAAACGTTTATCTACTTTAAAGATGTGAAAAAGTGAAGTAAACATTAAAAAAGCAAGAATTAACGTCAGGTTTTAACGTTGGCTTTGCCTTTATATTTACTTTGGGTTGTCTCAATTGATTAAAGACATTGTTGGACTTAAGTTCTTACATAGGATCAAGCTGACTAAATTTCAGCCCCACACTGTTATATTGCGACCCCGTTTATGATCTTGTTGTCTTTACACTTCTTCAAACTTGCGTTGAACTTTTGTTCATATTTGGTTGTTAAAATTGTGAAACCGTTGTCATATCATTAATGTTTTTCCGTGTTGTTAAAGGAACGTTTCACAAAAGACACACCAAAACCTTGTGCAAGTAAAGGAAAAAGGCTGTAAGCAATGTCTCATAAACGCCGTGAGCAGTAGATTCACAAAACAAACAAAGCCAAAGCCAAAGAAAAACAATCATTGTTTGTGAAAGAAACTGAGAGAAAAGCCTATGTAACATCAAAAAGAAAAAGGCAAGACGTATGAGTGATTGCACAAGAAAGTGAGTTATAGCCTTGTACAAAAATCCAAATTCACAGAAGTGGATATATCAAAATTTTGCAAACAGAAACAAATACATACACCCAAAAGTGTTGAATGTTGTTGAAAGGTTCCTGGAACAAACCCTTGTTGAACACTTGTGTGTATATACTGTTTTCTCACTTTATTTACCATTGAATTTGGATAAAAATTTAAAGTAAGTTAAAGGATTGTCTTGAACAAACCCTTAGCTTTCTTGATTCAGCCTGAAACATCACGTGACTTCTATCTTTCTTTGAATCTTAGATAGTACAAGATTGTTGTTTATTCAATTGTCAATTTAAAGTAGAAATTTACGTTTTGTTGAAGTTATAGTTTGATTTTACTTGCTTGTGATCTAACTTGGATACCTCACGGTTTATACTTCTTTGGTTGATTGTTTTGATTAAACATGATGCTTAGAACCATTTGGGGAGTTGAATGTCATAGAAATAACTATGATGAACTCAACCTACATATGGACTCTTTTGGACATACGAATGGTCTTTTTGCGAGATATTGGGAGTGTGAAACTCTGAGGTATGAAACCATTCCTCAGTGTAATAAAGATATTACAGCATATTATGATGAAATGTTAGATGATTTGTATTATACTAGTGTCAATGAACATGAGGAACTAAGCATTATTAGGTTCTTTGCCGGATTAGATAAAGAGATTGTTGATTGCTTGTTAATGGAGACGTTTGCATCCCTTCATGACATGTTTGAAAAGGCAAAACTTATTCAATTGAACCTGATCATTTGGCATTTAAATCAAAACTATGGGCATGAGCAGAACTTATGTGATTTGTAAAGCGACAAACCAAACAATCAAAGTGATTCAGAAAAGTATAGAAAACTACTTGTGAACATGAACAAATTTGAAAGCGATTTGCTTAAACTTCATGTGAATCCAATGACTTTGAAAGTGATGGTTTGTGTGAGCTTAAACTGAACCCCGACATGCACGGAACATAAATTCCTTTACATGATTTGCATGTTCAACCACATGAAGTGTCTGAATTAAAAAGTAGTACTTCACTTGAGACTGAGAGTGGTTGGGTTACAAAGTGTTAACAACATGCATATAGTTGATACTAAACTTGATCACACTTTGTCTGAAAAAGTTGTAAACCTTGACATGCATATAAATGAAATCCCTATGCATGCATTGCATATCCCTGAGATGCTTACAATTTGGGTTAGAAAGTGAGTTATATCCTGAAGAAATTGTTGATGACATTGATGTAAATGTGCCTAATGAGAATGACAATGTTAAACTAGATTCATTTGAAGAATTGATAGCTAAACTAAATAGTCTACTTGATGTAGAACTTGATCATGATTTCATTGAAACAAATTATGCTGCATATGAATGTAAATCATTGAATGATCTTGTTGATGAATTGCTTGACATATTCACCTTAGATGAAGACATTGTTGAAACATCACCTAGCCTTAATCTAGTTGAATATATTCATGTTGCCATCTCATTCATTGCATCCAGTCTAAATATTACACATATACGTTTGAAATGTACATTTGATATAAATATGTTGCAATATATCATTTGGATATTGCTTTACTTATTAGGATGTTTCTGGTGCAAACTTTTTGCTATCTTACTTTTGGTACATCCTAAACACATTAGGAAACGTGTACACACCTTATACTTTCGTTGGAAAAGATAAGGGTGCACCAAGGTATATGATCTTCACCTACTGTTTTATCATGTTCATAATTGATTTAGGTGGATTTGAACATACGTGTAAATCCTTGTATCCTATCCCCCACAGATGTTTAGATTCGAGGATGGATCATTTTCAATGGGGAAGGGAATGATGCATGCCTTTGAGGCATCAACGACCAGTCAAGCATGTCAAAAATTGCATTTGTTAGTTCTCTAAGACATGTCACACTTGTATGAATGTTTAAGGGTCACCCGACCACTCATAACTGCAAGTTAACGTCTCTTTTAGTCTAACAAACCCTAGGACATGTATGTTTTGCATATGTTGTTTTGTGTGTGTTTGAACTCATTTAGGCTCACGGAAGCAAGAATCAAATGGATACAAAGTTCAAACACAAAGCTGATTCCAAATACTCAAGTAGGCAGCTTGACACCCTATTAGTATTTTGGCCATATCTCTCCAACCACAAGTCCAATGGATCTGATTCTAGTTTGAGGTGAAATCGAACAAGTATATCTACAACATTTCTATGAATCACTTCCCTATTAGAGGACTATAACAAGCTCAAACATCGTCCTTAAAAGAAGCAAGCTGCTGAATCAGCAGCTTTAAGGTATCCACCCGTAAGCAGGTCAACTTCAACGGGTCATATCTCTGTCATCTCAGTTCCATATCAGATAATGCAGGTGGCTAAACTAAAGATCTTTTCAAGATCTACAACTTTCATTAGAAACACTTTTGATGAATCAGATTTGAAGAGCTTCAACAAGACCAAAACAGTTTGCACCTTTTTCCCAAGCAGACTGCTGAATTAGCTGTGTACTTTTCACCAATGTGGAATTCAACCTATTTGACGACTTTTGCACCACCCAGATGCATCAACCAATTGTTCCAGATGTCTAGTAAGCCTGTAGGTTGGTTGGAGTGGTCCCAAGCCCAAGCAAGCAGCTGCATCACCTGCTTGAAAGTAAACTATCCAGTCAACACCTCTTGCAAGGATCAGCCTCAAAAACGACCTCACCAGTTAACAAACCTCAAGCCACCCATGTGGCTCATTAGAAGACATATCATGTTATCTTTTTGATGTGCTCCAATCAGAAGGAAGTAATCAAAACAAGTCTCAAAGCTTGTCATGATCGGCTGAACAATCTACCATAAAAGCTGTTTTCTTGTCTTTTTTTGTAAAAATAGTTTTGCTTCACTTTTAAGCTTGTTTTTTCGTTGGTTAACATTTCATTTTATATATTATAGTTTAAGTTAGTCTTAGCCTAGATATAACCCTGAATTCTTTGTTAAAACATAGAATTCATTTCAGGAAAAATTCAGTTTATAACATATCATCCGAGAACTGTTGTCTCCAAGACTTTTGTCATGTGTTTAACCTTTGATTCAAGGGCTTTTAGATCCCTTCAAGGCTTAAAAACCTTTTTTGTAGGCTTATATACTTGGGGTGAATATCATTTGGGAGGGTTGAGGCTTGCCTAGATGGGTGAAAGCCATTTATTAGCCATTGTTCAATAACGCGCCAAAACAGAACCGGATTGATGCAAGGTGAGCTGGGTGCTTGTTGTGCTACATTCTTTCTTGTCCAAGCTGTTTTAAGGAGTTAGAGGAAGGTCCCTTCTTGTTCCCTTATCATAATAGAAGTGCTCATCATGGTACATTGTATAATCCTTTTGAGGTTGTGTATGGATTTAATCCTTTAGCACCCTTTAATTTGATTCCCATCCCCGTGCATGAACGAGCTAGTCTTGATGGTAAACAAAAATCTGACTTGGTAAAGAAAATGCATGAAAACGTTAAATCCCGAATGGAAGAAAAGAACAAAGCTTATGCTAGGAGAACTAATAGACATCATAAGCAGATTTCATTTTGAGCCAAGGAATCTAGCCTGTTTGCATATCAGGAAATAAAGGTTTCCAAAGCAGAGGAAATCTAAATTGATGCCACGAGGAGATGTTCCATTTAGAGTCCTTGAATGTATTGGTTAGAACGTTTAAGTTCTTGATCTTCCGGACAGGTATGGTTCCGTTTCCTCTACATTTAATGTTCCTGACCTCACTCCCTTCAATGACCCATATTAGTTTGAGGGCGAATCCTTTTGAGGAGGGAGGGCAATATTGATGTGGTCCAAGGTATCCATCACAAGACGTGCCACCAAAAGGTCCTATAACAAGAAGTAAAGCCAAACAACTTGGTTTTTATGTGGGCACCTTCTTGTCTAGGCATGTGCAAGATGAACCTAAAATTCATTAGGTTCATTTCATTGAAACCAATCATTGAACGTTTGTCTTGCGTTTAGGTGTGTATGCTATATTGTATTTGTTTTCCTTATTTCTTCCTTTATTGGTTTGATGCTTGTTATTGTTGAGAAAAAGGGGTTTGAGTGATTAAAAAATGCATGATTTAAATAACGTGTACTAAAGAAATGCATGACACGTTTTATGACTTGACAGGTTTTTGCATGAAACCTGTCTTATATAGTTCAATATAACGTTGTCGTACTAACGAGACATGAAGCTTTAAAACTTACATCAAACGGCGAACATTTGTTGTGTTTGAACTATTTTCAGGTGCCACCATTAATGAACTAAACTAGTTCATTAAGTGAAATACTTAGTTAAATGAACTAAGTAGTTCATTAAATGAAGCAATATTTGGAAAAGGCACAAAGGCAACAAATTGAAGAATGGAAAGTCTTCTTCTTCCCTCTCATATCACACGCCTTATACATATATATTTATATATATTCAGAATTTTTAAAAGGCACTATACACATATATTCCAACGCTACCGACACGTTATATATTTTACGAACGTACGTTAACGTCACACCGCTATATTTACCTCATATTTATGAGTATATCCAGGTCTTATATCATATGATATAAGCCATGGTGATGACTAAATTATTACGATACGTTACAAGGTTCTAAACAAAAAATTGTCGTATTGGGTGAATATCGAAACTTCGCCAACGTGTCACGTACTTGCCATAAATAGATGGTCAGTCCCTACACTTCAAAAATGACCATAAATTTCGTGGTCTACATGTTATATTCATCCATAAAATCATTCCATGTTGGCACACACAAGTCACCCCCAATTAAGGCCAAATTGTCGAGCTTTCAAATTCAACATTTTTGTCACATGGGGTGCCACTTACTTCAGCCATTAGAGCTGAATATTCAAGTTATTCTATGTATATTATGTATGACATAATACATATAACGTGCAAAAAGTTTGAATTAAATCGGAGAAAAATCGCGTAATCAACAAAAGTTGAAAATTCGGTTTTTTACAAACACAACACATGGAACATTTTTGACATGATATATAACATATATCTAGACACTTTTTACATACTCTATACATTCTAAAATGTTCTAGAAAAATCAATTTAGGTCTGAATGGAATATACCATATGTGTATAATTATTGTGCACTATTTTACAAAGTTTGCAAAAATGATATTCAGCACATGTACAAGGTACATCACACGCCTAGATCAGCTTAATGAAGCATATGTGGAGCTTAGTTGGAATCTTGATTGGCCAAGAATGAAGTATACAAGGTTGGTGACATAAAGAAGGGAGCTGCACAAGGTAATATTTCAAATTATGTCACATATGTGACACATGCTGAAAATTCAACATGTGTACATTGAGTTGGACGAATTTCTTGAGATTAATTGTGACATATTTACTTCTTTAAATTAAATGGATTGATTGGATGATAAAATGGCAATGATTTGAAGATGTTATAGAAATATTGTGATGATATTTAGAATATCACACATGCTGAAAATTTCAGCATGTGTTGAATGTATATGGCCAAAAGTTAGGCTCAAAATTCAGCATATTTGAGTCTTCAATTTTCAAGGAATTAATCTAATACAAACATGGCAATGTTTTGAATATAGTGTGAATATCACACACGGTGAAATTTCAGCATGTGAAAGAATCATATAGCCGATTTTTTTTGTTAATGGTGATGAATTATCTTGCAAATTTTATGGAATTTATTATGTGACTTATGGCAACATTTTTATGACTAATTGGCACATGTTTTTAAGCGTTATTTTTAGATTTATCTAGTCATCAAATGATGACAACTTTCATCCAATCAATGAGTGCCAAGTAAGCAAGGCTATAAGGATCATCCAATGAGGAGTTGCCAAATAAGCAAGTGAATGCCACAATGATGCAAGATATTCTTCCAAGGACTTAAAAGATAATTTTCAAGGGGAAGAACAAGGCATAGGGGGTGGCTACTCTTGATAAAAAGGAAATAAGGAGAGCAAACAAAAGACAAGACAAGTCTTACAATTCTAAGAGCCAAAAACGTGTGCTAGATCTCTTTCTTCTACACTTCTTTCTTTCTTCTCTCTAAAAGCCTATCGTATTCATATTCATACATATTGAATAGGCTTCATAGAAACTACCATACACGCTATATTGTTGTAAAAGATTGATCAAGGTGTGATCAATCTTGCATCCGCTCGGTGGTGTTCGTGATCATTGTAAGCACTTACAAGGTTTGTAAAGGATTGGAGTTGGTGTGTAACTCCATCAACCCTGTGTAGTAAGGTGTTGTTTTTGTTTTGTGATTAGTGATAACCGAGGAAGGTGTCCTCGAAGACTGGAGTAGGTTGATTTAACCGAACCAGTATAAAATTCCTTTTGTTCTTTACTTTTCAGCACTTACTTTCAGTTTCCAGCACAGTGCATCATTTTCGTCGCAATCTTAAAAATACCAAACGAATTTCAAAAATCACAAAAATTTCTAGAAACATAGCCACACGTTTTAAGTTTCATTTGGAGCAAGTTTCAACCCTCTTGGACAAGTATAAGTCACCCAAACGTCAAAAGTTCTGAGACTAGTGGAGTCTGATTTTAAGGCTTGCAAAGGTTGAGACTTTGAACGTATTTGACTAACTTCCCAAAAGAATTTTTCAAAACTGTTTCAACCCAATTAAATACATATAGAAATGGGTTTTTAATTAAATTTTCAGATTATTTGGAGTCACGGTTTAATCAGAATAAATTTTTCAAGTCAGACTACCGTTTCTGGCAGATTTGCGCAATCTGACCATTAACGATTTTTGAAAGGGTTAAAGGTTGAATTTTAATCTGAATTTTTTAGGAGATACTCAGAACATCAGAGACTAAGATCTCTCCAAATTTCAGAATTTTTTAAGACCTGTAACCTAGCTTTCAAAACGTTTCAAAATAGGTCCTAAAAATAGAAACTGTTTTCAGAAGTTGGGTTTTTGGTTAAAACAATTTTAAAAGCCAAATTTTCTGCACCCACTATTCAAACCCCCCTTTCTAGTGGTACCTTTCAGGTCCTACAAGTGGTATCAGAGTGCAGGAACACTCACAACAAGAAGATCTAACGATCTAAGTGAGATGGCAACCACTAGCTACAAAACCGTGCAAGACGGAATGTCAACAATAAGGCCTCCTCTTTTTGATGGTGAGTCCTTTATCCAATTGAAATTAAGAATGAAACTTTTTCTTATAGCTATTAATATTGATCTATGGTCTATTATAGAAGACGGTCCATTCGTTCCCATTAAAGTATCCACTATAGATGCTGTCACACTAGAGGTTGTAAAACTAAAACAAGAATACACTAGTGATGATAAAAAGAGACTAAGTATGAATGTTAAAGCCATGCAACTACTTTTAGATGGGCTACGTAAAAGTGAATCTGGCTATGTGTCTAATTGCTCTAATGCTCAAGAAATATAGAGAATTCTTGAGATGAAACACGAAGGGACTAGCCAAGTAAAAGAGTCCAAGATTAATATGCTTATGTCCACACTTGAGTCCTTTAAATTATTGCCAAATGAGTCTATTGTTGAGATGGATTTACGATTGACTAACATCTGTAATTCTCTTGAGTCTCTTGGCAAAGCTTTCTCTACGCAGGAAAAGGTCCAAAAGGTATTACGAAGCCTTCCATCCGAATGGGACCCTAAAGTGACGGATATAGAGGAAAGCAAAGAAACCAAATCAATAAAAATGGAGGAACTAATTGGATCATTAAAGGTATATGAAAACAAACTCACTTTAAGAAATTCCGAATCTATTTCTAAAAATGATAAGGCTATAGCATTTAAATCAAATGAATATGTTGTAGATAATAGTGACACAAATTCCGATGCTGAAGATTTAATCACGATGGCTAAAAGATTAAGAAAAATCTTGAGAAAATCGATTAAAAATAAACATAAGGCTACTTCATCTAAGGATCATAGAAATAAAAACAATGAAGACGTAAAGTGCTATGAATGCGGTAAACTTGGACACTTGTCATATGACTGCCCGAACAAGGACAAACAAATGAACAAACATCTTGACAAGGATCGGACCAAAAAGAGACTCGTCTCAGAACCTAAACAAAGGAGAAGAGCCTTCAAAGCCTCCACTTAGAGTGACACATCCGACTCTGAGACTGACAATACGGAAGAACAAAAGGCACAAGTATGCTTTACATCTAAGGCATCAAACGAGGTATCTTCTGACTCTGATTCTGATTCTAAATGTTCTTACGATGATTTATTTAGTCAATATTTAGAGTTGCATAAATTCTCAAAGACTCTTGCAAAAGAAAAGAAACGATTAATTGAAGACAAGAAGTTGTTAGAATCTTCTAACACGAACCTTGTTTCTCAATTAAACGATTCAAAAGAAGAGACGTCATACATCATCAATGTATTAAAATCATAGATCTCATCATTAACTACACATAACAATGAAATGAAATCCGAGATTTCAAACTTGAAATCAAGGAATGCGGATTTAGAGAAAACGGTGAAACAATTTGACACGGGAACAAACATGCTAGATCGCATCATTTCTTCACAAAAGCATGATAGTGACAAAACCGAGCTAGGATACGTTCAGAAAAATGAGTCACTAAACAAACAAATAAAATTCATTCCATCAAAGAAAATGGATGCATCTAAGACATATATGGCATCTAAGAAGACGTCTAGACCTTCCCCTATGACATCTCATCGTGCTTCCTATTCTTCATATCATACAAAGTGTAATTATGTGCCATATAGATATGAAAGAAAGCCATTGATGAATATGCGACATTCATATCATAAAAATGCATATAGATCACGTCCCGTGCATGCAAACCGAAATACATATCAAAAACAAAAACCATACTATATGCATGATGGGATTCTCGGCCAAAGGCCAAACGCATTTGCCCCTAATGTGTATTATGTTACATCTTCATCATCTTTCTCACCTTTTGGAAGACCTAGAAAGGTCACTCAAATTTGGGTACCAAAAGGACATTCTCAAAGGGCTGAATAAATAACCCTTAAGAACGCATTTTTTTATTTGAAATGCATGATTTTTATCTTCATATTTACATGCCCTTTTGATTGTATTTCCAAAATAAAGGGGGAGAGAGTGCATGATTTCAGGGGGAGAGAGAGAGATCGATTGAGATTTGATTGAGAGTGATTGCACAAATGAAGGGGGAGAAATTTCGAAATTCGAAATTCAAAATTTGAATTTATGCATAATTGGAGGGGGAGCAATCTAATTTAAATCATGTACTAGGATTATTTTGTAATTTAAAAGGGAGGATTGTTGAGAAAAAGGAGTTTGAGTGATTACAAAATGCATGATTTAAATTAGATTGCTCTGTTGTACCCCACGAAAATCGGTATATACTGAGAATCGTATAAAGTGGTTTAAGGAGGGAATAATGTTATACCCCACGGGAATTCGTTTATACCGCCGACTCTTATGAGATGAGTCACTAAGAATTAGTCAACCGGTTACATTATTTAAATGTAACTACATTAATTTGACATTCTCCGATAGAATTTCCTTAAAGTAAATATTATAGGAAATTTAATATAATTATATAAGTGTGTCACACGACACAAGTGAAATGACAAAACTACCCTTCCAACATTATATAAAATTCGGCCATAAGGGCCTTGGAGGAGTCTAGAATTTTCCTTATTATCACAATTATGTAATTAGTAAGACTACAATAAAAAAGGTTGTCTTGGAACAAAAAATGAGAAAAGAAAGAATAAAATAAAATAAGAAAAGAAAACTAGGCATGGGAGACACCACGGTTTCCTATGTATACTTGGGAACTCTCCTTGTCCCCTTGACCTTCTATATGCCGCCCCCCCTTTTCTTTCCCTTGGAGATTCTTCAAGTTATTCATGGAGTTTTACCTTTATCTTCAAGTTCATACTAAGAAGCTCCATCTCCAAGTCTTCAGCACCCTTAAGAACTATCATAAGCAAAGCATTGAGGACTCATTGAACAATTAGACAACTCCTTCATCCTCACCAAAGAATTCGGCCATAAGGAAGATAAGAGTGTAAGATCATCTTCATCTTCGAGCTTCAAGAACTCCTCTAGGTAAGTGTATGTTAAACCTTCTAAGTATGTTCTATATTTCAAAGGATGAAACTCACATGGTACCTCCCTTATTCATGCAAAAAACGTGACCTCCAAAGTGGTCACTAGGTGAAGTTCCTTCAAGCTACTTAGGAGAAGCTAACATCTTGGTGGTTAGAATCCATCTCAAGCTTCATTTTGGTAAGATGAATCTAACCTCAATCTAGCTCCATTCTTCATTTAAGATAGTAGCTAATGTTCATCCTTTTCTTTCTTCCAAAAAAAAACGTGTGGAATGATGAAGTTGGAGGAAACTTCAATCCATTGCAAACAAGGCTCAAGCTAATGAAAAGCTCTAAGGTTCAAAGAGGCAAGTATACTCTAGCCAATCTTGCCTTATTTGTGAAGTGCATGCTTGAATGACTAGCCATTTTTAAGTTATGAATCTTAGTTGAAGATTCTAAGAACAAGACATGAACTTAGTTGATGTAAAGAAAAGTGTTGGTATGAAAAGTGACATGTTCTAAGCGTAAATGGCAAGACTGTTGGTATGAGTTATGTGTAGCCTAAAATGAGTTATGAGACTTGAAATAACTATGTTTAAATGTGTATTTGATGTATAGTAAGTCATCTTAATAAATGAAGTTGGTTGAAGAATGCTTGAACAATAAAAAGGTGAAGAAGTGCTGAAACTACTGGAGCTGGCAGATTTGTGTTGCTGATTGTGTAACTTGAGAACGAACCTTAGAAGCGTTCAATTAAGCTAAATTTTCACATGACACTAGCTCTGTGTGTGTAGTACAAGTGAGAGTTGGAATTGCAGTAAAATGAGTTCTGGCTTATTTTTAATAAATCTTTTGGTAAAACTGCTCAAGAAGAAATTACTGGAACTGGGCAGAACAGTGTGACATTTTGCATGACCTGAAAATAAATCTTAGGAGCATTCAAATTGGCTAATTTTTGGTGTGATGTTAGCCTCATATGTATATGAAATGTGTGAGATGGAATTTCAATAAAAGGAGTTGTGGTTTGTCCTTAATGAAGTTTTTAGTAAGAAGTGGTCAAACAGAAGTACTGGAACTGGACAGATTTATGTGTTATATTGAACGACCTGAACATGAATCTTAGGAGTGTTCAAATTGGCTAATTGTTGGTATGGTGATAGCCTTGTGTGTTTATGAAATGTGAGAGGTGGAATTTTGATAAAAGGAGTTGTGAATTATTATTAATGAAATTGTTGGTGAAACTGCTCAAACAGAGTTGCTGGAACAGGACAGTTTTGAGTAGTAAGTTGTGTGGCTTGAAAATGAACCTTAGGAATGTGCAAATGAGCTGAGTTTTGACATGATGATATTTTGATGTGTGTATGACATCTGTGAGTTGGAATTTTGGTAAAAGGAGTTGTGGTTTGGGCACAATTCAATTCGTGATATAACCTGCTCATTCCAGGTTCTGCATGTACCCATTTTGGGAAAAGTAATTAGATGACCCCCTTAAACTTATTGGACTACCTTGGAATTTTTATGGTAATCACCTAAGGCATAGATGTACGTGTTCATGTAAAGAAACCAGTATGAAACTACCATTTGATGGTTAACAACTGAGTTGAAGTTAGTGTATAAAACTGGAAAAAGGACAGTTTATTGTCATAAGTTGTAAGGCTTTGACCTTGCTCATTTAAGCTTAAATGTGATGTTTAGCCTTATGAATATTGTTCCTTGGTGTGTTATATATGTTTTCTAGGTGATGGACCAAAACGAATAAGATTTTATGACCCACGAAACTGTGGCAAGACGGTACTACCCTGCTGATTTCAGTAGTACCTTGATGATAGTATGATGTTTTGAGGTCCTTAGACATTTCGGAATGTTACGAAATTTTTATAGCATGTGTCTAAGTCTTCATTATGCATATGTGTGGCATGGATTTATGAATATGAGCACGAATGGATGAGCACGAGGCTGTATGAACAGAATGTGATTGCTGGACAGTTTTTTTAGTTTAAAAGACAAGTCCGTGCATGCATGTTATGATGCATTTGTTCACGAGTCGCATAATGCATGTCATACATTGCATCATCGTCACTTACATGATTTATGGCTTTGGTTTTAATGCGAAAGAAAGATGAAAAGCGTTTTCAAAAGATGATTTTGTTTTGAAAAGAACGATTCCCCACTGGTACCGTGTGTGAGTATGAACTGGCCAGTAAGAACCCGCCAGATCGGGTTAAGTGATTGACAGAAGACCGTCCAGGCCCGGAGATGATAGACCTGTGAAAGTAAGACCGTTTTCAGATCCGGATATGATAGATCTGAAGGAAAGACCGTCCGAGATGATAGACCTGTGAAAGTAAGACCGTTTTCAGATCCGGATATGATAGATCTGAAGGAAAGACCGTCCGGAGATGATAGACCTGTGAAAGTAAGACCGTTTTCAGATCCGGATATGATAGATCTGAAGGAAAGACCGTCCAGGCCGGAGATGATAGACCTGTGAAAGTAAGACCGTTTTCAGATCCGGATATGATAGATCTGAAGGAAAGACCGTCCAGGCCGGAGATGATTAGACCTGTGAAAGTAAGACATTTTCAGATCCAGATATGATAGATCTTGAAGGAAAGACGTCCAGCCCGGAGATGATAGACCTGTGAAAGTAAGACCGTTTTCAGATCCGGATATGATAGATCTGAAGGCTCTCTACTCCTTGTTTTATGA
Source organism: Eustoma russellianum (assembly GCA_036186865.1). Taxonomy (NCBI): domain Eukaryota; kingdom Viridiplantae; phylum Streptophyta; class Magnoliopsida; order Gentianales; family Gentianaceae; genus Eustoma; species Eustoma russellianum. Next base: position 9,641,605 of record AP025053.1, read on the forward strand.
CGAATACGATTTGGAAGAATGAATGAAAGAAAAGATTTTCATGTTTTCATTATGCACTGCATTTGCATAATCATACGCATTGCATATGGTCATGAGCATGATGTCGAGTCTATATGCACTGAGTTGTGTCTTTACGTGCTTCGTGACTAAGTTATGATTTTGTTGCCTTAGTGGCTATTGACGGAAGGGTGAGATGCTAGCTAAATGCTAGATGTAATGTTACTTAGGTTATGACCTTGTTATCTTTCGTTACCTAAGTTACGATCTTATTGTTGTTGTTGTGTAAGCTATGATCTTATTCCCTTTATGATTAAGTGATGATTCTATTCCTTTGGTGGCACTTGAATGGAAAGACAGGTATGATGGTAAGAGACCAAATTTTTGGGATTTGGTTCTTGGGTGTACTTTCCATTTAATGCATGATTGTTTATGGTGTACTTGCTGGTGACTTTGTCACTTACCCCCTATTTTTCCTCCCAGAGGCTGCAGGGAATAAAGTAGAGTGGATGGAGGATGAGCCTAGTGTTCCCCTACCCATGAGCGCAGCAAGGAGTGGACGAATTTAGGAGACATGACTGGTCAGCTATGACTGATGACTGATGACGTATTTGAGATGGAAAACATTTGTCTTGTGACTCTCAATACATTTGATTTGAGATGTAAACTATGAATGATCGTGT
>AP025053.1:9657546-9668604 GCA_036186865.1 Eustoma russellianum
AATTTGGCACAAGTTTCAACCCTTTTGGACAAGTATAAGTCATTCAAACATCAAAAGTTCTGAGACTAGTGCAGTCTGATTTTCAGACTTGCAAAGGTTGAGACTTTGGGTGTATTTGACCTACTTCCCAAAAGAATTTTCAAAAACTGTTTCAACCCATTTAAATACAGTGTGTGAAGAGTTATTGGTCAAATTTTCAGATCATTTGGACATTCACACAAATAGGAATTAATTTTTCAAAACCATCTACCGGTTCTGGCAGATTTGCACAATCTGAGTGCCAACGGTTTTTGAAGGGGTTAAAGGTTGAATTTTGATTTGAAATTTTTAGGGGACCCTCAACATCTGAGGCTAAGTTCTCTCAAAATTTCATAATTTTTGGAGACCTCTAACCTAGTTTTAAAACGTTTTAAAACTGGTCCTGAAAACAGAATCTGTTTTCAGAACTTGAATTGGTTAGGTTTAAAGAAATTTTAAAAACCATATTTTCCGCACCACCTATTCAACCCCCCCTTCTAGTGGTGCCTTGCAGATCCTACAATTGGTATCAGAGAGCAGGAACACTCACTTCAAAGAGTCCAACGATTCAGTGAGATGGCAACCACAACCGTGCAAGAAGGAATGTCAACCATAAGGCCTCCTCTTTTTGACGGTGAGTCTTTCATTCAATGGAAGGTAAGAATGAAACTCTTCTTTATGGCAATAGACATTGATCTTTGGTCCATTGTAGAAGATGGTCCTTTTGTTCCATCTAAGTTGTCCATTGTAGACGGAGTCACATTAGAAGTCGTTAAAACTAGACAAGAATATACAAGTGATGATAAAAAGAAACTTAGCATGAATGCTAAAGCCATGCAACTATTATTAAATGGCCTAAGTAAAAGTGAGGCTAGTTACGTGTCAAATTGTTCTAGTGCTCAAGAGATGTGGCATATTCTTGAAATGAAACATGAAGGGACTAGCCAAGTAAAGGAGTCCAAAATTAACATGCTCATGTCCACACTTGAGTCTTTTAAATTATTGCCCAATGAGTCTATTGTAGATATGGATCTTCGTTTGACTAACATCTACAACTCTCTTGAGTCTCTTGGTAAGGCTTTTACTACGCAGGAAAAGGTGCAGAAAGTTCTACGAAGCCTTCCTTCTGAATGGGACCCTAAAGTAACGGCCATAGAAGAAAGTAAAGAGACCAAATCAATTAAAATGGAAGAACTAATCGGATCACTTAAGGTATATGAAAACAAACTTGCTTTAAGACACTCTGAGTCTATTTCTAATTATGATAGGGCCATAGCATTTAAATCAAATGAATACGTCGTAGATGATAGTGATACAGATTCCGATGACGAGGACTTAATCACAATGGCTAAGAGATTAAGAAAAATATTGAGAAAATCGATTAAACATAAGTCCACCTCATGTAAGGATCATAAAAATAAAAATAAAGAAATAAAGTGCTATGAATGCGGCAAACTTGGACATCTATCATATGACTGCCCTAAAAAGAAAAACAAACAAACAAATAACCCTGACAAGGATTGGAACAAGAATAGACTCGTCTCAGAACCTAAGCAAAGGAGAAGAGCATTTAAAGCCTCCACTTGGAGTGACACAATCGGATTCTGAGACTGACGATACGGAAGGAACACAAGGCACAAGCATGCTTTACATCTAAAGCAATCAAATGAGTTATCTTCTGACTCTGATTCTCCGATTCTGAATGTTCATATGATGATTTATTTAGTCAATACTTAGAATTGCAAATTTTCAAAGACTCTTGCAAAAGAAAAGGAAACGATTAATTGAAGACAAGAAACTGTTAGAATCTTCTAACGAGAATCTTGTCGCTCAATTAAGCGATTCAAAGAAAGAGTCTTCATGTGTCCGGCAATGCATTAAAAACTGAGATCTCATCATTAACCTCTCAAAATAATGAAATGAAATCCGAGATTTCAAATTTGAAATCAAGGAATACAGACTTAGAGAAAATGATGAAACAATTCGATACAGGGTCAAACGTGCTGCATCGCATCATATCATCACAAAAGCATGACAGGTGATAAACGGGGGTTGGGATACGTTGATACAAATGAAGTATCAACCAAACCAACAAATTTTGTTATGTCTAAGAAAGTAGACCTCCAAAGTCTCAAGTGGCGTCTAAGATGACGCGAAAATTGCATATTCCCTTATCACGCCCCACTTCTTCATCATATCATGCGAAATACAATGTTATACCATATAGATATGAAAAGAAAAGAGTGATGCATACACGGCATTCAATCCATCCACGCGCTATGCATACAAACACAAGGACATATCCAAAGCGTCATACATATAATACGTATAAAGGAGTCCTTGGCCAAAGGCCAAACGCATTTGCCCCCAACGGATACTATGTTTCATTTCATCATCTTTCTCACCTTTGGAAGACCTAGAAAGGTCACCCAAATTTGGGTACCAAAAGGGACATTTCAAAGGGTTGAATAAATAACCCTTACGAACGCACGTATATGAAATGCATGATTTTTTTTTCAGGCATCTTTTGATTTACTTTTCAAAATAAAGGGGGAGAGAAAGCATGATTTAAGGGGGGAGAGAGAAAGACTAATTGCATAAATAAGGGGGAGCGACTCGGAATTTAAAATTCAAGTTTTGATTTTATGCATGATTGAAGGGGGAGCGATAGGATTTAAATCATGAGTATTAGGTTATTTTGAAAATCATCAAAAGGGGGAGATTGTAGAGAAAAAGGGGTTTGAGTGATTTTCAAATGCATGATTTAAATGTGCACAAAAACGAGCATAAGATAAAACGTGCATGATATATAGACATGTGTGCATGATAACTTGTCATTACTTGCCTTATTTAGCTTATATATTATGTTGCTGTACTAACGAGCCATGAAGCATTAAAGCTTACATCATATGGCGAACATTGTTGAGTTTATACTATTTCAGGTGCCACAATTAATGAACTAAAGTAGTTCATTAAGTGAAGTACTTAGTTTAATAAACTAAGTAGTTCATTAAAGGAAGATGCATTTGGAAAAGGCATAAAGGCAACATGGCTATGGAAGGAAAGTCCTCTCCTCCTCCCACATTCATTTCACACGTTTTATACATATATATATACTATATTTTCAGATTTTTTATAAAAGGCACATACACATGTATTCCAACGTACTAACGACACGTTATATATCTTACGTACGTACGTTAACGTCACACCACTATACTTAACTCATATTTATGAGTATATTCAGGTCTTATATCATATGATATAAGATATGGTGATGACAAATTAAATACGACACGATAAAAAGGTTCTAAACCGAAATTTGTCGTATCGGGCGATACCGAAACTTCGCCAACGTGTCACGTACTTGCCATAAATAAATGGCCAGCCCATATACATCAAAATGTAATAATAATTTCGTGCACATGACTGTATATTGAGACAAAAATACTTTCCATGTTGGCACACACAAATCACCCCACATTTAGGCCAAAATGTGAAGATTCCAATTTTATTTTTGTCACATGTTTATGGTACCACTTTAAATCAGCCAAGTGCTGAAATTTAAAGTATATATTATATATATTATGTATAACATAATATATATAGCATGTGCAAAAGTTGGAATTTAAATTAGAGAAAAATCGGGTAATCGATAAATATCGAAAATTCGATTTTTCTACGCACATGACATGGAACGTTTTTCTTGAACATCATGTGACACGTATCTAGACACTTTTTACATATAATATACATCTTAAGTGTTCTAGAAAATTAAATTAAGGGCTGATTGGAATATTACATGTGTATATTATTAAATGTGCACTATTTTACAAAGTTAGCAAAAATAAAATTCAGCACATGTATATACATATTATAAACGCCTATACAGCTGAGATGAAGCACATGTGGAGCCTTGTTGGCATGTTGATTGGTCAAGGATCAATCATACAATGTTGATGAATCAAAGAGAGAAGCTACAAAAGGTAAGTTTTCAACATATACCTCTCTTATGTCACATGCTGAAAATTTCAGCATGTCACATACCTAGTGGCCGAATTCTTAAGGCTTAAGGAAGATAATTTGTCAATTTTTCATTAAAGAATAAATCAAAGGAGTTATGGAAATGATTTGAATTGTATGTAAGGTTATTAAGTGTGATATTCTTCATATCACACATGCTGAAATTTTTCAGCATGTGTGAAGATGATAGTGGCCGAATGTGACCCTCTTTTGGTGTCCAAGTTCATTCTTCATCTTGTAGCAAGACTTACCTTAAATAATTGACGTATTTTTTTGGAAAAAATTCAAAGGAAAATGGAAGAAATCTTGAGTTATTTCATGTTGTAAATGCTGAAAATTTCAGCATTGAAAATATAGTTATGGCCGATTTTTGCAAGGTTGGAAGGAAGATATTTTTGTCTTGCACTTTATGACAAATGTGACAATTATGGCATGATTTAATAATTGATTATTTGGCAAATATTTAGTGTTTATTTCAGATTTTCCATGTCATCAAATGATGACAACATTGAGCCAATCAAAAGGTGCCAAGTAAGCAATGACTAAATGATGGTCCAATGGAGTGATGCCAAGCAAGCAAAACATTGTCACCATGATGTCTCACACTCTCTCAAGCAATTAAAAGGAAATTTTCAAGAGGGGGGAGAGCTCATAGGGGGACGGCTGGAAGCATTAAAAGAGAAGAGAAGAGAGCAAACAAAAACAAGAACAAGAATTGCAAAGCAAAAGATCAAAAGTGTTCTAGCCCTCTTTTCCTACATCTTCTTTCTTTCTTCTCTTGTAAAAAGCCTATTGTATTTTACTTCTTTCATTCTTGAATAGGCTTCATAGAAACCACCATTCATTCATCTTTGTTCAAGATTGATCAAGGTGTGATCAATCTTCATTCTTACGAGGTGGTGGTGTTCGTGTGAATTGTACTCACAATACAAGGTTTGTAAAGGGTTGGAGTTAAGGTGTAACTCTATCAACCCTGTGGTAAGGTGTGGTGTGTGTGTGAATAGTGTGAACCAAGGAAGGTGTTCCTTGAAGACTGGAGTAGGTTGTTTATAAACCGAACCAGTATAAAATCTCGGTGCAATTTACTTTCTGCATTTACGTGTCAGTTTCTGCGCTGTTTACTCATATTGTTCACGTTCGCAAAAATAGTAAACGTTTTCTAAAAATTATAAAATTTCCAGAAACATACATAAACGTTCTAGGGTTAATTTGGCACAAGTTTCAACCCTTTTGGACAAGTATAAGTCATTCAAACATCAAAAGTTCTGAGACTAGTGCAGTCTGATTTTCAGACTTGCAAAGGTTGAGACTTTGGGTGTATTTGACCTACTTCCCAAAAGAATTTCAAAAACTGTTTCAAACCCATTTAAATACAGTGTGTGAAGAGTTATTGGTCAAATTTTCAGATCATTTGGACATTCACACAAATAGGAATTAATTTTTCAAATCCATCTACCGGTTCTGGCAGATTTGCACAATCTGAGTGCCAACGGTTTTTGAAGGAGTTAAAGGTTGAATTTTGATTTGAAATTTTTAGGGGACCCTCACAACATCTGAGGCTAAGTTCTCTCAAAATTTCATAATTTTTGGAGATCTCTAACCTAGTTTTTAAAACGTTTTAAAACTGGTCCTGAAAACAGAATCTGTTTTCAGAACTTGAATTGGTTAGGTTTAAAGAAATTTTAAAAACCATATTTTCCGCACCACCTATTCAACCCCCCCTTCTAGTGGTGCCTTGCAGATCCTACAGCTTTTTGCGTCATCTTAGACGCCACTTGATGCTTAGGGGTGTCTACTTTCTTAGACACAACAAACTTGGTTGGTTTGGTTGATACTTCGTTAGTATCAACGTATCCCAATCCAGTTTTGTCATTGTCATGCTTTTGTGATAATATGATGCGATGTAGCATGTTTGACCCTGTATCGAATTGTTTCATCATTTTCTCTAAGTCTGTATTCCTTGATTTCAAATTTGAAATCTCGGATTTCATTTCATTATTTTGAGAAGTTAATGATGAGATCTCGGTTTTTAATGCAGTGATGACACATGAAGACTCTTTCTTTGAATCGCTTAATTGAGCGACAAGATTCTCGTTAGAAGATTCTAACAGTTTCTTGTCTTCAATTAGACGTTTCTTTTCTTTTGCGAGAGTCTTAGTAAATTTATGTAACTCAAGATATTGACTAAAAAGATCATCATAAGAAGGTTCAGAGTCAGAGTCAGAATCGGATGATACCTCGTTAGACGCCTTTGAAGCGAAGCAAACTTGAGCGGTCTCCTCTTCGGTCTCAGTTTCAGAGTCTGATGAGTCACTCCATGTGGAGGCCTTTAGTGCACGTTTCCTTTGTTTAGGATCTGAGACGAGTCTATTTTTGTTCCGCTCCTTGTCAGGGTATTTATTAGTTTGCTTTTCTTTGTTTGGGCAGTCATATGATAAGTGTCCGAGTTTGCCGCATTCATAACATTTAATGTCCTTATCATTTGACTTGTTTTTATTTCTCTTAGATGTAGTGCCCTTGTTTTTATTTCTAAATGACTTTCTCATGAATCTTCTTAGTCCTTTAGCCAATAGAATCAAATCATCATTATCTGATTCGGAATCACTATTATCTACGTGATCGGAGGGAGGGGAGACGTATTCATTTGATTTAAAAGCAATTGTCTTACCTTGTTTGGTTGATTCCGATTTCCGAATAATAAGTTTGTTTTCATAAACTTTGAGTGAACCAATGAGTTCTTCCATTTTTATTGACTTAGTCTCCTTGCTTTCTTCTATAGCAGTCACTTTAGGATCCCATTCCGAAGGAAGGCTCCGTAGGACTTTCTGTACCTTTTCCTGCGTAGTAAAAGCTTTACCAAGAGACTCAAGAGAGTTATAGATGTTAGTCAAACGAAGATCCATATCTACAATTGACTCATTAGGCAACAACTTAAAAGACTCAAGAGTAGACATGAACATATTAATTTTAGACTCTTTTACTTGACTTGTGCCTTCGTGTTTCATTTCTAAGATTCTCCACATTTCTTGTGCACTCGAACAATTGGACACATAACTAGACTCACTCTTACTTAAACCATTTAAGAGTAATTGCATGGCCTTAGCATTCATACTCAGTTTCTTTTTGTCTTCACTAGTATAGTCTTGTCTCGTTTTAATTACTTCTAGTGTGACTCCATCTACAATGGACAATTTAGATGGGACATATGGACCATCTTCAATTATTGACCAAAGGTCTATGTCTATAGCCATAAGAAAAAGTTTCATCATAAGTTTCCATTGAATAAAAGACTCACCGTCAAAGAGTGGAGGCCTTTGGCTCGACATACCTTCTTGTTCGGTTTTGAGATTTGTGGATGCCATCTCACCGAATCGTTGGATTCCTTGTCGTGAGTATTCCTGCGTTCTGATACCACTTGTAGGATCTGCAAGGCACCACTAGAAGGGGGGGTTGAATAGATGGTGCGGAAAGTGTACTTTTTAAAATTTCTTTAACCTTGAACAATTCAAGTTCTGAAAATAGATTCTGTTTTCAGGACCTGTTTTAGAACGTTTTTAAAACCAGGTTAGAGGTCTCCAAAAATTATGAAATTTTGAGAGAACTTAGCCTCAGATGTTATGAGGGTCCCCTAAAAATTTCAAATAAAAATTCAACCTTTAACCCCTTCAAAAACCGTTGGCACTCAGATTGTGCAAATCTGCCAGAAACGGTAGATGGTTTTGAAAAATTAATTCCGATTTGTGTGAATGTCCAAATGATCTAAAAATTTGACCAATAACTCCTCACAAACTATATTGAAATGGGTTGAAAACAGTTTTTGAAAATTATTTTGGGAAGTAGGTCAAATATCACCAAAGTCTCAACCTTTGCAAGTCTGAAAATCAGACTGCACTAGTCTCAGAACTTTTGATGTTTGACTGACCTATACTTGTCCAAAAGGATTGAAACTTGTGCCAAATTAACCCTAGAACGTTTATGTATGTTTCTGGAAATTTTTATAATTTTTAGAAAACGTTTACTATTTTTGCGAACGTGAACAATATGAGTAAACAGCGCAGAAACTGAAACGTAAATGCAGAAAGTAAATTGCACCAAGAATTTTATACTGGTTCGGTTATAAACAACCTACTCCAGTCTTCAAGGAACACCTTCCTTGGTTCACACTAATTTCACACACGCAGTACACCTTACCGCAGGGTTCATAGAGTTACACCTTAACTCCAACCCTTTACAAACCTTGTATTGTGAGTACAATTCACACGAACACCACCACCTCGCTAGAATGAAGATTGATCACACCTTGATCAATCTTTTACAAAGATGTATGAATGGTGGTTTCTATGAAGCCTATTCAAGAATGAAAGAAGTAAAGTACAATAGGCTTTTTACAAGAGAAGAAAGAAAGAAAGTGTAGGAGAAGAAAGCTTTGGCACTTTGATCACTTTTGAATGCAAATCTTGGTGTTCTTTTTGTTTGTTCTTCTCTTCCTCCCTTATAGCATGTCCAGCCGTCCCCTTGCACCCTTCTCCCCTCTTAAAAATTTCCTTTTAATTGCTTGAGAGAGTGTGAGACATCATGGTGACAATGTTTTGCTTACTTGGCATCACTCCATTGGACCATCATTTAGTCATTGCTTACTTGGCACCTTTTGATTGGCTCAATGTTGTCATCATTTGATGACATGGATATTCTGAAAAAACACTAAATATTTGCCAAATAATCATCACATAATACATTCCATAAATTAAGAGATATTCACATAAATTGTGAGACACAAAAATCCCTTCTTTCCATCTCATAAAAATCGGCCATTACCTATTTTCAATGCTGAAATTTTCAGCATTTACCACATGAAATAAATCTGGATTTCTTCCATTTTTCTTTGAATTTCTTCCATAAAAATACATCCATTATTTAAGGTAAGTCTTGCTACAAGATGGAGAATGAACTTGGACATCAAAAGAGAGTGAAATTCGGCCACAACATCTTCACACATGCTGAAAAATTTCAGCATGTGTGATATGAAGAATATCACACTTAATACAATTCAAATCATTTCCATAACTCCTTTGATTTATTCCTTAATGAAAAATTGACAATTTATCTTCCTTAATGATGAAGAAAACGTCCACTAGGTATGTGACATGCTGAAATTTTCAGCATGTGACATAAGAGAGGTATATGTTGAAAACTTACCTTTTGTAGCTTCTCTCTTTGATTCATCAACATTGTAAGATTGATCCTTGACCAATCAACATGCCAACAAGGCTCCACATGTGCTCCAAATCAGCTGTAGGTGACGTTGAGTATGTATATACATGTGCTGAAATTTATTTTTGCTAACTTTGAAAAATAGTGCACATTTAATAATACACACATGTAATATTCCAATCAGCCCTTAATTTAATTTTCTAGAACACTTTAAGATGTATATTATATATAAAAAGTGTCTAGATACGTGTCACATGATGTTCAAGAAAAACGTTCCATGTCATGTGCGTAGAAAACCGAATTTTCGATATTTATCGATTACCCGATTTTTCTCTAATTTAAATTCCAACTTTTGCACATACTATATATATTATGTTATACATAATATGTATAATATATACTTTAAATTTCAGCACTTGGCTGATTTAAAGTGGTACCATAAACATGTGACAAAAATAAAATTGGAATCTTCACATTTTGGCCTAAATGTGGGGTGAATTGTGTGTGCCAACATGGAAAGTATTTTTGTCTCAATATACAGTCATGTGCACGAAAATATCATCAATTTTTGATGTATATGGGCTGGCCATTTATTTATGGCAAGTACGTGACACGTTGGCGAAGTTTCGGTATCGCCCGATACGACAAATTTCGGTTTAGAACCTTTTATCGTGTCGTATTTAATTTGTCATCACCATATCTTATATCATATGATATAAGATCTGAATATACTCATAAATATGAGTTAAGTATAGTGGTGTGACGTAAACGTACGTTCGTAAGATATATAACGTGTCGATAGTACGTTGGAATACATGTGTATGTGCCTTTTAAAAAAAATCTGAAAATATAGTATATATATATGTATAAAACGTGTGAAATTGATGTGGAGAGGAGGAGATAACTTTCCTTCCATAGCCATGTTGCCTTTATGCCTTTTCCAAATGCATCTTCCTTTAATGAACTACTTAGTTTATTAAACTAAGTACTTCACTTAATGAACTACTTTAGTTCATTAATTGTGGCACCTGAAAATAGTATAAACTCAACAAATGTTCGCCATATGATGTAAGCTTTAAAGCTTCATGGCTCGTTAGTACGGCAACATAATATATAAGCTAAATAAGGCAAGTTATCATGCATACTTGTATATATATATATATATCCAACGTTTATATATATATATACGTATTCAAATTTCTTTATTTTGAAATCACTCAAACCCTCATATTTCTACATGCATGACACGTTTTATAACTTGACATGTTTTTGCATGAAACCTGTCTTATATAGTTCATATATAATGTTGTCGTACTAACGAGCCATGAAGCTTTAAAGCTTACATCAAATGGCGAACATTTGTTATGTTTGAACTATTTTCAGGTGCCACCATTAATGAACTAAACTAGTTCATTAAGTGAAGTACTTAGTTAAATAAACTAAGTAGTTCATTAAATGAAGCCATATTTGGAAAACGAACAAAGGCAACAAATTGGAGAATGGAAAGTCTTCTTCTTCCCTCTCATATCACACGCCTTCATCATCATCATCATCATCCAGGCCCAGTATATCCCAACGATGACAAAAACTATCGTTAGGGTCTGGGGAGGGTAAGTGGTAGGCAGACAATACCTCTATCCCAAGGGGATAGAGAGTCTGCTTCCAGTGAGACCCCCGGCTCTACCTGCATAAATGACATGATAATAGCGATATGTTGTGCTAGTGTGTTAGTGAGTAAATTCAAGAAATACAAAGAAAAGTCTTTCGATATTAAAATACACATCACGTATATATGTACATGTAATG
>AP025053.1:9668614-9776935 GCA_036186865.1 Eustoma russellianum
GTGAAGTACTTAGTTAAATAAACTAAGTAGTTCATTAAATGAAGCCATATTTGGAAAACGAACAAAGGCAACAAATTGGAGAATGGAAAGTCTTCTTCTTCCCTCTCATATCACACGCCTTCATCATCATCATCATCATCCAGGCCCAGTATATCCCAACGATGACAAAAACTATCGTTAGGGTCTGGGGAGGGTAAGTGGTAGGCAGACAATACCTCTATCCCAAGGGGATAGAGAGTCTGCTTCCAGTGAGACCCCCGGCTCTACCTGCATAAATGACATGATAATAGCGATATGTTGTGCTAGTGTGTTAGTGAGTAAATTCAAGAAATACAAAGAAAAGTCTTTCGATATTAAAATACACATCACGTATATATGTACATGTAATATAGAACAACGGTATAACATACGCCACCAAGTGGAAAGTCAACCTAAAGCGTAAATAGTATCTACGCCTATCTATGTTCCTAAATATACTCTAAAGTATCCCTATATATGCCTTATACCTCGTTAACCTTAATCTTATGTCTCCATGAACTCCTATCCTGGACCATGTCCTCAGAGAGGTGCAAATCTAGTAAGTCGTGCCTTATCTGCTCATCCCAAGTCACTTTGGGCCTGCCTTTACTCCTGTTTCCCTCTACAATGAGGCTTTCAATTGCTCTGACTGATGCCGTTGTCTGTCTCCGTTTGACATGCCCAAACCATCTCAATCTTCCCTCTCTTATCTTATCGGCTATACTAGCCACGCCTAACCTTTCTTGAAACACCTCATTTCTGATCCGGTCTAGCCTTGTATGCCCACACATCCATCTTAACATTTTCATCTCTGCCACTCCATCTTCTGTAATTGTGACCCCTTGATGGCCCAGCAGTCTGTCCCTTATAGCATTGCCGGTCGCACTGCCACCCTGTAAAATTTTCTCTTTAATTTAGTTGAGAAATTTTTGTCACACAGCACCCCTGAGGCCGCCCTCCATCTTCACCAGCCTGCTTGAACTCGATGTGCTACATCATTCTCTATGTCGCCATTCTGCTGCACAAATGATCCTAGGTACTTAAACTTACTTACCTGTGGTACCATTTGACCGTCGATGGTGAGCTGGCTATCCTCACTGTCTGCTACGCCGCTGAAGTCGCAGTGCAGATACTCGGTCTTAGAACGGCTAATCCTTAAGCCTTTTCTCTCTAAAACACCTCTTCACTGCTCTACTCTCATACTCAGGGTATGTCTACTTTCTGCGACTAATACAATATCATCAGCAAAAAGCATACACCACGCAACTGCCTCTTGTATCTGCTTTGACAACTCGTCAAGGACAACTGCAAAAAGAAATGGGCTCAACGCAGACCCTTGATGGAGACCGATCTCCATCGGAAAGAAGTCTATATTCCCCACAGCTGTACGAACGGTTGTTTTTGTTCTAGCTTACATATCTCTAATTATGTCTATATACTTCATAGGAATCCCTCTTGCCTCTAGACTATCCCATATCAGGCTACGCGGCACACTATCATATGCTTTTTCAAGATCGATGAAAACCATATGTAAATCACGCTTCTTCTCCCTATACTTCTCCATTAATCTCCTGAGAATGTGTATTGCTTCCGTAGTTGACCTTCCTGGCATAAAACCAAATTGGTTCACCATAACCTGAGTTTCTCTCCTAATTCGAGTGTCGATTATTCTCTCCCATAACTTCATGGTATGGCTTAGCAACTTAATCCCTCTATAGTTCTCACAACACTGTGCGTCTCCTTTGTTCTTATATAGGGAGACCACGACACTCTTTCTCCACTCATCTGACATCTTCCCTGTTTTGTAAATACGGTTGAACAGAGTAGTTAGCCATTGGATCCCTTCTTCTCCTAAATACTTCCACGCCTCAATGGGTATGTTATCTAGGCCGACCGCTTTAACTCTTCCCATCTTCTTCAGTGCTCCCATCACCTCTCCTTGTGTGATGTTCTGACAGTCGGAGTTATTATGTTGTCGTTGTTGGTTTGTGGTGCTTCTCGTTCTTCGTAGTCAGCACTACTGCCGTTGAAAAGATTGTGAAAGTATGTTTGCCATTTCAACTTGATGTCTTGTGCTTTGACTAACACATGTCCATCTTCTCCTTTTATGAATTTCCCGCCTCCTAGGTCCTGCCTCTTTCGATCCCTAGCTTTGGCAATCTTGAACATATCATGTTCCCATTCTTTTGTTTCTAGTCTCTCATACATCCTTTTATAAGCTACAGTCTTTGCCTCTGTCACTGCCTTCTTCGCCTCCTTCCTGGTGATTTTGTAATTATCCTTCAATCGCGCTTTTTCTTCCCCATTGGTGCATCTTAACAGCTCTCTAAAAATCTTTTGTTTGTCTTTTAGTTTTTGTTGCACATCCTCGTTCCACCACCACGTCTCTTTATGTACGAACTTCTTTCCTGTTGTTACCCCTAACGTTTCTCTCGCCGTTTGAGTAATAGTATTCGATATAGCTTCCCACATCTGATTTGTATCATCACCTAGACGATCTAGTTTCGCCGAGATGACCTTGTCTCTGAATATATTAATTTTTTCGTCCTTCAAACTGCCCCATCGAATACTGGGTGGAATTTTCCAACCCCCTTACTCAGCTTTTGGCTCAATTTTATAACTACCACTAATAAACCGTGTTGCATCACCGCTGTCTCTCCTGGTATAACCTTGCAGTCCCTCCACAACCGTCGGTCTTCACGCCTCATCATAAAATAGTCGATCTGTGTGTGACGTCCTCCGCTGTTAAACGTGATCAAATGTGATTCTTTTTTCTTAAAAAACGAGTTTATAATGCCTAGGTCATGAGCTACTGCTAAGTCTAGCAGATCTCTACCCTGTTCGTTTCTATCTCTATAACCAAACCCTCCATGTACCGCCTGAAAACCATCACTATCCTTTCCAATATGTCCATTAAAATCACCACCGATACAAATTCGTTCCTCCCTGGGTATTGCCTTTAACACTATATCTAAGCAATCCCAAAACCTTTTCTTCTCCTGTTCTCCTAGTCCCACTTGGGGTGCATAGGCGCAAATCAATGCCACTACTTCCTTATTTAGTACCAACTTCAACACCATAATTCTATCATTATATCTAATCACATCAATCACGTTTGTGTGTAATTCTATCTTTACTAGGAATCCTACCCCATTGTTGGCGATTATTACGACACGTTACAAGGTTCTAAACCAAAAATTGTCGTATCGTGTAAATACCGAAACTTCGCCAATTGTCATGTACTTACCATAAATAGATGGCCAGTCCCTACACTTCAAAAATGACCAGAAATTTCGTGGTCTATATGTTATAATCATCCATAAAATCATTCCATGTTGGCAAACACAATTCACACCCAATTAAGGCCAAATTGTGGAGATTTCAAATTCAGCATTTTTGCCACATGGGGCGCCACTTACTTCAGCCATTAGAGCTGAATATTCAAGTTATTCTATGTATATTATGCGTGACATAATATATATAACATGTGCAAACATTTTGAATTAAATCGGAGAAAATTCGCATAATTGACAAAAGTCAAAAATTTGGTTTTCTACAAACACGACACATGGAACATTTTTGACATGATATATAACATATATCTAGACACTTTTTACATACTCTATACATTCTAAAGTGTTCTAAAAAAATCAATTTAGGGCTGATTGGAATATACCTTACGTGTATAACTATTGTGCACTATTTTACAAAGTTTGCAAAAATGATATTCAACACATGTACAAGGTACATCACACGCCTAGATCAGCTTAATGAAGCATATGTGGAACTTAATTGGCATCTTAATTGGCCAAGAATGAAGTATACAAGGTTGGTGACATAAAGAAGGGAGCTACACAAGGTAATATTTCAAATTATGTCACATATGTGACACATGCTGAAAATTCAGCATGTGTACATTGAGTTGGCCGAATTTCTTGAGATTAATTGTGACATATTTACTTCTTTAAATTAAATGGATTGATTGGATGATAAAATGGCAATGATTTGAAGATGTTATGGAAATATTATGATGATCTTTAGAATATCACACATGCTGAAAATTTCAGCATTAGGATCAAAATTCAGCATATTTGATTCTTCAATTTTCAAGGAATTATTCTAATACAAACATGGCAATGTTTTGAATATAGTGTGAATATCACACATGCTAAAATTTCAGCATGTGAAAGAATCATATGGCCGATTTTTTGAAGGTTAATGGTGATGAATTATCTTGCAAATTTTATGGAATTTATTATGTGACTTATGGAAACATTTTTATGACTAATTGGCACATGTTTTTTAAGTGTTATTTTCAGATTTATCTAGTCATCAAATGATGACGACTTTCATCCAATCAATGAGTGCCAAGTAAGCAAGGCTATAAGGATCATCCAATGAGGAGTTGCCAAATAAGCAATAGAATGTCACAATGATGCAAGATATTCTTCCAAGGACTTAAAAGATAATTTTCAAGAGGAAGAACAAGGCATAGGGGGCGGCTACTCTTGGTAAAAAGGAAAGAAGGAGAGCAAACAAAAGACAAGTCTTACAATTCTAAGAGCCAAAAACGTGTGCTACATCTCTTTCTTCTACACTTCTTTCTTTCTTCTCTCTAAAAGCCTATTGTATTCATATTCATACATATTGAATAGGCTTCATAGAAAGCACCATACACACTCTATTGTTGTAAAAGATTGATCAAGGCGTGATCAATCTTGCATCCGCTCGGTGGTGGTGTTCGTGATCATTGTAAACACTTACAATGTTTGTAAAGGGTTGGAGTTGGTGTGTAACTCTATCAACCTTGTGTGGTAAGGTGTTGTTTGTTGTGTTGTGATTACTGATAACCGAGGAAGGTGTCCTCGAAGACTGGAGTAGGTTGTTTTAACCGAACCAGCATAAAATTCCTTGTGTTCTTTACTTTTCAGCACTTACTTTCAGTTTCTAGCACATTGCATCATCTTCGTCGCGATCTTAAAAATACCAAACGAATTTCAAAAATCACGAACATTTCCAGAAACATAGCCACATGTTTTAAGTTTCATTTGGCATAAGTTTCAACCCTCTTGGACAAGTATAAGTCACCCAAACGTCAAAAGTTCAGAGACTAGTGCAGTCTGATTTTCAGGCTTGCAAAGGTTGAGACTTTGAACGTATTTGACTAACTTCCCAAAAGCATTTTTCAAAACTGTTTCAACCCAATTAAATACATATAGAAAGGGGTTTGTCATTAAAGTTTCAGATCGTTTGGAGTCACGGTTTAATCAGAATAAATTTTCAAGTCAGACTACCGTTTCTAGCATATTTGTGCAATTTGACCATTAACGATTTTTGAAAGGGTTAAAGTTTGAATTTTAATCTGAAATTTTTAGGAGATACTTAGAACATCTGAAACTAAGATCTCTCCAAATTTCAGAATTTTTGAAGACCTGTAACCTAGTTTTCAAAACGTTTTAAAACAGGTCCTGAAAACAGAAACTGTTTTCAGAAGTTGGGTTTTTGGTTAAAGCAATTTTAAAAACCAAATTTTCCGTACCCACTATTCAACCTCCCCTTCTAGTGGTACCTTGCAGGTCCTACAGTTATGTGTTATTTTCTTTGTAGAGGCTATTGGAGGTGCCAAACCCGTGTTGAAGCCATGTATATCTTGGAGGAAGTTCTAGACAAAGTGTACCGAAAAAGAGCTGAAAAATGCATGAACTTTGTAGACATGTAACTCAGTCACACGAATCCTGATTTGAGTCATTCAAAACCCAAACTTCAAGATTAGATTGTGAATCAAAATACTATGACAGAATCATCCACAAATTCGGCTTTTATCCACCGAAAAAAGATGAGTCAACTAGAGGCGCTACATCAGCCTAAAATCCAGCCTCTTGTCCAGCCTTTGCAGATTAGAGTCATTCTGCGATTTTATATCCAAAAAAAGTTTGTAATATGGTCCTAAGACCAGAATATATGATTTTCATTACACCTTTGACTAGGATAGGTATTAAATTAGATTTTATTCCTATTTAAGTTGTTGAAAAACACATGTACAATCAGATTGCTTGGAATAAAAATTCTATTTGTTTTTCTCTTTAGAAAACACTCTTGTTTCTTGGCTTCTCTCTAAAATCAAGACTAAAACAATTTTCAAGGTTGAGCATACTTGAGGGTGGTGTGCCAAATCCAAAAATTTGCTGACTAGGAGGGAGAACTCTTGCCTAGCCAACTCCTACTTCAAGGTGAAGGAATTGTTGAATTCAGCCTATCTTATGACATTAGAAGCAAGGAGGAGTTTGGCCCCTTTGTGCCTAACTCATTGTTGGAGGAGAAGCTTGAATAAAAGAGTGAGATCCTACTTGTGCTTGCATCAATAGGCGGGTCCATTGGGCAATACAGCTCAAGGAATGAAATCTATCTGATGCTCAAATCCTTTTAATGGTGGCAATTCGGAGGACTCTTCTTCAAGAAACAAGCTGGAAAACTCTTGTAGTAAAGAGATAACTTCACTAGGCAAAGTAGAAGGTAAATCAAAAGAATAAAACAAGGATTCCTGAAAAAACAACATATTTACACGGTTTTATGTAGTTAATGACATGGAACACCTTATTTTGTGATGCAAAGAAGGCAGATTTCTTTTTAGAGTTACTTTCTTCTATTTTGACTAGACATCTGCCTTTGGATTTTTATCCTTTCACCTTTAAGACGTTTAAGAAACCTTCTTTCAAGTTCCTTTTCCTTAGGATCATTCCTATTTTTTGTCATTCTGATCCTCATGCACCTTGGGTGAGGGTAATGCGTGTAGCTTAAATAAATTGCTGTTAAATCAGAAAGAATACCTATTTAAGTGGCCATCATAAGTAACTTTGCTATCAAATTGCCATGGTCTACCTAATAGGATATGACTAGCATGCATGGGAGCTACATCACATAATATTTCGTCTTGGTACCACCAATTAAAAATGGAATTAAAATTTGCTTGCTAACATTAACTTCTCCATAGTCATTCAACTATGAAAGCTTATAAGGGTGTGGGTGATTATTCAAAGGCAAATCAAGCTTCCTTACAATTTATATACTAGCCACATTTGTACAAGAACCAGAATCAACGACAAGTGTGCAAACTTTTCATTTAACCATGCAATGAATGTGAAAAATATTTTATCTTTGTAAATCTTGTTCCTCAACTTTTTCCTAATCTTCCTCAAAATAATACTCATTAGATTATTCAATAAACATGATACGCTTAGGATTAGGACATTGGTTTGCAAAGTGACCCTTTCCCATGCATTTAAAGCATTGTATATCTCTAAATCTAGTATTTGAATTAGAAGTTGTACCTTCCACCTTGGTTTTGCCCTTTTCCATGGTGATGCACAAACGTGCAGCTAAGACAACGACCTTCCTTCAACTCAATAAACCCAGCTGGAACCATGGATGAAGATGCATAACATTCCAAGAACACCAAGCATGCAACCAGTCCAGATTTCGGCCAAGTAAGTGAATCAGCTTCAGCAAATGATCTCAACTTGTTTGGCAAGTCTAAAACTTTCCAAACAATATCCATCCCAAGGTAATGAAGCAATACATTCAAGTTTGATTCAAGAACTTGAAGGGAATCAAACAATCAAGTAAAAAAACTAAAACAGTTTTGTTGGAGCAAACTTGCTGTTTTTGTATTTTGAATTGTCCTCTATTACAACGTTGGGTTTGCCCCTTTCATAAACTAAACTAAGCTTCTCAAGGAAGATACAAAAGTATAAGGTCCAACAGGAGCAAAGAAGGAAAATTAAACTAACTAGAAACAACGTGACTAATGATTGTATTTGAAACTGTTTCTCGGGTAGAATTGTTCCTTTTGTTTGCAAGTTTTCTTGTCTTTAAATTTTGATTGGATGATCCATGGATGTCACGCCTTGTACGGATCGTCTTCTCTAACACTTGGATCCTTAACAGTTGTAGGCAAGAGTTGAACTCCCTCCTAGCCGTTGAACACCAAGATTTTGTTTGTGCCTTCCTTCTTTAAAAGTTACCCATTTCCCAAGCAATTTTCCACCCTCTTGGACGGCCACACCTCTGATGTTGGATATCCCCCACAAGGTTGCTCACACCTTGATTGGATTCTAACTTTGATCCTCAAGGAAACAAAGAAAGCACTCAAGTTGTTCTTAAGAAAAATCAAAGCATAACTCACAAGTGTTTGTGAAGAAAATAGGCTACTTTTTGCATAAGAATTCTTGTTGATCTATTCTTCCCCTCTTATGGACGCTTAGTATCCCTTTATATAGGGCCAAAAAGTATAAAAAAATACATTTACAATGTCAAAGAAAAAACTAGTCAAAAATCTACATAAAAATAGCCTAAACTTGTGCAATCTGTCTGCAACTTTTTTGGCATTCTAGTAGCCAATTTTGGTCTTGCTATCTTCTTGAGAAATGTAGATCAGTATTTGAAGTTGAATGTGGGCTTTTGAATCACCTCATTTGGACTTGGAATGAGTTAGATATGGCCTTTTAAAGTTTAGGTGTTCAGAATGTTTTCAATATGGGCTCTTGAAAATTGGCCCACCAATTGAAGAGGTAAGTCCCAATTACAAAACGTGTATCACAGAATTCTGCAGAAACCATACTTGAACTTTAATGCTGTTTTTAGACATCACGAAGACTTCTCCTAGAAATGTGCAAAACATAAAAATTTTAGATCTTTGTCGTTTCTTTCCAACGCAACATGAGTCACCTGATTTGCCCTTGGCATTCGATAGATACGGCCGTTTTACGAATGCTGGTCCTACCTAAAAATCACATTCCGAAATATGCTTGTTTCTCTTCAACTTCTTTTGGTCTTCAAGCAACTCCAACATCCTCACAAGACCTTAAACAATTCTAATAAACATAGGCACATGCTAAACAACTCTAAAAGCTTAAGAAGCTAAAAGACTCAAGGTTTCGTCATGGAAGACCGAACAACAACCTTTACAAACAAGAAACATTAAACAAAGGACTCAATGAATGAAATAAATAATAATACAAATGACTCATATATGTTACAACACATGAAAAATCAAATATTGGGCTCAAGTAGGTGAACCCAATGACCCTCTTTGTTCATAGGCTCGTCTCGCACGTCTGAACAAGAATGCGTCAACTTCTTGGCTCAAACTCTTTGTCATGCTTCTTATCACTGGACCTCTACTTGCGTCGCTTTTGTTGGATCCTGGCACCTATACCACATCATTGGACCAGCTTCTCCTTGCTTTGTAATATTATTTAGGATGTCCTTGATGTGCTGGTTAAGCCCCTTGAAGCTGATTGGTTGAAAAGGCTGCTTGAAAAGTCAAGAAACTGAAATATGTCCAGTTTTGACCATTTTTCTGTTTTGAATTATAACATAACCTTCCAGTCTGAATTAGCTCTTGAACTTCAAATACGAATTGTAGATCGTTTTCTGTAGATGTGTTTAGACACCAAAATAATGCTGTTTGGAGCTGGGATGAGTGGGTTATGTCTGTTTGAACTTAACCTGCTTGCATATGTCTGCTTTTGAATCTACTGACTCAGCAGCCTGCTTGATCACAATGATTCTGTAGCTCGATACAGGCATTTCTTGGGAACACGCTGGACATCAAAATTGTAGCTTATTCTCTTAGCTTTCACCTCCAACTAGAATCACATCAATTGGAGTTATGGTTGATGATTTATGTCTGAAAGACTAAGAGGGTGTCAACCTGCCTGTTTGCCTTTTCACTTCAGCTTTGTGTTTGAATGTTGCCCTTTGTTCAATCATGCTACCTTGACCAAAAAAAACTCAAACACATCCAAGAACAACACATACACTATATACAACATGTCTTAAGATGTGTTAGACTATAGAAGACATATGCTTGCAGATATGAATAGTCAGACGACCTTTAAACATTCATACAAGTTCTGCACGTCCTAAAGAACTAACAAAACATGGTGACATGTGATTGATGCCTCATGCTTGGTGTTCTTGAAATGTTTTGCATCTTCCTCCTTTGCACCTGCATGATTATTTGAGTTGAAGAAAGGTCCTACAATAGCTGAACGTGTGTGTATCACATGGTTGGAGAGTTATTTGGTGGTCGTTTTTGAAAGTTTTGCTGGTTCCTTTGAAACCCACGGCCTTGAGTGTGTGGTGACATAAAACTGATTTTGGGTTGCACTTTTCTAAATGAAGAAGGGTAGTCCAGATATAGTGTGAGCTCAACTTTGTTGGCTATATCTTTATCAAGTCCAGATAGATATCTTGCCATTGTGGCCTCCTCAGGTTCTTCTATATTTGCCTTGGTAAGCAAATGTGCTAACTCGTTATAATATTCATCAACACATTTGTTAACTTGAGTTAGTTGTCGCAGCTTTTGGTATATGGATCTTTCATAAGTTTGAGGAATGAATATTTTTCTCATCTCTTGTTTCATCTCCTCCCATGTGTCAATAGGGGGTTGTCTTGTTCTTCTCCTTGTGTTTTGTAGATGTTCCCGCCAATTCAAAGCATAATCTACAAATTCGAAGGCTGTATGCCGCTCTTTAGCTAATTCAGAATATTAGTGCAAGAATACATATGATCTACCTTTAACTCCCAATATATGTATGCTTCCGGATCACTTTTACCTTGAAATGACGGTATACTCAGTGTAGTAACAATGAGTCTTCCTTAGGGGCTTCATTTCTATCGTACCTTTGGTTAGGATACCTTTCTTCATGGTAGTATTCATTGTATTCTTGTGGATCTTCAAATCTTTCTTCAAAAGACATAAGCCTTCGAACAATATTCAGTCCACGTGCTCTTCCACGCCCTCTTTGATGCATGTTCCCTTGGCTTTCATGCCATGTTTCACCACCATAAGACATTTCTTCGTTTAATTGTATGCTTGGTAGTTCTCTCTGATCTTGAGTTGCACTTTCTCCTTTAGTGTGTTGGCCAGTATTGTGCTTAAGATCCTCAATATCACTTTTCATGCAACCGAACGCATGGACTAGGCTGGACATCATTTGATGCAATGTTTCCATAGTCATAGGACCTTGTGGCATGGTAGGGGTAGTAGGAGGGGTCTGCTCCTTTCCACGTGATTCAACCATTTTTCCTTAAAGTGAATAAGAAAAGAAAAATGAACACTGAGACGGAAGAGAGTTTGTTACGTTAGTTTAAAACAACCGTTTCCTCTCCTCTCGTGTGTATGTTCAATCTATCCTTGTTTTGTGTTCTTGATAGAATCTCGGGCTAGAGCGATCAATACAAACAATATCAATGAAAATATATCCAAGTACACCTTCAAGGGTTCAAGTAGTTCACAACAGCTTCCACTTAAGATGTAAATGAGCTAATGCTAAATTTGGACTACCTAGGATTCAAGAAAAGATAGAAACCAATAATGACGTTGTAGGTTGAGTCAAGAAAAGCTAAGGGATAGCTTTGGTGATCCACAAACACTCAGCTATTTAGGACCTTCCTTCAACTCAAATAAATCAGCTGGAACTAAGGAGAAAGGTGCAAAACATTCATGGAACACCAAACACCTCAACCGTATGGATTTCAGCCGAGTTTGTTGAACAGTTTAGCAAATGACTTTAACTTGAGTGAGCAAGCCTTAAACCCTCTCAAACAATATCCATCCCAAGCATATGAAGTAATACAATCAATAAGTTGTTCAAGTTTTTTTTGAAGGGAATCAAAAGATTCAAATGAAAAACCGAAATCAACTTTGTGCAAAAACTTGCGGAAGTTTTTGATGAGGATCGGGGATCCCGTCAAGAGGTCATTGGTCCTATGACAAGAAGGAGGGCTAGAGAACTTGGACATCAAGTTGGAACCTTCTTGTACAAGCATGTTCAGGATGAACCTAATGCTCATTGGGTTCACCTCATTGAACCCACACCATGAACGTGTGTGAGTGTGCGTGTGTGTATGTTAGTGTATGTGCCCTAGACCATGATTTGGATGTTTATGTTATACATTTATTATTAATAAAGAGGTTTTATTATCATTATTGTTGGTTAGTATGTTACACAATTATGATATATGTCCTTGATTCACTATAGTTATAGAGAGAAAATAATTTATGACCAGTATGAGTATTGATTTGATAATCATGAGATGATTATGTGTATGGTGATACAAATCAATCTCATAGATGCATTTAGAGAACATTGTATTGGATAGACCCATCATGAGATTACTACATGGATTAGGGTCATAAGTAAATCTCATGATAGTCATGTTTTAATCCTTAGACTTGAGATTGTCATAGTTTCCAACATAAGGACTATTATATTTTGACATGATCTCACGTTATCCGTAACTGGACAGTAATAAGGGTCATGATTGAGTATGATAGAAATTATGTAGAGGATATTGAACAATCAGATAGAATTTGTCCCTCTCTTTTGAGAGAGATATCTTTGGGCCCCTCGATTAGTGAGACTATGAAATGCATGGTCGTGCTCAAATGAATTGATAGTGTGATCAATATCATTTGTTTTATCAGTCTACTTAGAGATCGAGTAATCATATGTTTGAACAATATAAGTATGACGCTGACCATGACTTATGTTCAAACTAGATATCGTGTGACAAAAGGATTAATGAATGTGCTATTATTAGACTAGTTGGACTGTACTCGTATTAATTGGGTAGTCGTAATATCTTCCTAGAGACCAATTATGACTTGTTGGTTTAATGGATATTTAACCAACTGCTAATTAATATGGGTCTATCCGGTCACACACAAGAATACATATGGGCTGATATTAATAATATTAATATTAGATATTAATTATTATTATTATTATTATTATTTTCGTTTTTATGATTTTATATATATGTATTATCGGATAATAACGAGAGAATCCATATCTGATATGGATTTTGAATATCCTGATAGGATCCATATCTGATATGGATTCTGATTGGCTTAACTAATCCGATTTGGATTCGGATTTGACGCCTACATATATCTATATATGACTGTACATCTCGTAGAGAGATTACACACAATCATAAAAAAACGAAATCGTTTTTGGAGAAAAACAACTTCTCTCAGTTGCGCCGTTCTAGAGCTAGCACTACGGGTGAAAGCATTCGTGTGGATACCGGCAGAGGATATTCGTGTCATCGCACCTCCTACGTCTGCAGATTTTGAATCTACAAAGGTAAGGTTTTTGATTTCTATCATCGAATTAATGAACAACATGGATCCTTGGTAGGAAATCGGAGATCAAATTTTGTTTTTTCCACTGCGCGTTTTAGTAGTGATCTTGTCGCATTTCCTAACACTGTATTCTTTATTTTTATCTTGCTTTCTTGTGATCCTTGTTTCTTTGTGTTTACTTTGTAGGTAAGCAGGTACATGACAAGTTACAAGCCAAACGGAGGGCCACAAATGGATTAAAGGCGTGTGTTTCAAAAAAAGGAGACAAAAAGAATGTTGTATTGAGAAGAATGTTTGTCTCCAAAAAGACAAGTTCAAATGGGGTCCAAGATGGAATTCCTTTTCAAAATGAACTCAAAATTATCTCCAACCATTAACAAAGGGGGCGGCCAAATTGAAGTCAAAATGAAGATCAACTTGAAGTTAAACTTGTATTCAAATTCAACCATGATTTGAATTTCAAGTTCCAACCAATTTGAGATTTAAATTTCAAGCTCAGGAAAAGATTTCAGCCACTTTTTTGAAGCAAGCCACACACCATTTTGAAGAAAAGAAGGAGATGAGATCACAATTCAAAATTGAATCCAAATTTGAATTCAAATTCAAACTCAATTTAGATTCAATCTTCAATCAACCTTTGAATTCAACTCCAACCAATTTATCATCATCAAATCAGATTTCAAACACCCTCATTACTCACCAAAAATGGCTGGAAGGAGTGAAGAAGATGATCAACAAACCAATTCAAATTCAAACTCAATTTGTGTTCAAACTTCAACCAACCTTTGAATTCAACTCCAACCACTTTATCATCATCAAATCAGGTCTCAAACATCTTCATTGACTCATCATACACGGCTCAATGGTAGAAGTTGGCAATCTACAAGCATTTCAAAGTTTAGCTAGGATTTGTTTTAGTTTTGAATTTCAAACAAATTTCAATTTTAAATACTTGTTAGCTAGATTTATTTGAAATAATTTCTACCTATTTTAAGGCTGATAGGGATGATTTTCAGCCTGTAAATATAGCCCTTGGGGCGCACAGCAAGAACACAACTTTGATGAAATAAAATCTTGATATTTTCTCTTATTCTTATGAGACTTTGTTTTCTTGATTTTGTATTAAAAACCTAGGTTAATATCCTTCAAATTTGAGCATTTTGAAGGTGTTGCCATTGCTGTAAGGTGCCGTCCAGGAGGGCCATTGTGGTTTGCCTGAACAACAACCATCTTGAAGTTTTGGTTCTGGCTCGTTGAACCAATCGTTTGTTTCACTAAGAAAGCAAGGGGAAGTCTTCTTCCTTGTGCCTAACCCATAGTGAAGGACGTTTGGTGGTGGAAAAGTTGGAGCCCACGTCTTGCACGCATCAAATTGGTATCAGAGCGCCAGGTTACTCTATTCTACCATTACCTGTCGTTTTCTTTTCGTTTGAGTCCATTCATTTCAAGTTCAGTTTGAGTCCTTCATTCTACGCCATTCTTCACCTCATTTGTGTCTCTCATATATAAAAAAAGTCCAAGAGTCTTGTTTTAAAGTTTTGCATTTTGCTGGAACTTGTTATTCATCATTCAGATGTCATTAGAATTATTCATCTTTCAAGTGTCATTTCTTTTTATCTTTTGCGTCAGACATCTGAACTTGTGTCATTAAAACATGAACAAGTTAGGGTTAGTTGCATTTAGGATACATTCAGCTTTCTTTTTAAAAACTACAACCATCAGCCTATAAAGCCACATTGGTTTCAAATCATCTTGTTGCTACCGAAGCTTTTAGTTGATGATAATTGTGTGCATCTTGTGATTCATATTGTGATTGATTTCATGCTTCAATCTTGCCGATCATACGTGTGAAAGCCATTCCCAAAACAAACACAAAAGCTGAAAATCGCCCACTCAAAACCCTAATTTTTTTCAAAACCCTCATCTCGGTTTACCCACTAAACCCTAACTGAGGTTCATCCACATTCAAATTCACCTTGCATAATATTGCATATTTGAGATTACCTTGCCTGAAATTGAAAGCTCCTTGCACGGTTTTGTCAAAACAAAACAGTTTGGGCAAACAAAGAGGCAACCCAGGTTTTCTTTCCCTTGAATAAAAAAAAATCTAAGAACAACTGAGACGTTTGAATAAGCAAAAACGCAAGAAAAAAAAGAATAAAAAAAGGGGGAAAACATTTGTGCATTATGCGAAATTTTTTTTGGTGCAATTTGGCAACCTTGGTACCATCTTTCATACACAAAACCGTGCTCCCACATTCATACTCCTTATAGTGCCTCTCTTGAACCAATCACACACTTGGATGCTAGATTATTGCATGCTTTGAATCGTATTGTGGATAATAAGTGCATAGAATCAAAATTAACTAAAGATTGCCCACAGCAACCCCTAGTTCATCTTTGGTTCAGCCTTATACATAAATTTTGCTTGCTTATTTTCTTTGAATCTTAGTAGAAAAGTTCAAGTTTGTCTCTATTTCGCTTGATTCCGTTTTGATACTATTTGGTGCACATTGGAAGGAAAAGGTGAAACAAAGGAGATCATTGTGATTTGGAGAAGCATTGGCAAACACTTTCTTAAATGATCGCTTTGAATCTTATTAACTTCAGGTTACCCAACAAACAAAGTGGTAAGAGAATGGAAATAAGAGAAAGAAAAGTGATCGTGTTTTGTTTTCACTAATCACTTAATGTTTGCTTGTTTTGTGTTAGTTTGCTTCTTTTCCTTTCTTTTCTTTTTGTTGATCACTTCAGGTAAGACATGGAGAGCAGCACTCACTCCGCGTCTAGCAAATCAAAGGAGGTCGAGACTTTTGACAACACGCAACAAAAAATGCTGGAAATGCTAAAGAAACTCATGCACGATAACGAGTTAATTAAACACAAGTTAGAGGATGTTGAATAGAGCCAAAAGACGAGCAATGAAAAAGGCATTAGCAGGGCTATTCCCATGCCCCAAACACAGCGGCATCCCCTAGAAGAAATTGAGGATGAAAACCTAAGACCACCACACATCGAGCCAAGAAGGTTTGTCCCTCCACTGCAACCAAGGAGATATGATCCAAGAAGGTACAATGATGATTACATTCCGTTTGAACAAGATGAGTATGACTTTGATGACCATCCTCCCCGTGGTTACCAAAGATGCCAAAACCCCATTTTCCCATAAGATGATGATTTTATAAAAGCAAAAATAAAAATTTCAACGTTTTATGGTAAAAGTAACCCGGAGGAATACTTAGAGTGGGAAACAAAAGTGGATCTAATCTTTTCTTGTACCAATTACACTGAGTTACAAAAGATGAGGTACGCTTCTATTGAGTTTTCAGGCTACGCATTAAATTGGTGGACAAATTTGTGTCGAGATAGGACTAAAACAAGACAACCTCCAATTGTCACGTGGGAAGAAATGAAATTTGAAATGAGACAATGACTTATCCCAAACAATTTTGAGAGTTCTATTTTCATATGTTTGCAAAACTTAAGACAAGGTTTCAAAAGTGTAGACAAATTTTACGAAGAACTAGAAATCTTGTTGGAAAGGTCTAACTTGCAGGAACCCGAAGAAGCAACCAAAGCCTGCTTTCTACATGGTCTAAACAGGGAGATTGCACAAAGGGTTGAACTTCAACCTTATCTCGACCTAACGACCATGGTCCATATGGCTGAGAAGATTGAGCAAACTCAAGGTACGTAGTTCCTCCAATTTCAATTCCACTTATCATACTAATCAAACTTCTTCAAGGTTTTCAAACAAGCCTTCAGGAACAGGAAGCTCATGGCCTATAGGAGGCCAAACACGTGACCAAAGCATGTCATAAAGATTTGACAACCGTGTGCAAGGCACACAAAAGCGAGACGACCGAGCCCAACAAAAAACTCCTACAGGGAATTCTTTAGAACTCTCCAACAGTTTTAGGGACATTAAATGCTATAAATGTCAAGGTCGTGGTCACATAGGAAAGGAGTCTCATAATGCTAAACGAATCATGTTAATTGAGGAAACTAATGAATATGTGACTGAGTCCGAGCATGAAATGAATCTGAGCATGATAATGAAACTGAACTTGAAGAGGATCTAGGCGCACTAGATGATTATGACACTAAGGAATTTCTTGTTGTGCGTAGGGCATTGAATGCATATATGAAATTAGATCATGAACAACATAGAGAAAACATTTTCCGTATCCACTGCATGGTAAATGGTAAAGTGTGCACTATGATCATCGATTTTTCGGTTCTTGTCTAAATGTGGCTAGCATCGAATTGGTACGAAAACTGAATTTTCCTATGACTAATCATCTGCATCCTTACAAACTTGCATGGTTAAATGATTGTGGTGAAGTTAGCGTCAGTAAGCAAGTTTTGATTTCTCTTAGCATTGGTAGTTACAAAGATGATGTTCTATGTGATGTTGCACCAATCCATGTTAATCATATCTTACTTGGTAGGCCATGGAAATTTGATAGACATATGACATATGATAGATATTTGAATCATTATTCTTTCAAATTGAATGGTAAACATTACAAATTGCATGCACTTCCACCCCACAAAGTCCACGAAGATCATCAACACATGTCTAAGTCTAGGACCGACACTAAGGAAAAGGAAGCTGAGAAAAAATTTGGAATGTATGAAAAGTGAGAACAAAAAACAAGATTAAGGGAAAAGAGGTAGTACCCATAGGTGTCAACGATCCCAAAAAGAAGTGTGGGTATTTTGCAAAGAAAAGAGAAGTCACCACGAGCGCTTTATAACAACCAAACCGTCCTCATTATCATTCCCAAAGCATGTTACCTTTCGGTAGATGATCTCCCACCCAACCTCCCTACTTCTGTTGCTTCCCTTATACATGAGTATGATGTTCTATTTCTCACCGAACCACCCTCCGGCTTGCCACCTCTAAGAGGAATAGAACACCAGATAGACTTTGTCCCAGGAGCCGTCCTACCCAACAAACCAGCCTACCGAGCGAACCCTGAGGAAACCAAGGAAATCCAAAGGCAAGTAGAGGAACTCCTAGCAAGCGGACAAGTCCGAGAGAGCCTAAGCCCATCGGCCGTCCCTGTCATTTTAGTACCCAAGAAGGATGGAACCTGGAGAATGTGTATTGATTGCCGTGCCATAAACAAAATAACCATCAAATATAGGTACCTTATACCTAGGCTGGATGATATGTTGGATATGTTGCATGGATCTAGATACTTCACCAAGATTGACCTTAAACAAGGATACTTCCAAGTGCGTATAAGAGAAGGGGACGAATGGAAGACCGCATTCAAAACAAAGTTTGGTTTCTATGAGTAGTTAGTGATGCCCTTCGGACTCACCAATGCCCCTAGCACCTTTATGAGGTTAATGAATGAAGTCTTACTAGTTTTCATAGGACGATTTGTTGTGGTTTTCTTTGACGATATCCTAATCTATTCCGGAACCATAAGTGACCACCCTGACCATATTAGGGCCGTTTTTGAGAAGCTTAAGCAATAAAAACTTTACGCCAACTTTAGGTAGTGCTCTTTTTGTTTGGAACGAGTAGTCTTTTAGGCTTTGTCATTTCAGCTGAGGGAGTAGAGATGGATGAGGAGAAGGATATGTCAATTATGGAATGGCCTACACCTAATAATGTAGGGGAAGTTTGCAGTTTCCATGGACTTGCAAGTTTTTATAGGCGATTTGTCAAAGATTTTTCATCCATAGCTTCACCCTTAAATGAAATTGTGAAAAAAGATGTGCCTTTTCGGTGGGAGAAGACACAACAACAGGCATTTGATGAGCTTAAACGGAGGCTAACCACTGCACCCATACTTAGTTTAAATAATTTTGATGAGACTTTTGAGATTGAGTGTGATGCAAGTGGATTGGGTATTGGATTGATAATGACCCAAGGTAAGAAACCCATAGCCTACTTTAGCAAGAAGTTGAAAGGTGCTGCACTGAATTACTGTACCTATGTCAAAGAACTTTATGCCCTAGTAAGGTCTCTGCAAACTTGGCAACACTACCTTCACCCTAGAGAGTTTGTGATCCACGCTGACCATGAAAGCCTCAAGTACCTTAAAGGACAAGGAAAGTTGAACAAAAGACATGCTAAATGGGTAGAGTTTATAGAGCAATTCCTTTACGTGATTAAGTACAAAACAAAGGAAGGACAATATAGTTGCTGATGCCCTCTCTAGGAGATACACGTTAGTGACTACATTATCCTCTCAATTCTTAGGATTCGAATCACTTAAGGACTTGTATCCTAATGACCATGATTTTGGCACCATTTTGGAGGCATGTAAAGAGGCACCCTTCGGAAAATTCTACATGCATGAGGGATACCTTTTCAAAGAGCATAAATTGTGTGTTCCCCAATCGTCCCTACGAGAAGCATTGAGTAGAGATGCATATGGGGAGGATTAATGGGTCATTTCAGAGTGTTCAGAGCCCTTGAAACCCTTAAGGAACATTTATATTGGCCACACATGCGCGTAGATGTCGAAAGGTTATGTGGTAGTTGCATTACTTGTAAACAAGCCAAATCCAAGTCCCAACAACATGGCCTTTACACGCCCTTACCCGTCCTTGATTCCTCTTGAATTGACATTTCCATAGACTTGATTTTAAGACTTCCTAGGTCTCGAGGAGGGCGCGATAGCATTTATGTTGTGGTAGATAGGTTTTCAAAAATGGCACACTTCATTGCATGTAGGAAAGTTGATGATGCCACACATGTTGCTGACTTGTTCTTTAAAGAAATCGTGAGATTGCATGGCATGCCACGTACCATTGTAAGTGATAGGGATACGGAATTTCTAATTCATTTTTGGCATGTTTTGTAGGCTAAACTTGGTAGTCAATTGTTGTTTTCTACCACAGCTCACCCACAAACTGATGGACAAACTGAAGTAGTTAATCATATACTCTCTCTCAACTTTTGCGTGCCATTTTGCAAAAACATCTTAAACATTGGGAAGATTGTTTACCATATATTGAATTTGCATATAATAGGAGTGTCCATCACGGTATATTGCATAGTCCATTTGAAATTGTGTATGGTTTTAACCCCTTGTCTCCACTTGATTTGGTCCCCATTCTCGTACATGAACGTTCAAGTTTTGATGGTAAACAAAAAGCGGAAAAGATAAAGAAACTGCATGACAAAGTTAAAGCACAACTTGAGAAGAAAAACTGAGCTTATGAAAAACAAGCCAACAAATGTAGAAAACGAGTTGTGTTTGAACCAGGGGACTTGGTTTGGTTACATTTACACAAAGAAAGGTTTTCCAATGAACGAAAGTCAAAATTGTTGCCTAGAGAAGATGGACCATTCAAAGTTTTAAAACGTATAGGTTACAATGCCTACATCCTTGATCTTCCCGATAGGTATGGTTCTATTTCTTCTACTTTCAATGTTGCAGACCTATACCTTTCACTAACGAATCCTTCGATTCAAGGACAAATCCTCTCGAGAAAGGGGGGATTGATGAGGATCGGGGATCCCGTCAAGAGGTCATTGGTCCTATGACAAGAAGGAGGGCTAGAGAACTTGGACATCAAGTTGGAACCTGATGAGCCAAATAAAGGCTAGAAAACGTTTCCAAGACTTTGTCTTCTATTCCAAATTGATTTGAACCTCGGCTATGGCAAAGAACATCAAAATGACACCCCTTGAACTGTAACCGTTTGTCCTTGGCTCAATTCATGCCAACACCTCTTCCTCTTTGGCATTCCAACACATCTAAAACCTCATTGAGACCCTAAGATGCTGTAAACCAAAAATGAAGTAAATACTAACAAGTTCTAGGCTATGAACTTGAAAGAAACCGTTTGGTGGTTTAAACTTCAACTAGAAAAGTTGAGAATTCCTTAAAGGAAATTTTGATTGAAATGTTTTTGAATTGTGGTCATTTGTACATTCAGGTTCCTAATCTATTTATAACCAACGAAATTTACAAAGGTACAAGGTTTAAAGTACAAAGTACAAGTCTAAAAGGAACATGCTTGCTTGGTAACTTGTTTGAACAATTTTGGTTCCAAGAAAGCTGAATTGTTTTGCCGTGCTTCCATGCTTGTTCTCAGCCACAATTCTTGCCCAATTTTGATTGGATAATACTTTGAACAACTTGGTTTGAATTGCCTTTGATTGGTTGCAAGTTTGGCTTTGAATTTCCAAGATAAACATGCGTGAATTATGCCTCAAACAGCCGCAATATTCAAGGATCTGATTGGATCAATTTTGTGCTGCTTGCTTGCTTGTTTCCACCTTGCTTGAACAAAAATTCAGATTCTAATTGCATTTTCAAGCTAAGTACGTGTACAACATGTTTTTGATACAACTAGATCAAAGCTTGTATCATATAAACCCAATGGACATCATCTCTGCTTGGTTCATCCTCTTCATGCCTATAAAGAAATGATTCAACACAATGCAACAACTTCTTAGCCATACTCCTTGTCATGGGACCTGTGCGGGGCAATGAGGTGTTATCATCAGCGTTTGTATCCACAAGGTTAGGCTGTAGCTCATCAGAACCTTCTTGAACAAGCATGTTCAAGATGAATCTAAGGCTCATTGGGTTCACCACATTGAACTCACACCATAAACGTGTATGAGTGTGCATGTGTGTATTCTTTATTTTTATCTTGTTTTCTTGTGATCCTTGTTTCTTTGTGTTTACTTTGTAGGTAAGGAGGTACATGACAAGTTACAAGCCAAACGAAGGGCCACAAATGGATTAAAGGCGTGTGTTTCAAAAAAGGGAGACAAAAAGAATGTTGTCTTGAGAAGAATGCTTGTCTACACAAAGACAAGTTCAAATGTGGTCTAAAATGGAATTCCTTTTCAAAATGAACTCAAAATTATCTCAAGCCATCAACAAAGGGGGCGGCCAAATTGAAGTCAAAATGAAGATCAATTTGAAGTTAAACTTGAATTCAAATTCAACCATGATTTGAATTTCAAGTTCTAACCAATTTGAGATTTAAATTTCAAGCTCAAGGAAAAGATTTCAACCACTTTTTTGAAGCAAGCCACACACCATTTTCAAGAAAGAAGGAGATGAGACACAATTCAAAATTGAATCCAAATTTGAATTCAAATTCAAACTCAATTTGGATTCAATCTTCAACCAACCTTTGAATTCAGCTCCAACCAATTTATCATCATCAAATCAGATTTCAAAAACCCGCGTCACTCACCAAACACCACTGGAAGGAGTGAAGAAGATGATCAACAAAACAATTCAAATCTAAACTCAATTTGGATTCAAACTTCAACCAACCTTTGAATTCAACTCCAACCACTTTATCATCATCAAATCATGTCTCAAACACCTTCATTGACTCATCATACACGGCTGGATGGTAGAAGTTTGATATCTACAAGCACAAAGTTTAGCTAGGATTTGTTTTAGTTTTGAATTTCAAACAAATTTCAATTTTAAATACTTGTTAGCTAGCTTTATTTGAAATGATTTCTACCTATTTTAAGGTTGATACGGACGATTTTCAGCCTATAAATAGATCTCTTGGGGCACATGGCAAGAACACAACATTGATGAAATAAAATCCTGAAATTTTCTCATATTCTTGTGAGACTTTGTTTTCTTGGTTTTGCATTAAAAACCTAGGTTAATATCCTTCAAAGTTGAGCATTTGAAGGTGTTGCCATTGCTATAAGGTGCCGTCCAGGAGGGCCATTGGGGTTTGCCTGAACAACAACCATCTTTAAGTTTTGGTTCTTGCTCATTGAACCAATCGTTTCTTTCACTAAGAAAGCAAGGGGGATGATGCGTGCAGAACGTGGGATCCAACAATTCCACCTTCCAAACGTCCTTCACAAAGGATTAGGCACAAGGAAGAAGACTTCCCCTTGCTTCCTTAGTGATAAAAACGTGTGGATCAAATGAGCAAGACCAACACTTCAAGATGGTCGTTGATCAGGCAAACCAATATGACCCTCCTGGACGGCATCTTTTAGCAATGGCAACACCTTCAAAATGCTCAACTTTGAAGGATCTTAACTTAGGTTTTTAATGCAAAACCAAAAAAATAAAGTATCACACAAAGTGAAGGAAATATCAAGAATTGTTATTCATCAAAAGGTATGTTTACAATCGGCCAAAGGGGTCTATGTATAGGCCTTATATCTCGTCCTATTAGCCTTCAAATGACCAGAAATTATTTCAAAATAAGCTAGCTAATAATGTTTGAAAATTGAAAATTATTTGAATTCAAAACTAAAACAAAGTCTAGCTAAAATTTGAAATGCTTGCAAGATCCCATTCTCTCCATGTTCAGCCGTGTATGAGAGTCAAATAATGCCTTGGAGGAGCTGATTTGATGAGTAGGATGAGGCCTGAAGTTGAATTCAAAAGTTGGTTGGATTTGAATTCAAGTTGAGTTTGAATTTGAGCTTGCTTTGAACTTGGCTCTTGCATATGCTTTCCCACCATTCCATCCGTGTATTTGATGATGAAGGGAGATTAGAAAATCTGATAAGCTGGGTGGAATTGAATCCAAATGATGGTTGAAGTTCGAATTCAAATTGAGTTTGAATTTGAATTCAAACTTGGGTTCAATTTGAATTGGCAATTATCCTTCTTTTTCTTCCAAGATGGCGTGTGGATTGGTGGAGATAATGGCAGATTTCTTCTTGAAAAGCAAGCTTCAATTTGGTTGAAATTTGAATTCAAATCAAGGTTGAATTTAAATTCAAGTTTTACTTTGAATTTAAATTCAATTTGATAATCATCTTGTACTAAAATGGCCGCCCCCTTGTAGATAATTGGAGATGATTTTGATTTCAATTTGATCAAGAGATTCCATCTTAGACACATTTGAATTTGTCTTTCTGGAGACAAACATTCTCTTCAAGACAACATTCTTTTTGTCTCCCATGTTGCAACACAAGACTACAACCTCTTTTTTGGGCCTCCATTTTATTTGGATCTTCCATCTACCTAATTTACCTACAAAGCAAACCACAAAACAATGACACAAGAAACAAGACAAAAAAATTCAAAAACAAAGAACGTAGACATGCATTCTTATACACGCTCAAGGTGAAGGTTCAATGAAATGAACCCAAGGAATCTTAGGTCCATCTTGAACATGCTTGTACAAGAAGGTGGCAACTTGATGACAAAGTTCTCTTGCCCTCCTTGTCATAGGGCCTTTGACCTCTTGATGGGATCCTTGATCCTCATCGGACCCTTGATCCTCATCAATCCCCCCTCCTCAAAAGGATTCCTCCTCGAATCAAAAAGATCATCAGTGAAAGGGGTGAGGTCAGCAACATTAAAGGTGGGCAAAATTGAACCATACCTTTCAGGGAGATCAAGTATGTATGCATTGTCACCTTTGCGTTTCAAAACTTTGAAAGGTCCATCTCATCGAGGCAACAGTTTTGACTTTCTCTCATTGGGAAATCTTTCTTTGCGCAAATGTAACCACACTAAATCTCCAGGTTTAATCACAACTCGTTTTCGATGTTTGTTAGCTTGTCTTTCATAAGCTTTGTTTTTCTTTTCAAGTTGTGTTTTAACTTGTTCATGCAGTTTCTTTATCTTTTCCGCTTTTTGTTTACCATCAAGACTTGAACGTTCATGTATGGAAATAGGGATCAAACCAAGGGGAGACAAGGGGTTAAAGACATATACGATTTCAAATGGACTTTGCGATGTACCGTGATGGACACTCCTATTGTATGCAAATTCGATATATGGTAAAAAATCTTCCCAATATTTTATATGTTTTTGCAAAATTGCATGTAAAAGTTGAGAAAGAGTACGATTAACGACTTCAGTTTGTCCATCAGTTTGTGGGTCTGCAGTGGTTGAAAACAACAATTGTGTACCAAGTTTAGCCCACAAAACGCGCCAAAAATGACTTAAAATTTTCGTATCTCTATCACTTACAATTGTACGTGGCATGCCATGCAATCTCACAATTTCTTTGAAGAACAAATCAGCAACATGTGCGGCGTCATCAACTTTCCTACATGCAATGAAATGTGCTATTTTTGAAAATCGATCAACCACAACATAAATACTATCGCGCCCCCCTCGAGACCTAGGAAGTCCTAAAACAAAGTCCATGGAAATGTCAATCCATGGGGAATCAAGGACGGGTAAAGGCGTGTAAAGGCCATGTGATTGGGACTTGGATTTGGCTTGTTTGCAAGTGATGCAACTACCACATAACCTCTCGACGTCTACTCTCACGTCGGGCCAATAGAAATGTTCCTTAAGAGTTTCAAGGGTTTTGAACACTCCGAAATGACCCATTAAACCTCTCACATGGGCTACTCTAGTCAATGCTTCTCGTAGGGATGATTGGGGAACACACAATTTTTGTTCTTTGAAAAGATAACCCTCATGTATGTAGAATTTTCCAAATGGTGCCTATTTACAAGCCTCGAAAATGGTGCCAAAGTCATGGTCATTGGGGTACAATTCCTTAAGTGATTCGAACCCTAAAAAGCATGAGGATAATGTAGTCACTAATGTGTATCTCCTAGAGAGGGCATCGGCAATTATATTGTCCTTTCCTTGTTTATACTTAATCATGTAAGGAAATTGTTCTATGTACTCTACCCATTTGGCATGTCTCCGATTCAACTTTCCTTGCCCTTTAAGATACTTAAGGCTTTGTGGTCAGTGTGGATCACAAACTCTTTAGGTTGAAGATAGTGTTGCCAAGTTTGTAGGGATCTCACAAGGGCAAAAAATTCCTTATCATAAGAGTAGAGTAATTCAATGTAGCGCCTTTCAACTTCTCACTAAAGTAGGCTATGGGTTTCTTACCTTGGGTCAAAACTGCGCCTATACCCACTCCACTTGCATCACACTCGATCTCAAAGGTCTCGTCAAAATTTGGTAACCTAAGTATGGGTGCAGTGGTCAGCCTACGCTTAAGTTCATCAAATGCCGGTTGTTGTGGCTCTTCCCACCTAAAAGGCACATCTTTTTTCACAATTTCATTTAGGGGTGCAGCTATGGAAGAAAAATCTTTGACAAAGCGTCTATAAAAACTTGCAAGTCCATGGAAACTGCGAACTTCCCCTACATTCTTAGGTATAGGCCACTACACAATTGACCTAACCTTTTTCTTATCCATTTCTACTCCCTCAGCCGAAATGACAAAGCCTAGGGAAACTACGCATTCTAAACAAAAAGAGCACTTCTTAAAGTTGGCGTAAAGTTGTTCTTGCTTAAGCTTCTCAAAAACGGCCCTAATGTGGTCAAGATGATCTTCTATAGTTTGGGAATAGATTAGGATATCATCGAAATAAACAACAACAAATAGTCCTATGAAAGCGCGTAAGACTTCATTCATTATCCTCATAAAGGTGCTAGGGGCGTTGGTGAGTCCGAAGGGCATCACTAACCACTCATAGAGCCCAAACTTGGTTTTGAATGCAGTCTTCCATTCGTCCCCTTCTCTAATGCGTACCTGGAAGTACCCTTGCTTAAGGTCGATTTTGGTGATGAATTTAGATCTGCGCAGCATATCCAACATATCATCCAGCCTAGGTATGGGGTACCTATACTTGACGGTAATTTTGTTTATGGCTCGGCAATCGGTACACATTCTCCAAGTTCCATCCTTTTTGGGTACTAAAATGACTAGGACGGCGGATGGGCTTAGGCTCTCTCGGACTTGTCCACTTGCTAGGAGCTCCTCTACTTGCCTTTGGATTTCCTTGGTTTCTTCAGGGTTGGCTCGATAGGATGGGTGATTTGGTAACACGGCTCTTGGGACAAAATCGATTTGGTGTTCTA
The DNA here is from genome assembly GCA_036186865.1 of Eustoma russellianum. Classification (NCBI taxonomy): domain Eukaryota; kingdom Viridiplantae; phylum Streptophyta; class Magnoliopsida; order Gentianales; family Gentianaceae; genus Eustoma; species Eustoma russellianum. Next base: position 9,695,564 of record AP025053.1, read on the forward strand.
TTCCTCTAATGGGTGGTAATCCGGATGGTGGCTCGGAGGGAAATAGAACTTCGTACTCTTGGATAAGGGACGCAACAGAGGTAGGTAGGTTTGGTGGGAGTTCTTCTAGGGAAAGGTGACACGCCTTAGGAATGATGATGAGTACGGTTTGGTTGCTATAAAGGGCTTGTGTGACCTCTCTTTTCTTTGCAAAATACCCACACTTCTTTTTGGAATCGTTGACACTAGGGGTACTACCTCTTTTCCTTTACTCTCGTGTTTTTTTGTTCTCACTTTTCATGCATTCCACGAATTTTCTCTCGGCTTCTTTTTCGTTAGGATCGGCCCTAGACTTAGACATGCGTTGGTGATCCTTCTGGACTTTGTGTGGTGGAAGTGCATGCAATTTGTACAATTTGCCATTCAATTTGAAAGCATAATGATTCAAATAACCATCATATGTCACATGCCGATCAAATTGCCATGGCCTACCAAGTAAGATATGACTAGCATGCATTGGTGCAACATCACATAAAACATCATCTTTGTAACTATCAATGCTAAGAGAAATCAAAACTTGTTTACTGATGAGCCAAATGAAGGCAAGATAAACGTTCCAAGGACTTTGTCTCCTACTCCAAACTGATTTGAACCACAGCTATGGCAAAGAACATCACAATGACACCCCTTGAACTGTAACCGTTTGTTCTTGGCTCAATTTATGCCAACACCTCTTCCTCTTTGGCACTCCAACACATCTAAAACCTCATTGAGACCCTAAGATGCTGTAAACCAAAAATGAAGTGAATACTAACAAGTTCTAGGCTATGAACTTGAAAGAAACCGTTAAGTGGTTTTAACTTCAACTAGAAAGTTGAGAACTCCTTAAAGGAATGTTTGATTGAAATGTTTTCTTGAAATTAGTTGTGTATTGTTGTTTTTGTACATTCAGGTTCCTACCTATTTATAGCAAACGAAAATGATAAAGAGTACAAGTTTTAATGTACAAAGTACAAGACTAGAATAAGGTGCTTGCTTTTGAACAACTTTGGCTCCAAGAATTCTGGTTGCTTGCCGTGTATTCCTTGCTATTTTCAGCCTTCTTTTCTTGATCAATTTGATTGGATAAAACTTGGAGCAGCTTGCTTGGAATTAGGCTTTGATTGGTTGAGAGTGTGGCTTTGAATTTTCAAAAGAATGAAGCTTAATCCAACGTTTATTCCATGCTAGTTTTCAGCCACAATTTTGATTGGTTAACACATTGAGCTGCTTGCTTTGGATTGCATTTGATTGGTTGCAAGTTTGGTGTTGAATTTTCAAAGGAATTAACCATGAACCAGCCGTTTTCTTCGAAAGGAGCTGATTGGTTGAATTGTTGTGCAGCTTGCTGAATTTTCTTCACTTGTTTGTGATTGGTTTAAGCATTTACAAGACTCCTTCTTATTGGCTAATGATGTGAGCAGCTTGTTTCATCTTGTTTCAACGTGAAGAACAAATTCAGTTTTGACATGGTTGCTTGTCACCACCTTGCTTGTAAGCTACTTGCTTATCACCTACTTGCTTGGACAAAAATTCAGATTCTAATTGTATCTTCAAGCTTTGTTTGAATAATGATATCATCCGATCAGATGGGACATGGATCGATCGGTGTTCATGCTTCTTCAATTTAAAGCTCTCTTTGACCTATCTTCAAAGACACCAAGCAACAAACACAATATGCACAACATATATGACATGTCCTAAGGGTTAGTTAAGACTATAAGACATAAGAAGTAGCACTAGTGTGCGCGGAGTTAACAGTGATATGCCATGTCTTACAGAACTAACATGTGACAGTAAATGATACATGAAAATATGTTGTGTTGACCCCATCGTGGGCTCATCATTCCCTCCCTCTTGAAAATGATTCGTCCTCGAATCTCAACATGGATAGAATAAGGGATAGGGGTTTAGGATGTACACGTATGCTCAACTACACCATAACCAAATAGGAACATGATAATACAAATGGTGAAGGTGAAATACCTTGGTGCATCCTTATCTTTGAAGAAAGAATAAGGTGTGTACACGCTTTCTAAAATGTTTAGGATGTATTAACAATATGATAACAAAAATTTTAGAACACATACATCCTCCAGATAAAACAACATCCAAAAAGCATATTGCAACATGTTAACACTAAATGTACAAATCTTACAGACATGTGCAATATTTGGACAAGATGTATCAATTGAGATGACAACAGGCAGACATTCAACAAGATGAGATGAAATAGATATTTCAGACATAGAATCTTCATCTATACTAAATATGTCATTCAATTCATTAACTAGTTCATCCAAGGATTTATGTTCATTTGTAGCTGAATCTATTTCAATAATGACATCATGATCAAGCTCTACATCAAGTAGACAATCTAGTTCAGCTAACATCAAATCATAAGAATCTAGTTTATCAATGTCATTCTCAACAGAATTACTTACATCAATGTCATCAATAAAATGTACAGGATGTAATTCAGATTGTAACCCAGAAACAAGCATCTCAGCAGAATGCAGATCATGCACATGGATTTCATTTATATGCATGTAACAATGTAAATCATTTTCAGACAAAATGTTATCACAATTAACATCATCTATAAGCAAGCGACTAACACTTTGGAAATCACCAACAGATTCAAGTGAAGGGTCTTCTTCAGACAGTACACAAGGTTGAACATGCAATTCAGATAAAGGAGTTCCAGTTTCAGGCATGTTGGGGCTAATTTCATACAAACCATCATTCACAGAAATGTCAGATTGCAAGTCTTTGTTCTTTTCAGATACTATCAATACTTGCACCATGTCTCTAAGTTGAAGCAATGCATTTTCAATATTACCCATAGTCTGACTCAAATTGCTTAACTTAACTGGATTTGGTTTGTCATTTTCAGAATCACAAGAGTTCAGTTCATACCCATAGTTTTGATTAACTTGCCATGGGATTAGGTTTGATAGAACAATCTTTGCCTTTTTATACATGTCATAAAGTGATGAGAATTTTTCAGACAACATGCAATCAGCGATCTCTTTATCTAATCCAGCAAAGAACCTAATCATGCTTAATTCCTCATGTTCTTCAACACAAGCATAGTACAAATCATCAAGCATTTCATTGTAATATGCACTAACGTCTTTATTGCACTGAGAAAGAGTTTGATATCTAGGAGTTTTACATTCCCAATATCCAACCCATAAACCATTCTTATGACCAAAGGAGTTCGTACGTTTTTTCCAGTTCATCATAGTCTCTCCTATGGCATTCAACTCTCCAAATGGTTTTTAGAATCATGTTTAATCAAAACAATCAACCAAGATGGTAAAACAATGAGATAAATAAGTCAGAATACAAGCAAGTAAGATCAAACTATAACTTTAACAAAACGTAAATTTCTACTTCAAATTGACATTTGAATAAACAACAATCTTGGACTATCTAAGATTCAAAGAAAAATAGAAGTCAAGTGATGTTTTTGGCTGAATCAAAGAAAGCTAAGGGTTTGTACAGAACAATCCTTTAACTTACTTTAAACTTTAATGCACATTCAATTGTAAATAAAGTGAAAGACAGTACATACACACAAGTGTTCAACAAGGGTTTGTTCGAGAAACCTTTTACAACATTCAACACTTTTGGTGTAGGTATTTGCTTTTGGTTTTTGCACAATTCACCTTTTGTGAACTTTGGATGGCTATATCTCACTTCTTGTGCAAATCACTCATACGTCTTGTCTCTTTCTTTTGGCGTTAAAAATGACTTTTCTCTCAGTTTCTTTCACAAACAAGCCTAATTATTTTCCTTTGGATTGGCTTTGTCTGTTTTGTGAGTCTACTGCTCACTTGCCTTTATGAGACATTGCTCACGGCTTCTTTTTCTTTGGTTTTACTTGCACAAGTTTTGGTGTGGCTTTTGTAAAACGTTCTTTGAACAACACGGAAGAACACTAATGATATGAAAACTGTTTCACAAATTTAACAACCAAATATAGATGAAAGTTCAATGCAAGTTGAAGAAGTGTAAAGACAACATGATGATAACAGGGTCGGCAATTTAACAGTGTAGGGATAAATATAGACAAAGTGATCCTAAGTAAGAACTTAAGTCCAATAAAGTCTTTAAACAATTGAATCAATCCCAAGTAAAGATAAACGTAAAGCCAACGTTAAAATTTGAAATCAAATCTTGTTTCTTACAAATTTACTTCACTTTTAACAAATCTCAAGTCAATAATGTTTCAATTAAAAGATTCAATCAAGTTTGTACCAAACAATGACTTAAGATGTAACGGGGGTGGTGAAATCAAATTCAACAAGTTCAAACAAATAGCATTCAAAGATTTAATCAAGTTCAAACTAAATTGTTTCGGTTTTTTTTTATGTAAATGATCTAACTAATCATAAGATAGCTAAATGCAACTTAGTTGTTTCTAAATGCAATTTATAAGGCTGATTACTATATCAACTAATGGAAATCAGCTTTGATGCAAACTAGCTAACTTGTTTTGTTTTGTTTTAAGATGATCTATCCTACTTTGTTTTTTGTTTGGTTTTTGTTTGTATGATGCAATCAGATTCTAAACTAAATGATACTAGATGCAAGGGTTGATGTTCAAACGTATGTCAATTGAACTAGGCAGCACACTTACTAGCTAAAACTACTTTGTTTTGTTCTTTGGTTTTCGGTTTTCTTGTTTTAAGCTAGACAACCAACTAAATCTTTAAAACTATGTTGTAAACTAGTCTAACTAAGCTAAATAGGGCAGCAAATAATAAGCCTAAACAGTTTGCACACAACTACTAGAAAACAGAATTTTAACAACTTGATTTCTAAACTATCAACTAATCTATTTTTGTGTTCAAAGTTTTCTGTTTTAAGGAATCACTAAACTAACACTTAAACTTTTAGATTAGGGTCTAATGATCAATATCTAAGCTAGATTGAACAAGAACAATCAGTTCCACATACGGTTTTAATCTAGATTCACAAAGGGATTCTAACAATACTTAAGTCTATTCTATGTTCTTTTTGTGGTGTTTCGGTTTTTGCTACTAAGAAGTAAGTTACCAACTATTGTAAACTATCTAATAATCACTTCAAAACATAAACAAACTATCTAAACAAACAGAATCTAATTGAACAACAAAACAGTCTATTAAACAGTTTTGGGCAGCATCAATCATATGCAAGTTTAAACAATGTAAACATGAATAGAAGACTAACCAAATCTCTGATACCAATTGATGAGCCAAATGAAGGCAAGATAAACGTTCCAAGGACTTTGTCTCCTACTCCAAACTGATTTGAACCACAGCTATGGAAAGGAACATCACAATGACACCCCTTGAACTGTAACCGTTTGTTCTTGGCTCAATTTATGCCAACACCTCTTCCTCTTTGGCATTCCAACACATCTAAAACCTCATTGAGACCCTAAGATGCTGTAAACCAAAATGAAGTGAATACTAACAAGTTCTAGGCTATGAACTTGAAAGAAACCGTTAAGTGGTTTTAACTTCAACTAGAAAGTTGAGAACTCCTTAAAGGAATGTTTGATTGAAATGTTTTCTTGAAATTAGTTGTGTATTGTTGTTTTTGTACATTCAGGTTCCTACCTATTTATAGCAAACGAAAATGATAAAGAGTACAAGTTTTAATGTACAAAGTACAAGACTAGAATAAGGTGCTTGCTTTTGAACAACTTTGGCTCCAAGAATTCTGGTTGCTTGCCGTGTATTCCTTGCTATTTTCAGCCTTCTTTTCTTGATCAATTTGATTGGATAAAACTTGGAGCAGCTTGCTTGGAATTAGGCTTTGATTGGTTGAGAGTGTGGCTTTGAATTTTCAAAAGAATGAAGCTTAATCCAACGTTTCTTCCATGCTAGTTTTCAGCCACAATTTTGATTGGTTAACACATTGAGCTGCTTGCTTTGGATTGCATTTGATTGGTTGCAAGTTTGGTGTTGAATTTTCAAAGGAATTAACCATGAACCAGCCGTTTTCTTCAAAAGGAGCTGATTGGTTGAATTGTTGTGCAGCTTGCTGAATTTTCTTCACTTGTTTGTGATTGGTTTAAGCATTTACAAGACTCCTTCTTGTTGGCTAATGATGTGAGCAGCTTGTTTCATCTTGTTTCAACGTGAAGAACAAATTCAGTTTTGACATGGTTGCTTGTCACCACCTTGCTTGTAAGCTACTTGCTTATCACCTACTTGCTTGGACAAAAATTCAGATTCTAATTGCATCTTCAAGCTTTGTTTGAATAATGATATCATCCGATCAGATGGGACATGGATCGATCGGTGTTCATGCTTCTTCAATTTAAAGCTCTCTTTGACCTATCTTCAAAGACACCAAGCAACAAACACAATATGCACAACATATATGACATGTCCTAAGGGTTAGTTAAGACTATAAGACATAAGAAGTAGCACTAGTGTGTGCGGAGTTAACAGTGATATGCCATGTCTTACAGAACTAACATGTGACAGTAAATGATACATGAAAATATGTTGTGTTGACCCCATCGTGGGCTCATCATTTACTTACGCTAACCTCACCGCAATCATTTAGCCATGCAAGTTTGTAAGGATGCGGATGATTAGTCATAGACAAATTCAGTTTTCTTACCAATTCGACACTAGCCACATTCGGACAAGAACCAGAATCAATGATCATGGTGCACACTTTACCATTTATCATGCAATGAATATGGAAAATGTTTTCTCTATGTTGTTCGTGATCATCTAATTTCAGATATGCATTTAAAGCTCTACATACAACAAGAAACTCAGTGTCAAAATCATCTAATGTGCCTAGATCCTCTTCAGGTTTAATTTCATTATCATACTCAAACTCGTTTTCATGCTCGGACTTAGACACATATTCTTTTGTCTCCTCAATTAACATGATTCATTTTGCATTAGGACACTCTTTTCCTATGTGACCACGTCCTTGACACTTATAACATTTAATGTCTCTAAACTATTTGAGGCATCAGAAGAATTTCCAGTGGGAGTCTTGTGTTGTGTGCGGTCATCAGGTCGTAGTGTGGACTGCACACGATTGTCCATCCTTTGCGACGCTCCTTGGTCACGTGTTTGGCCTCCTGTAGGCCATGAACTTCCCGTTCCTGAAGCCTTGCTGGAAAACCTTGATGAAGACTGATTAGTACGATAAGTGGAATTGAAATTGGAGGAACTACGTGCCTTTAATTGATGTTCAATCTTTTCAGCCATATGTACCATGGTTGTGAGGTCGAGATAAGGTTGAAGATCAACCCTTTTCGCTATCTCCCTGTTTAAACCATGTAAGAATCGAGCCTTGGTGGCTTCTTCGGGTTCCTGCAAGTTAGGCCTTTCCAACAAAATTTCTAACTCTTTGTAATACTCGTCTACACTTTTGGAACCTTGTCGTAAGTTTTGCAAACTTGTGAAAATAGAACTCTCATAATTGTTTGGGATAAAACGTTGTCTCATTTCAAACTTCATTTCTTCCCAAGTGGCAATTGGTGGTTGTCTTGTCTTAGTTCTATTTCGACACAAATTTGTCAACCAATTTAGTGCATAACCAGAAAACTCAATAGAAGCGTACCTCACTTTTTGTAATACACTGTAATTGGTACAAGAAAAGATTAGATCCACTTTCGTTTCCCATTCCAAATATTCCTCTGCATTACTTTTACCATAAAACGTGGGAATGTTTATTTTGGTTTTGAGAAAATCATCATCTTATGGGAAAAGGGGATTTTGGCGTCTCTGATAACCACGGGGAGGGTGGTCATCAAAGTCATAATCATCATGCTCATATGGAATGTAATCATCATTGTACCTTCTTGGAGCGTACCTTCTTGGTTGTGTTGGAGGAACAAACTCTCTTGCTTCGATGTGTAGTGGTCTAAGGTTGCCATCCTCAACTTCTTCTGGGGGTCGGCGCCTAGGTTGTGGTAGGGGAACGGCCCTGCTTGTACCTTGGCCATCACTTGTTTTGTAGCTTCATTCAATGTCTTCCAAGCGATGCTTGATTACCTCATTGTCATGCATAAGTTTCTTAAGCATCTCCAGCATTTGTTGTTGCATGTTGTCAACAGTTTCTGCCTCTTTTGACTTGCTAGATGTGGAGTGAGTGCTGCTATCCATGTTTTACCTAAAGTGATCAAATAAAAATGAAAAGAGAAGAAAAGAAGCAAGCTAACACAAAGACAAGAAAACGTTAAGGGATTAGTAAAAACAAACTATGAACACTCCGCTTTCTCTTCTTTCCACTCTCTTACCACTTTGCTTCTTGGATAACCTGAAGTTAAGAAGGTTCAAAGTGATCAATAAGAAAGTGTTTTGCTAATGCTTCTCCAATTCACAACGAGCTCCACTTGTTTCTCCCTTTTGTGCTTTCAAGTTGCAGCATTTAGTATCAAAGTAGGATCAAGAGAAATGGAAACAAACTTGAACTTTCTACTAAGATTCAAAGAAAATAAGCAACCAAAATTGATGTATAAGGCTGAACCAAAGATGAACTAAGGGTTGCCGTGGGCAATATTTAGTTAATTTTGATTCTATGCACTTACTATCCACAAAATGGTTCAAGTCATACAACAATCGAGCAACCAAGTGTGTGATTGGTTCAAGAAGAGTAGGATAAGGAGAATATGATGTGGGAGGACGCTTGTATGTAGCAAGGAACAAAATACGATATCCAATGTTTTCAAATCGTACCAAAAAAAATTTCCACATAATGCACAAACGTTTTGCCCTTTTCTTTTCTCTTGTTCTTTTGTTTTTCTTTTTCGTCCTTGCTGTTTCAATTGAGCAAGGTTTAGATTCTTTTTTTTGACTAGGGGCAGAATTGAAATTTCACGCGTTTTGCACTGAGCACTTTCGTTTTCGGATAGAATAGTGCAATGTCTATAAATTGCAGTTTGCAACCTTGAATTGCAACAAAATAACCTTGGAAAGTAAGGGAAGTTGGGGTAGGGCAGAATTGGGATTAGGGTTAGGGTTTTTAATTTAGGGTTTTTTGAACGTTTTGGGAATTTGCGGAATGGGGTTTTGGGAACTGAATGGGCGGTGTAAATGGGGTATTTGGGTTGGTAATTGATGATTTGTGTGGTCAATTTGGATAATGGATGGTTGTAGGACAGAATTGAACCAAAATTCAAATTCTAGGGTTAGGGTTTTTTTTGAATGAATTGGGAACTTTGGATACTGATTTTGTTTGGTAAAATTGGGTTGGGCTTTTTGTTAAGGGTGTAAATAAGGTAGTTTGGAATCAGGTTGGTGAGTTTTAGGGTTGGGTTGTGGTGGGTGCTGGTTGGGCCGTGGGATATTGGGTGGTTTTAGGGTTTGCTTGATGTTGAAAATGGGTTGTGAAGACAAGCACACATAGGACTACTTGAATTAAAGCATGAAATCAATCACAATGCGAATCACAAGATGCATACAATCATCACCAACTAAAAGCTTCGGTAGCAACAAGATGATTTGAAACCGAGGTAGCTTTATAGGCTGATGGTTGTAGTAAAAAAGAAGGCTGAATGTACTCTAAATGCTCAAACCCTAATTGTTCAAGTTTGAATGATAAAATTTCAGATGTTTGATGCACAAGTTGGATATAAAAGAAATAATGCTAGAATGATGAAGAACAAGACTCAAGAAAATGAAAATGACCCAAACAAAGTGGACGTTTTGTTTTTTTTGTATGAAATGCAAGACAAATGGCGTGTAGAATGAGGAGTAGAAGAAGGACACAACTGAACTTGATATGACTAGACTCAAACGAAAAGGAAATGATAAATGGTGGAATAGAGTAACCTGGCTCTGATACCAATTTCATGCGTGCACAACGTGGGCTCCAACAATTCCACCTTCGAAACATCTTTCACAAAGGGTTAGGCACAAGGAAGAAGACTTCCCCTTGCTTCCTTAGTGATAAAAACGTGTGGATCAAATGAGCAAGAACAACACTTCAAGATGGTCGTTGATCAGGCAAACCAATATGACCCTCCTGGACGGCACTTTTTAGCAATGGCAACACCTTCAAAATGCTCAACTTTGAAGGATCTTAACTTAGGTTTTTAATGCAAAACCAAGCAAACAAAGTATCACACAAAGTGAAGGAAATATCAAGAATTGTTATTCATCAAAAGGTGTGTTTACAATCGGCCAAAGGGGTCTATTTATAGGCCTTATATCTCGTCCTATTAGCCTTCAAATGACTAGAAATTATTTCAAAATAAGCTAGCTAATAATGTTTGAAAATTGAAAATTATTTGAACTCAAAACTAAAACAAATTCTAGCTAAAATTTGAAATGCTTGCAAGATCCCATTCTCTCCATGTTCAGTCGTGTATGAGAGTCAAATAATGCCTTGGAGGAGCTGATTTGATGAGTAGGATGAGGCCTGAAGTTGAATTCAAAAGTTGGTTGAATTTGAATTCAAGTTGAGTTTGAATTTGAGCTTGCTTTGAACTTGGCTCTTGCATATCCTTTCCCACCATTCCAACTGTGTATTTGATGATGAAGGGAGATTAGAAAATCTGATAAGCTGGGTGGAATTGAATCCAAATGATGGTTGAAGTTCGAATTCAAATTGAGTTTGAATTTGAATTCAAACTTGCGTTCAATTTGAATTGGCAATTATCCTTCTTTTTCTTCCAAGATGGCATGTGGATTGCTTGAGATAATGGCAGATTTCTTCTTCAAAAGCAAGCTTCAATTTGGTTGAAATTTGAATTCAAATCAAGATTGAATTTAAATTCAAGTTTAACTTTGAATTTAAATTCAATTTGATAATCATCTTGTAATAAAATGGGCGCCCCCTTGTAGATAATTGGAGATGATTTTGATTTCAATTTGATCAAGAGATTCCATCTTAGACACATTTGAATTTGTCTTTGTGGAGACAAACATTCTCTTTAAGACAACATTCCTTTTGTCTTCCATGTTGCAACACACGGCTACAACCTCCTTTTTGGGCCTCCATTTTATTTGGATCTTCCATCTACCTAATTTACCTACAAAGCAAACCACAAAACAAAGATCACAAGAAACAAGACAAAAAAAATTCAAAAACAAAGAACGTAGACATGCATGCTTATACACGCTTAAGGTGAAGGTTCAATGAAATGAACCCAAGGAATCTTAGGTTCATCTTGAACATGCTTGTACAAGAAGATGGCAACTTGATGACAAAGTTCTCTTGCCCTCCTTCTAGTCATAGGGCCTTTGACCTCTTGATGGGATCCTTGATCCTCATCAGGGGAAGTCTTCTTCCTTGTGTCTAACCCATAGTCAAGGACATTTTGTGGTGGAAAAGTTGGAGCCCACGTCTTGCACGCATCAGTTTTGTATATTCAGATTGTGTAGCTACAAATGTTTTTTTTTGCTACCTTAAATAAGCTATACTGAACTTCTAAAGGAAGTTACATACGTACATGGTCCAATAGGAGCAAGGAAGGAAGTTTAGACAAGCTAAAAACAAGGAAAAATGATTGAACTTGGACAAGTATTTTCTTAGCAGATTTTTCCTTTTGTTGCAAGTTGGTTTTCTCTTTGATTTTTGATTGGACCAGCTTCTCCTTGCTTTGGAATATTATTTAGGATGTCCCTGAAGTGTTGGATAGGCTCCTTGCATCTGATTGGTTGAAATGGCCACTTGAATAATCAAAGAAGCTAAAACTGTCCAAATTTGACTCATGAATTGTTTTTGCAATATAACTTAATCTTCCAATAAGGATTAGCTCTTGCACATCAAATAAAAGGTGTAGATATTTTTTTTGGTATATGTGTTTAGACACCCAAATGATGTCGTTTGGAGCTACAATGAGTGAGTTATGCATGTTTGACGTTGACCTGCTTCCGGGTGTCTACGTTTGAAGTTGATGAGGCAGCAACCAACTTATGTGAAACGATTGTGTAGCCTGATACAGGTATTTTATGGGAAAGTTTTGTGCATAAACATTGTAGCTTATTCTCTTATCTTTCACCCCCAACTAGAATCACGTCAATTGGAGTTATGGTTGATGAGTTATGGTTGAAATGCTAAGAGAGTGTTAACCTGCATGCTTGCCTTTTCAATTCATCTTTATTGTTTGAACGTTGGCATGGTTTCAATCAAGCTTCCTTGACCTAAAAACAACTCAAACACATCCAAGAACATCACATACACTGTACACAACATGTCTTAAGGTGTGTTAGGCTATAGGAGACATATACTTGCAGATATGAATAGTCAGACGACCCTTAAACGTTCATACAAGTTCTGCACGTCCTAAAAAACTAACAAAACATGGTTACATGTGTTTGATGCCTCATGGGAGTGCATCATTCCCTCCCCCTTTGAAATGATTCGTCCTCGAATCCTAAACATGCGTAAGGGTCATGTTATAGAGATATACACAATCGAAGACCTCCACGGGATCAAAGTCTAAGACAACAAAGCAATACGGTGAAGATATATGAAATGAACAGCATTGTGTATAACAAAGTAGTATGGTAAAGATGATGATATAAAATGTTGTTTTGGATGCATCATTAATCTGAATAATACATGGTTACTACAGTAGCACCAATAATACGTGAAAATACACCATTCAACATCTATAAATTGAAAGTAAGATAGACATCTTCAATGCGCAAGATTAGATCAATTTCATAGTTCAGGCATAATATGTCTAACTTATCATCTATACAACTTCAGAACTTAGACACTTGAATAAAAACATGTAACCACCAGAGTCATACAAATATGTGATCCAATGTAAGGTAGATATCAAAGAAATCAGATGCTCAACATCATCACAAGTCAATAAGATTTGAAAAACGACATGGTATGTTGTGACAACATTTCATCATTTGTTTGTTCTTTACACACGTATTTAATGACTCTCCTAGACTGTTCTTCAGTTGAAAATTTCGTGAGACAGTATACAAATGTGTCATGCAAGTAATAAGTGTCACACATCAATGTAGGCCAAGGAAAAGATTCACTTTCTACCTCCTATAAATCATCGTGTAAAGCTTCCATATTTTCATCCAAAACTAGAGTACCATCATAGGAGTTAAGCTCTAAGGTATTATCCTCAATGCTTAAATCAGTTTTACTCAACTCCACACAAGTTTGTACAACTTGTGATTCAAGAACTTCAGCAAGTTCTTCAGACAATCCAACAACATCCACATGAAACACTTCACAAGTGTATATTGTTTGATAGAAAGAATCAGTATGCATTTCTTCAATATACATTAAGTGTTTCATGCTTATTTAATCTAGGTAAATCATGGACATTAGAATCAACACCTAAAGCATGTATATCTTGCTCAATTTCAATTTGTGAATCAAGTTCACATTCTTCATCCTTATCTACTATTTTATCATGTGATTCAACGTTTGATTTGTCCAAAACCTTAGATTCTTGAGCTTGTAATGCAAGGAGAACCAATTCACATTCTTTCACGGTTTTATCAAATTCATTGCATCTTGTTTGCATATCTCATAGCTTATCATCGTACCTATGCAAATCAGTTTCTATAGATACAACTTTTTCAAACATAGCTCTAAGTGATGCAAATGGTTTATTTACCATGTGATTAGTGACATTCTCATTTGGGCCAACAAAGAACCTAACATTAAGGTTTCCTCATTTTCAAAATGACGGATATTCATTCTTTCTAATTCAGCAAACATTTCTTCATAGTACTGAGTTACACTAATGTTCTCTTGGGGATGAGTTTGACACCTTGGTGCTCTACTACGCCATCGGTCATCCACAAACCATTTATCTTACCAAAGTGTGTCATTCGTGAACTAAGTTCTGTCTTATCTATTTTTAGGCAAAGAACACCCAATACTGTTCCAATGGGCTCATAAGTACTCATGATAGATGACAAGTAAAGAAATCCAACCAGAAAGTTAACAAGATATTTACTTCTGCTTTAAGTTGACAATTGATCAAACAATATCTTAGACTATCTAAGACTTAAAGAAGGATAAAAGTCAATTGATGTTTAGGCTGAATCAAGAAGCTAAGCGTTTGTACAATGCAGCCCCCTTAACATACTTGAATCCTTATGCAATCTCAATTGTAATAAAATGAAAGCTAAGCACACATATACACAAGTGCTCAGTAAGGGTTTGTTCTTGAAACTTTTTCAACAAAGATCAACACTTTGGGTGATGGTACTTTTGGTTTTCTTTTTGCACAAATTTCGTTTTTTAAGTTCATTTTTTGTGAACTTTTCTTAGATAAGGCTATACCTCTCTTCTTGTGCAATCTCTCATGCGTCTTGCTTTTTACTTTTGTGACGTAGGATGGCTTTTCTCTCAGTTTCTTTCTCAAACAAGCTCTATTTTCTTGGCTTGTTGCTTGTAAGACTACTGCTCACAGCCTTTATGAGACATTGCTCAAGGCTTTGGGTTTGCTTGCACAAGTTTTGCTTGTTCTTTTGTGAAAAAATTCCCTTTACAACATGATTGAACGCTAATGAACTGACAAGTATTTCACAAATACAAGAACCAAGAATGTATAAAGTTCAATGCAAGTTCAGAAAGTGTAATGACAATAAGATGATTTGTTCGGGTTGGCAATATAAGAATATGGGCTAAAATAGGAAAAGACTGATTCTAAACGAGAACCTAAGTCCAACAAAGTCCTTAAACAATTTAAACCAACACAAAGTAAAGGTGAATATTCAGCCAACGTTTGAGTATAAATTGATATGCTCGTAATCAATCAAGTTGTACTTTTAGGCCACAGTTTGGTATGCAAGTCCCTTTTATTGTTTAATTTTTCAAGTTATATGCCTAAGATAATGCAAACAAGTTAAACTACTGAGGTTACACTAGTTTGACATGAATGGGATCTAAGCTTAAGCAACAATGGTGTTATGCCCCGCACCCTCCGTAGGTTAATCATAGGGCAAAGAAGGACTTAAACGGAGTTTAATGATAGTCAACGGAAATAAATGAGGCATTAAGTAAAAGGATTAATTAGAAATTAATGAGAGGATTGAATATTAGAATTAAATGGTAATTAATTTTAGAATTAAATAATTAAGGGTTTATCCTTTAAGATAAATAAGATAATAGATATAATTTAGAAACTCCAAATTTTTCCCCTTTCCATATAAAAAAAACTGACGAGACGTCAGTTTTCTCATTGCGCAGAGAAAACCGACGCTCATCTTCCCATAGGCGATTGCGGCTCCTCTCCAACCCTAGGGAGAAATTCTTCAAGAACCAATCCAATCTCCATTTGTTCTTCAATCCGCTTCCGAGTAATCAAAGGCAAGTAATCTACTTATAAGTTCCTGCGATTTGCGAAAGCAAATTGGCCTATTTTACTATCAAATTGGATCACCATGCATTAGTTTCATTTTGTGGTTAATTGTATATGATCTATGTGTTTTGTATTCAAGATTTGGCCGATGTACATGAAAAGTCTTTGTAGATATTGTTGATTATGTGAAATCCTGCAAATTCCCACCCCTTGAATCCCTTCTTGGTGTGATTGCGTGGTTGCGTGGGTTTGAGGGGAAAGATGAGTTTTTTTTTAGATTGAGGAAGTCAGATGATGGCGTACTAGGCTTGAATCGTCGTTGGTAGGTGTATAACGTTTGAATCCGTAGTTTAAGCATGGATGATAACAGGGGTTAGGCTTGGATTGGATTGGTTGGGATGAAGTTCGATACTTGGTTTGTGGTTCTGCAGATGCACAGAAAACGCAGAGAAATTCTATAGAAACCGCAGACATCGATCGATCTATGTCAGAGATCGATGTCCCCAGTTGGACATCGATCGATCGATGTACTGGTTGCTGAGAGATCGATGTCCCCAGTTGGACATCGATCGATCGATGTGCAGGTAGTCTGAGAGATCGATGCCCCCAGACATCGATCGATCGATGTAAGTGAGGCTGAGGGATCGATGTCCCCAGTTGGACATCGATCGATCGAAGTGGAGGGTTCGATGTCCCCAGTTGGACATCTATCGATCGAAGCTAGGGAATGAAGTCCATCAAGTTTGTGGAAAAATAGAGGAAGAAAGAGGGAAGCTCGGGGAATCTTTGGGTGATTTTAGAGACTTCTTAAGACCGGATTAAAGGTAGTTTAAGTCTCGGAAACATGGCTTAGGATGGTGAATCAATTTGGAGAGTTCGGAAGGGGTTTTCGAATCGCATTTCAATGTATATGACTTAGAGGGGTTAGGAGATGAACGTACGAGGTGTTTGAGAGTTCAACGAGGAATGGTTAGGGATACTTGCCTTAGGTTGTGAATCTTAGAGTCAAGACTAAGTGTTGACGAGAGGGTTGAAGCCTAAGTTATGATGTGTAAATTAGAGAAAGCTTGTGTGTTTCTTATACTTGCGCATGTGTACATGAACTACTTATGTGAACGTGAATTGCATACGGGAACGAGAAATGTGATTGAAATGAGGAGTCTTGCATCATGACACTTGCATTTGCATATTGATTTGAAAAGAAAGGTGCTTCGGCACAGATTTGCGAAGGTGACCTGCAATGTTAACCGGGATGGAAATTTAAGCCGGAGTGCATTGCAGGGCACAAAAGACTGTAACGTAAACCGGGATGGAAATATAAGCCGGGGCGCGTTACAGGGTATAAAGTTGTCTGTAATGCTAATCGGGATGGAAATATAAGCCGAGGTGCATTACAGGGTATAAAGTTGGCTGTAACGTAAACTGGGATGGAAATATAAGCCGGGGCGCGTTACAGGGTATAAAGTTATGTGAAGTGACCGAACATTGTGACATGCATTGCACAGTTTTAAAAGAGAAAGCGTTCATGCATATGTGAATGTGTAGTGTAGTGCATATTTTGACATGCATCACGAGAGTCAATGTGGTATGAATATGTGCGTTATTTGATTTGCAATGCGTTGTTATTTACGTGAAAACTGCTGTACTTGCTCTGTTGCGTTATTTGGTTATATATTTGAAAGTTACAAGACATGTGCGCCACCATTCCTTTGAATTACATATTACTCATGTCTTGCCATGTGTTGATCCCGTATGTCTTATAAGCGGGTTACTTGCTAGCGTTTTCGCTAAGGATACTGCCTTTGCCTTTGCAGATGAACCTAGTTACGACATGATTTTCATTGAGGACGACGGCGAGTGGGCAGAGTGGGATGTTTAGACCTTGTGGAATGGATTGATTAGATAGTTTTCTGTCATTTTTATTTCTTGATTCATTTGGAATTTTAGATGGCTACGACTATACACAGTTCTTTTGGTATTCACATTGTCGGTTGACGTACTGTATTGATGATTTAGATTACCGAGATATGTTTCCGCGCTTATTTCTCTTACGTCATCGATGGTGTGTATTCGAGAGATGAGACGTCTTTTAGTCTTCTCAATAAGCTACGACGGGTGTACCGATTCGGATTCCGCTGTCCGGGTCGGGGCGCTACAGGTGGTATCAGAGCCTAGGCTTCAGATCTACCTCGGAAACCTAGGTTATGACATATAGAGTCTTAAGCCATGATTTTCACCTTAATTGATTCTTAAGTCTAAGCATGCAATCTTAGGTGTAAGTTGATTGGGATGGGTGTGAGTACGAGCGCGATTAAGTGTAATCAATAATTGTAGTTATTTTAATTTACGAATTCCTCCTTGTATCACATTATGGACCCCAAGTACCTATTTTGGAACTGCTAGATACTAATAAACGTGATCTTGCAGAAAATGCCTCCTAGACGTGACAACCAAGGAAATGGTGGCAATGGGAACAATGGCCCACCACCACCACCTCCAGTACTAGTACCCCAAGCGTTGATTGATGCTATCACGGTAATAGCACAAGGGGTTGCTCAACAGCAGCAACAACCGCAACCACAGCCTCCACCGCCTCAGCACGGCATCAGGTATTACATTGGGGAAATGCGCAAGATGCATACCCCAAACTTTGAAGGGACCACTGACCCAGAGGTGGCTGGGTTTTGGCTGGATAAGGTAGAAAAATGTTTCAGGCTTGTGCAAGTGCCTGAGGATCTGAAGGTGGATGTGGCCACGCCATTTCTGACTGGCAGAGCAAATGCCTGGTGGAGCGGCATCCTGCCAAAGATGACCCCTCCTATTCTGTGGAGTCAGTTTGTGAAGGCCTACAAGGACTATTATGTGCCAGAGACTGCCATTTTGGAGAAAATGAGGCAGTTTGACAAGTTTGAGCAGGGAAGGATGTTCGTCTCTGACTACGCAGATAGGTTCCATGCCTTGGGCAAATTCACGCCCATGGTACTGGAAAACAATTGAATGAAAATGCTGAAGTTTGAAGAGGGTCTGAATCCCCGTATCCAGACGGCTATCGCGGGGTCGAGTTTGAAAACTTTTGAAGAAATGCTGGATGCATGTTACCGAGTGGAGAGTGACATGCGTCGGTCACATAACAGAGAGGCTCGGGAAGAATCGAGCAAGAAGCCGAGGGTAGAACAAAGTGGAGGTAGACCCGGACGTTGGGTCAAGATTCCCAGGAAGGGACAAGCGGGGCCAGTTCAAAGGGCACCGCAGCTAAACCAACCTGATCGTCAAGCACCTGCAGAATGCCCACATTGCCATAAGAGACACGTCGGTGAATGTTGGAAGATAATGGGTGCGTGCTTTAAATGTGGGAAAGCGGGCCATAGGATCAAGGACTGCCCGGAATGGAACCCTAAGCCACAGGCAGGAGCAGGGCCGGCTCAGCAGCAGAGAGACAGGCCCAATGCAAGAGTTCATGCCATGACAGACGCCGAAGTCCAGGAGGACGCTAATGTTGTGACAGGTACGACTTAAGTTCAATCATAGTAGCTTAAGTTGAATTTTAGTCTTTTAAGTTAATGATAATATGTGTTTTTATGTGAAGTCTTTATGTGATACCCTTTAATGTTTAGGTGTGATCCTAGTTAATAAAGTACCTGCCAACGTGTTATTTGATAGTGGAGCTAGCCACTCCTTCATTTCTAAGCGATTAGCCAAAGGGCTCGGCTGTTTACCCGAATGGCTTGAGAACCCTTTTCGAGTGCAAGCAGCCGGCAAACAAGTACTGGTTTCTCACCACCAGTACAAAGATTGTGAGTTGGAGTTGGGTGGAAAATTATTTTCAGTGACACTAGTTCCAATTCCAATGAAGGACTTCGATGTAATATTGGGCATGGATTGGCTGACCAAGAATCATGCCAATATTGACTGTAAACTCAAACAAGTGACCGTTAGGGATCCTGATATGAATGAAATAACGGTCCAGGGAAACGTCAAGTTAACAAAAGCCCCAAAGAAGATATACTTGACAGCGATTAAGGCCTTTAAAGCCTTACAGAAAGGAGCTGAGGGATTTATGGTATATGCATTGGATGCGAAGCAGGAGGTTCCTTCTATGGATCAAATACCGGTAATCAATGAGTTCAAAGATGTATTTCCGGATGATTTACCGGGAGTTCCGCCATCAAGAGAAGTGGAGTTTGAGATCAATTTGATACCAGGAGCCGAACCTATATCTAAGGCACCCTACAGAATGGCTCCAGCTGAACTTAAGGAACTTAAAGGACAACTTCAAGAACTATTAGACAAGAAATTAATCCGACCCAGTGTATCACCCTGGGGAGCTCCTGTATTATTTGTGAAGAAGAAAGATGGCAGCATGCTGTTGTGTATAGATTACCGCGAGTTGAATAAGATCACCATAAAGAACAAATATCCTCTTCCAAGGATTGAGGACTTATTTGACCAATTAAAGGGAGCTCGCTGGTTCTCAAAGATCAACTTTCGTCAAGGGTACCATCAGTTGCTTGTGAAAGCGGGAGACGTCCCTAAGACCGCTTTTCGGACTAGATACAGGCATTATGAATTTTTGGTGATGCCTTTTGGATTAACTAATGCCCCGGCGGCCTTCATGGACTTGATGAACACCGTATTTCGAGAGCAGTTGGATAAATTTGTGGTGGTGTTCATTGATGACATCCTAGTATACTCTCCCGATGAGCCAGCACATGCAGAACACTTAAGAGTGGTGTTACAAATTCTGAGGCAACAGCAGCTTTATGCCAAATTCAGCAAGTGTGAATTTTGGCTAAGGAGTGTAGCCTTTCTCGGTCACGTGATTTCGGAAGATGGGATTTCTGTGGATCCTAAGAAGATAGAAGCCATCACTGAATGGCCAAGACCCACCAATGTGACCGAAGTCAGAAGCTTCCTAGGCTTGGCAGGCTACTATAGAAAGTTTGTTGAGGGCTTCTCAACGATAGCAGTACCATTGAGTCGACTTACGCAGAAGAAGACTAAGTTCGAATGGACTGCTGAATGCGAGCAGAGCTTTACCGAGCTCAAGAAGAGATTGACCACAGCCCCGGTGTTGGCACAACCCTCCGGCACTGACGGTTTCGTGATCTATAGTGACGCGTCTAAGAAGGGACTAGGTATGTACACCATTACAACTAATGCATTGTATATACTCATGCTAGTCTTGAATTAACTTTCTGTTTATAGGTTGCGTCTTGATGCAAAATGAACGAGTCATATCATACGCGTCAAGACAATTGAAACCATATGAGCAGAATTACCCGACGCATGACTTGGAGCTCGCAGCCGTGGTATTCGCTCTTAAGATCTGGAGGCACTATTTGTACGGAGAAAAGTGCGCCGTATTTACTGATCATAAGAGTTTGAAATATTTATTCTCGCAGAAGGAGCTGAATATGAGACAGAGAAGATGGTTGGAATTACTCAAGGACTACGATTTGACCATCAACTACCATCCGGGTAAGGCCAACAGAGTGGCGGACGCATTGAGCAGAAAGTCTAGCCACGCGAGACAATCTCCGTTGGAAAGGGAGATCGAGGAGTTTGATCTTGAATTGGTGAATTCAGTGGCAAATGTCCTTACAGCCTTGTCTATCAGCCCAGACTTGGTAGGCAGAATTAAAGAAGTACAGTATGAGGATCCAGCACTGAGAGAAATCCGCGACAAACTAGCTGCGGGACCAGTAAAGGATTTCCAACGGCGAGAAGATGGAAGTCTATGGTTTCAGAATAGATTGTGTGTACCTAACCATGAGGAGCTTCGAAAGGAGTTGTTACGAGAAGCTCATAACTCAAGGATGTCTATCCACCCCGGGAGCACTAAGATGTACAAGGACCTCAAAAGAAACTATTGGTGGATAGGGATGAAGAGTTCTATAGCAGAGTATGTGGAGAGATGCTTGGTATGCCAACAGATTAAAGCGGAACATCAACGACCCGGTGGTCTAATGAAACCACTGGAAATTCTAGAGTGAAAATGGGAACACGTGACGATGGACTTCGTAATGGGTCACCCAAGACCCGCAATGGAAATGAAATGATCTGGGTGATAGTAGACCGATTAACAAAGACGGCTCAATTTATAGCCATGCCACATGGTAATTCGTATGAAAAGTTATCCAATATCTATGTGGATAACATTGTGAGCCTACACGGAGTCCCAGTAAGCATTGTGTCGGACCGTGATCCCAAGTTTACTTCCAAGTTTTGGAGGGCGTTTCAGAAGGCAATGGGTACCGAACTGAGAATGAGTACCGCGTACCACCCGCAAACGGACGGGCAATCCGAGAGAACCATTCAAACATTGGAAGATATGTTGAGAGCATGCGCCTTGGACTTCAAAGGAAACTGGGATAGCATGCTGAAATTGATGGAGTTTTCGTACAATAATAGCTATCACAGTGCAATTGGTATGGCACCATTTGAAGCTTTATACGGACGCAAGTGCAGATCCCCGGTTTGTTGGGACGAAGTTGGAGAAAGGACTATTACTACACCAGAGTTGGTTGAGCAAACGGTTGAAAAGGTGAAAGTGATAAGAGAGAAACTCAAAGTGGCTCAAGATCGCAGCAAGAGTTGGGCTGACACCAAGAGACGACCCTTGGAATTCGAGGAAGGTGAAAAGGTTTATTTAAGGGTTTCACCAACCAAGGGGGTTGCAAGATTCGGAATGAAGGGCAAGTTAAGCCCTAGATATATTGGCCCTTACGAAGTTCTTGGTAAAGTTGGTGAAAGAGCATACAGACTCGCCTTACCTCCGAATTTGTCTCAAGTCCATAACGTATTTCACGTATCCCAACTACGGAAATATGTATCGGACCCGAGCCATATCCTAGAAGCCCAACCCTTGGATGTGAAAGAAGATGTCACCTATGGAGAGCAGCCAATAAAGATTGTAGATAAGAAAGATCAAGTCCTACGCCGACGCGTCATTCCGTATGTCAAAGTTCAGTGGAGTAACCATACGGAGCGCGAAGCTACGTGGGAGCTTGAGGAGCAAATGAAGGAGCTATACCCACATCTCTTCCAATAAGGTACGCCAGTTTCGAGGACGAAACTTTTTGTAAGGGGGGGTGGAATGTTATGCCCCGCACCCTCCGTAGGTTAATCATAGGGAAAAGAAGGACTTAAACGGAGTTTAATGATAGTCAACGGAAATAAATGAGGCATTAAGTAAAGGATTAATTAGAAATTAATGAGAGGATTGAATATTAGAATTAAATGGTAATTAATTTTAGAATTAAATAATTAAGGGTTTATCCTTTAAGATAAATAAGATAATAGATATAATTTAGAAACTCCAAATTTTTCCCCTTTCCATATAAAAAAAAACTGACGAGACGTCAGTTTTCTCATTGCGCAGAGAAAACCGACGCTCATCTTCTCATAGGCGATTGCGGCTCCTCTCCAACCCTAGGGAGAAATTCTTCAAGAACCAATCCAATCTCCATTTGTTCTTCAATCCGCTTCCGAGTAATCAAAGGCAAGTAATCTACTTATAAGTTCCTGCGATTTGCGAAAGAAAATTGGCCTATTTTACTATCAAATTGGATCACCATGCAGTAGTTTCATTTTGTGGTTAATTGTATATGATCTATGTGTTTTGTATTCAAGATTTGGCCGATGTACATGAAAAGTCTTTGTAGATATTGTTGATTATGTGAAATCCTGCAAATCCCCACCCCTTGAATCCCTTCTTGATGTGATTGCGTGGTTGCGTGGGTTTGAGGGGAAAGATGAGTTTTTTTTAGATTGAGGAAGTCGGATGATGGCGTACTAGGCTTGAATCGTCGTTGGTAGGTGTATAACGTTTGAATCCGTAGTTTAAGCATGGATGATAACAGGGGTTAGGCTTGGATTGGATTGGTTGGGATGAAGTTCGATACTTGGTTTGTGGTTCTGCAGATGCACAGAAAACGCAGAGAAATTCTGGAGAAACCGCAGACATCGATCGATCTATGTCAGAGATCGATGTCCCCAGTTGGACATCGATCGATCGATGTACTGGTTGCTGAGAGATCGATGTCCCCAGTTGGACATCGATCGATCGATGTGCAGGTAGTCTGAGAGATCGATGCCCCCAGACATCGATCGATCGATGTAAGTGAGGCTGAGGGATCGATGTCCCCAGTTGGACATCGATCGATCGAAGTGGAGGGTTCGATGTCCCCAGTTGGACATCGATCGATCGAAGCTAGGGAATGAAGTCCATCAAGTTTGTGGAAAAATAGAGGAAGAAAGAGGGAAGCTCGGGGAATCTTTGGGTGATTTTAGAGACTTCTTAAGACTGGATTAAAGGTAGTTTAAGTCTCGGGAACATGGCTTAGGATGGTGAATCAATTTGGAGAGTTCGAAAGGGGTTTTCGAATCGCATTTCAATGTATATGACTTAGAGGGGTTAGGAGATGAACGTACGAGGTGTTTGAGAGTTCAACGAGGAATGGTTAGGGATACTTGCCTTAGGTTGTGAATCTTAGAGTCAAGACTAAGTGTTGACGAGAGGGTTGAAGCCTAAGTTATGATGTGTAAATTAGAGAAAGCTTGTGTGTTGCTTATACTTGCGCATGTGTACATGAACTACTTATGTGAACGTGAATTGCATACGGGAACGACAAATGTGATTGAAACGAGGAGTCTTGCATCATGGCACTTGCATTTGCATATTGATTTGAAAAGAAAGGTGCTTCGGCACAGATTTGCGAAGGTGACCTGCAATGTTAACCGGGATGGAAATTTAAGCCGGGGTGCATTGCAGGGCACAAAAGACTGTAACGTAAACCGGGATGGAAATATAAGCCGGGGCGCGTTACAGGGTATAAAGTTAACTGTAATGCTAATCGGGATGGAAATATAAGCCGAGGTGCATTACAGGGTATAAAGTTGGCTGTAACGTAAACCGGGATGGAAATATAAGCCGGGGCGCGTTACAGGGTATAAAGTTATGTGAAGTGACCGGACATTGTGACATGCATTGCACAGTTTTAAAAGAGAAAGCGTTCATGCATATGTGAATGTGTAGTGTAGTGTAGTGCATATTTTGACATGCATCACGAGAGTCAATGTGTTATGAATATGTGCGTTATTTGATTTGCAATGCGTTGTTATTTACGTGCAAACTGCTGTACTTGCTCTGTTGCGTTATTTGGTTATATATTTGAAAGTTACAAGACATGTGCCCCACCATTCCTTTGAATTACATATTACTCATGTCTTGCCATGTGTTGATCCCGTATGTCTTATAAGCGGGTTACTTGCTAGCGTTTTCGCTAAGGATACTGCCTTTGTCTTTGCAGATGAACCTAGTTACGACATGATTTTCATTGAGGACGACGGCGAGTGGGCAGAGTGGGATGTTTAGACCTTGTGGAATGGATTGATTAGATAGTTTTCTGTCATTTTTATTTCTTGATTCATTTGGAATTTTAGATGGCTACGACTATACACAGTTCTTTTGGTATTCACATTGTCGGTTGACGTACTGTATTGATGATTTAGATTACCGAGATATGTTTCCGCGCTTATTTCTCTTACGTCATCGATGGTGTGTATTCGAGAGATGAGACGTCTTGTAGTCTTCTCAGTAAGCTACGACGGGTGTACCGATTCAGATTCCGCTGTCCGGGTCGGGGCGCTACAAATGGCATTTGAACTAGTTATACCCTATGGCCGAATGCAAACAATGTGTTAAGATCACATTGGTTTTTGGTGATTTTAGGTTTTATCTAATGACAACAACCAGACACAAATTATACAACCTATAACTATCTAAACACAAGACACACAACTAAACCTAGACTAATTAGCTATTGATTTCACGTAAAGAAAACAGAACCAAACAAAAAACTGAATTATGCCTTAGAGATTGTGTTTGTCTTTTCTGGTCTAACAACTAACTCAAACTAAACAAGTTGCAACATAGTATATTTAAACACTTGAAGGGTGCCTAAGCACATTTATGAGCTGAAACTACAAGTAAAACATTACCTAACAAAAATTTTAAAACTAGGACAACTTGGAGGGGTATACGGCTGAAAGATAAGCTGCCCGGTTCCCTTTTTCCTTGCTTGTTTCTTATGCTAAATTATATCAACTTCAAAAAAACTCTAACACATCATATTTTAATGTGTTAAGATGTTCTTGCAAAGTTTAAGCAGATTTTGATGAGAAAAACTCAATGAAAACGGGCTTCTTATTCAGACTACACGCTGACGAACCAAATAGAACATTGGGCAGATTTCTTGCTTTTTCTTATACCAAACAATGCCAAATCCCCGAACCAACTTTACCACATCATTTTCAAAAGAGTTAGTAGGCGATTCATCAAGTTTCAGGCCCAGGTTGTTAGGAGAAAAACGCAAGAAACAAATATTTGAGCTACTACACCAAAACAGAATTTAAGAACCTAGTGAGTACCTAACTGTTTTTGGTTTTTTGATTTTAATGATTCTTTAAATGCGTAAACAAGTACTACACATTATTAGCTAACATCTTAAACTACGTTTTAGACTAAATTCAAGGGCTGGAATCCAAAAAATTGCATGAATTCAGTACCTAACCAAACATCATACGGTTTCAGAATTTTCTGCAACCTAAACAAGGATAGTTTGAGATGAAAAATACCTTATAGCTCTGATACCACTTGATGCACAAACACTCAGCTATTTAGGATCTTCCTTCAACCCAAATAAACCAGCTGGAACCAAGGAGAGAGGTGCAAAACATTCATGGAACACCAAACACCTCAACCAAATGGATTCAGAACACTTCAGGAAATGACTTCACCTTGAGTGAGCAAGCCTTAAACCCTCTCAAACAATATACATTCCAAGCATATGAAGTAATACAATCAAGAATTTGTTCAAGTTTCTTGAAGGGAATCAAAAGATTCAAAGGAATATTCGAAATCAACTTTGTGCAAAAACTTGCGGAAGTTCTGTATATTCAGATTGTGTAGTTACAAACGTTTTTTGCTACCTTAAATAAGCTATACTGAACTTCTAAAGGAAGTTACATATGTACATGGTCCAATAGGAGCAAGGAAGGAAGTTTAGACAAGCTAAAAATAAGGAAAAATGATTGGACTTGGACAAGTAGTTTCTCGGCAGATTCGTCCTTTTATTGCAAGATTTTTCTTTGATTTTTGATTGGACCAGCTTCTCCTTTCTTTGGAATATTATTTAGGATGTCTCTGAAGTGTTGGATAGACTCCTTGCAGCTGATTGGTTGAAATGGTCACTTGAATAATAAAAGAATCTAAAACTGTCTATATTTGACCCCTGAATGGTTTTGCAATATAACTTAATTTTCCTATATGAATTAGCTTTTTCACATCAAATCAAAGTTGTAGATAGTTTTCTGTAGATGTGTTTAGATACCCAAATGACGTCGTTTAGAGCTGGAATGAGTAAGTTATGACTGTTTGAAGTTGACCTGCTTCCGGGTGTCTACGTTTGAAGCTGATGAGTCAGCAACCAGCTTACTTGAAACGATTGTGTAGCTTGATACAGGTCTTTTCTGGGAACGTAATGGGCATAAACATTGTAGCCTATCGTCTTGGCTTTCACCTCCAACTGGAATCATATCAATTGGAGTTGTGGTTGATGAGTTATGGCTGAAATACTAAGAGAATGTCAACCTGCCTGCTTGCCTTTTCAATTCAGCTTTGTTGTTTGGACGTTGGCAATCAAGCTTCCTTGACCTAACAACAACTCAAACCCATCCAAGAAAAACACATAAACTACATACAACATGTCTTAAGCTGTGTTAGGCTATAAGAGACATATACTTGAAGATATGAATAGTCAGACGACCCTTAAACGTCCATACAAGTACTGCGCGTCCTAAAGAACTAACAAAACATGGTGACATGTGTTTGATGCCTTATGGGAGTGCATCATCTGGGCAATCCTTAACTTACCTTAAGCCTTAATGCAATTCAAATGTAAGTACAAGTGAAGGCAAATACATACGAGTGTTCAAGGTTTCCTTTTGGATTGTCTGTAGCAAATGGACAGCTTGGTCCAAGACTTTTTCTTTTTTTTTCTTCCTTCCAGCCATGGTGTTGTACCCAACAAAAAATTCACCCCAAGGACCTAAGAGATTTCGGCCACAAGGCTTAAAAAGGGCCTTAGAAGGTTTTTTCAAATTATAACGAGGCTAATCCCACGGGCCTTCTTAAAAGAAGCCCAAATAACAATTAAGGAGTTTTAGGTAGTGGGGCAATTTTCCTCCAACTCACAAAAATTCGGCCCCATGAGTCCAAGAGGATTCATGATTTTCCTAATTATATTTTAAATCAAGAAAAAAGAATTAATTAAGAAAAAGGGGGCAACTACCAAATAGCTTTCCATTAAACACACTTGAAAAGTAAATCAAGCATGGTAAAGGCTACTAAATGCCTTAAACTGCCGGATTCCTCTATGGAGTAACCAAGATGCATTTCAAACTTTACCATGGTTACTATATGTTAACCACGATGCTAAAGTAACTCAAGTTAGCATTAAAATAACCCTAGTTGGATAAAGTAACTCAAGTTAGCAATAAAGTAACCTTGGTTGGCTAAAGTAATTCAAGTTAATTAACTCTAATTAGCCTAACCATGCAAAGGTGGTTTCCTTCTTCTCTCTTGCTCCCCAACGGCTAAAACACTTAGCCTAGTGAAGAAAATTTCTCTCCAAGAACTCTAGAACACTCTTAATCTCAACCCTCAAGGATTCACAAAGAGAAAAAGGGACAAGGACTTTTTCACCATCTCACACGGCCAACTTGAGCCAAGGAAGACCAAAATCTTCAAGCCTCAAGAATCCTCTAGGTAAGTAGAATGTCTGGCTTCTTAGTTACATTACATAATTCATAGAGTGAAGCTCACATTACTACTTTTTCTTGCTCAAAAACCGTGACCCCCATGGTCACTAGGTTCAAGCTTTCAACCTCTTAAATGGTACTAGCTTCTTAGTGGTTTGAACACCATTCAAGCCTCATCTTGGTAAGTCAATCTAGCCCCCATTTAGCTATATCTTTCACTTAAGATAATAACTAACATTTGTTCTTTTCCTCCTCCAAAGCCGTGGGGTATATATTGAAGAGGATGGAGACTTCACTTCATTTCATCCAAATTCCAAGCTAAGGAAAGGTTTGAGCTTGAAGAGGCAAGTACACTATAAATATTCTTGACTTGTATTTGAAAGTATATGCTTAAATGTCTAGCTATTACTAAGATTTAATCTTAGATGGAAAATGTTGAGCTTGAAGCATGAAAATTTCGGATTCCTTAAGAAAAGTGACTTGCATGCATGAGATTTCTTCAAAGATGGATTCTTTGCCCCTTTGAATATGAATATGATGCATGTCTAAGATGAATGTGGTAAAGTTCTCTTCTTTAATATGTAACGGGGATGGTTGGATGAAGAGGTTGCGGGTGAATAATATTCTTGTGAAGGAATGTGACTTGTGGGGTAAAGGATGCATATAAGTTGTATGCTTGGATGTTTTATGACTTAGGTGTAAAATGTTCATTAAGAAAATTAAATATAAGCCCTTGCATGTGTATGAAACGGGCTGTTTTGGGGGTATGAGACGTACAAATTAGATGTGCCGTGAATAGACTTTATTTTGTACAACATGTGCAAGATCAAGGTGTGCTATGTATAACCTTCAAAACCATTTTTGAAGTGGTTCGTAGGTGACCTTTAGAATGTATTAGAATTCGTAATGTTTATGTTAAAAAGTTTATTTGATGGTTAATGAGCCATTTTTGAAGAATAACTTAAGTTGGAACACTTTTAGTAAGTAAAGTGACAAAAAG
This sequence comes from Eustoma russellianum, assembly GCA_036186865.1. Lineage (NCBI taxonomy): Eukaryota > Viridiplantae > Streptophyta > Magnoliopsida > Gentianales > Gentianaceae > Eustoma > Eustoma russellianum. The sequence continues at coordinate 9,724,675 of AP025053.1, forward strand.
GGAAAAATCAATGGAACAGGACAGATTCATGTGACGTTTTGTGTGACCTAAAAAGGGATCTTAGAAGTATTCAATTAAGCTAATTTTTGGCATGACATTAGCACTATGTATGTAGTAAATATGAGAGTAATTTTTGTAGAAGAAGTTATGGTTTGTCCTTAATGGAATTTTTAGTAAAACTGGTCAAGCTGAAATTACTGGACTGGACAGAATTTAAGTGACGTGTTGATTAACCCAAAAATGGACCTTAGAAATATGCAAATGAGCTTATTTTTGGTAGGATGCTAGCCTTACGTGTTTACTAAGTCTGTGAGTTGGAAGTTTTGAGAAAGGACTTACGGTTTGGTCACAATAAAATTTGTAGTAAAACTGGCCACTCCAGAATCAGCATGTACCCGTTTTGGGGAAGTGAATAAATGACCCCTTTAAAGTTATTATAATTCTTTCAAATTTTTATGGTAATTACTTAGGACATAGTTGAGCATGTCCATGTAAATCAATTAGTTTGGAATTATTATTTTAAGGGGTAACTACCGAAGTTAAATTGGTATTACTAATTTAGAAAATTGGGCAGAATTACTGAATTGGTTGTGAGGCTTTAATCTTGTGGGCTTAGACTTATTTGTATGGTTTGGGCTTATGAGCAATAATTGCTGGTGTGTCTGCAGTATTTACCTGGTGTTGGCCCAAATTAAATGAGACTTAATGGGCTTAAAAGAAAGGTAAAAGAAGGGTACTGCACTGCTGAATTCAGCAGTACCCTGTTTGGTAATTTAACGATTTGAAGGTTTTCTACGTCTTGACTCGTTACGTAATTTTTATGACAAGTAGACAAGATACCCTTATGCATACTATGTCATGAGATCATGAAAATGGGTCGAATTATGAGGTTCTAAAGCCGCGCAAACAGAACGTTAATTTTGGAAATTTTTCCAGCTTAATGAATAAGACAGTACCTGTATGTATGTGACGCATTTGGTTGCGAATTGCATAATGCACGACATACATAGCATCATCGTCATTTACATGATTTATGAAACTGATTTTATGACAAAGAATGATGAAAAAGCGTTTTTTAAAAGAAAAGATTCCGTTTTGAAAAGAACGCTTTCCATTGGTACCATTTATTTCTGGCCAGCGTAACCCACTCCAGATCCGGGATTAATTGATCTGATGATTATGACCGTTCAGGCCCAGAGAGAATAGACCTGATTATGATGATTATGACCGTACAGGCCCAGAGAGAATAGACCTGATTATGACGATGAAGACCGTACAGGCCCCGAGAGAATAGACCTGATGACTAAGATTGATGATATGACCGTTTTCAGATCCAGAAATAATAGATTCGAAGGGAAGAATATGACCGCCTCAGATCTAGATAGAATAGATCTGAACACTCTCTTGTTTTTATTGACCATGATGTTTTGAAAGAATGAAAGAAAGAAAGAAAGAATTTATCCTCATATTTATCACGATGCATCACATGTGCATACTCATGCATGTTGCATTTAATGGTTAGTTGAATATTTGGTACACTGTTACTTAGGCTAAGATGTTATGACTTGATATCTCCTAAGTTATGATTTTTAATAAGTTATGAGCTTGTTACTTACGAATATTGGATGGAAGGTCAGGTATGTTACTAAACCAAAATTTTTGGGTTTTGGTTCTTGTGTGTACTTTCCATTTAATTCATGATTATTTATAGTTTACTTGCTGGTGACGTTGTCACTCACTCCTTATTTTTACTCCCAGAACCCGCAGGAAATAGGGTCGAATGGATCGAGGACGAGCCTAGGGTTCCTTATCCGTAGAAGAGCGAAAGGAGGATGACTTGAGGGTTTTGTCGTGATGGTCATGATTGATGAACTTTTTATGAACTTATGTTGGAAACATTGACTTTCGGACTTTCGCATTTGTGAACATGTTTGTAAGACTTATGATGGATGTTTAGACGCTTTATTTTAAAAGTTTTTATTCTGCCTCGGTTTCGCTTACTTGTTGATGTGTAAGCATGAAGGTCCACATATTTTGTTATGGACTAAGACATGTTATGGATTGACGCCTGGTACTCTCCGTAGTGAAGTCCGGCGGGCGCACCGTATCCGGCTAGGCCGGGGTGCGAGGCGCTACAGGTGGTATCAGAGCCTCGGCTCTAGACCAAGGCATAATGTAGAATTAAGTTATGATTTTAGAAATCTAAGCTCGATCTTAGATCTAAGTCATGATCTTAGATGAAAGTTGACCTTAGACTAGGATGACTTAGACTGGAAATTAGAGTCGTGACTTAATAACAAAAATCCTAGTCTATGAAATTTTATATCTTCTTGAGTTATCCATTTAAACTTCTATTGGATTATGAATTAAATTCTTTCACTTATTATGAAATTCCAACCTTGAATAAAACCCCGACACTTCATAGTGCAGATAGCACGACCACGAAGCAGACCTGCCAGAGCCAGACCAGAGGTGCAGGAGCCTATTCCTCCTCCACCTGCTCAGGTTCCTCCTCCACCACCACCACAAGATCAAAATCCGACCCGGGCTCAGAATATTCCCCAACCCCATGGGCCGTTACCACAAATGATTCCGGACATTAATGCTTTCCAGAATTTCTGCCAGACCGTAACCCAGATCGGTCAAGTGATGTTACAGCAGAATGCTCCACAGCCTCACGAGCCAGTCAGAGATGCCCAGTATTATTTTGAAAAATTGAAAAGAGCTAATGTTCCGCCTTTCGAGGGAAAATTGGACGCGGATGTCGCAGAGAAGTGGTTGTATGAGGTGGAAAATTGTTTCGAGTTGATCCGAGCACCTGAAGAAGTAAAGACTCAAGCTGTCATCTTGTTCCTATTGGGGGAAGCGAACCAGTGGTGGAAGGCCAATATGCAATCCCTGCCAAGGCCAATTTCTTGTGAAATATTCCTTCAAGAATTCAACAAATTTTACATACCACCTTCAGTTAAATTGCAAAAGAGACATGAGTTCGAATCCCTAGTACAAGAGCAAGGAATGACAGTGGCGGAGTATGACAATAAGTTCATAGCATTGGGCAGATTTCAGCCATCTACTATGAATGACGAGGAGAGAAAATGTTAAAGTTTGAGAGAGGGTTAAACCCTAGGATCAGGACCTGGTTGGTCAATGCAAACCCAACCAATTTTGGCACACTCTTGGATGCTTGCTACCGAATAGAGAGCGATATTATTTGCCGGGACGAGATAGGGCAGAAAAGAGGAAGGGAAACATCAGGAAATGGAGGGTCCCGCAAAGCCGCAAAGCAAAACTCAAGAGGCCCAGGATGACAAGGAAAGAATCGGTTTCAACACCGTTCTCAAAAGAATCAGTCAAAGAATCAGGGCCAGCAATTAGCTATCCCAAATTGCTCTCACTGCAATAAGCGTCACGTCGGGGAGTACTACATTCAGGCAGGAAAGTGCTTAGGATGTGGAAAGGTGGGCCACATCCTCAAAGACTGTCCGGATAAAGGAACCACATGCTTTGGGTCTGGAAAAGTAGGACACATGGTCAAAGATTGCCTGGAGAAAGGGGCCCCGCAGCAGCAACAACCTAAGAACCAGCGTCAACGTACAAATGCGAGAGTTCATGCTATGATAGACGCAGCTGCTGAAGAGGCTAATGATGTAGTAGCAGGTACATTTGAAAGTTTATGCAATACTTAGCTTTTTGCCAATACTGTTGCCCTGCTGTTGCTTAGTAAATCTCGCATATCCAGGAGCTATTTTAGTATGCTCAGTGCCTGCCAATGTACTATTTGATAGTGGCGCTATCCACTTATTTATCTCAAAAAGAATATTGATTACACCCCAACCCATAGTGACACGCCCTATAGAGTTCAAGCAGCTGGGGACCAGGTGCTTGTGTCTCATCACATTTTCAGAAATTGCGAACTTGAGTTCGATGATTACCGGTTTGACGCCGACTTAATTTCCATACCTATGATTGATTTCGATGTGATTCTTGGGATGGATTGGCTCTCCTAGAATTTTGCCCACATTGATTGCAGTGAAAAGCGGGTTACTATTAAGGACCCCACACGTAAGGAAGTAAACTTTCAGGGATGTTCAAAATTAAAGAAGTGTCCCAAGAATGTTTATGCAAATGCGATCCGCGCCAGTAAGGCGTTAAAGAAAGGACACGAAGGGTTTCTCGTTTATGCAATAAATGTCGATCAAGCACCCTCCGACCTTTCTCAAGTCTCGGTGGTTCGAGAATATCCAGATGTTTTTCCAGAGTAATTACCGGGTCTTCCTCCGGATCGAGAATTATCTTTTGAAATTAATCTAATTCCGGGAGCTGAGCCAATATCGAAGGCTCCCTATCGAATGGCACCTGCGGAATTAAAAGAGTTGAAGGAACAGTTACGTGAATTGTTAGAGAAGAAACTTATTCGCCCAAGTGTTTCGCCTTGGGGTGCCCCCGTACTGTTTGTAAAGAAAAAGGATAGAAGTATGCGGTTATGTACGGATTATCGAGAACTCAACAAGATCACGATAAAGAACAAGTACCCATTGCCTAGGATCGACGATCTGTTCGATCAGCTTCAGGTAAGCGACTCAAAGTTTTTATTTCAATGATACGTCTATTATGAACACTACCTAAAAATATTATGATGCAGGGGGCACGGATTTTCAGTAAGATTGATCTTCGCTCGGGATACTTCCAATTGAAGATCAAAGCTGAGGATGTCTTGTAAACTGCATTCAGAACACGTTATGGACATTAAAAATTTCTTGTAATGCCATTCGGACTGACCAATGCCCCTACGGCGTTTATGGATCTGATGAATCGAATATTTCAAGAACAACTGGACAAATTTGTTGCAGTTTTTATCAACAATATCTTGATCTACTCACCGGATGAAGAGTCCCACGTGGTCCATTTAAGAATCGTTCTTGACATCTTATGGAGAAAACAACTGTATGCCAAATTTAGTAAATGCGAATTTTGGCTACACAGTGTAGCATTTCTGCGACACGTGATATCTGAAGATGGTATATCCGTGGACCCCAAAAAGATCAAGGCAATTACAGAATGGCCGAGGCCAACGAATGTTACGGAAGTACGGAGTTTCCTTGGTCTCGCTGGCTATTATCGCAAGTTCGTTGAAGGGTTTTCTCGGATTGCGATGCCTCTCACCCGTTTGACCCAAAAAAGACAAAGTTCGAATGGACCACCGACTGCAAAAGGAGTTTTACCGAACTAAAAGCAAGTTTGACTTCTGCTCCAGTGTTGGCACAACCTATTTCGGGTGAAAGTTTTGTGGTGTATAGTGATGCCTCTAAGAATGGACTTGGGTGTGTGCTAATGCAGAAAGATCGAGTGATTGCGTATGCATCTAGACAGCTGAAGCCATTTGAACAAAGTTACCCGGTACATGATCTTGAGCTTGCAGCTGTAGTCTTTGCTCTAAAGATATGGAGACATTATTTGTACGGTGAAAGGTGTGAAATCTTCACAGATCACAAAAGCCTTAAGTACCTTTTCACCCAGAAAGAATTAAATATGCGTCAATGCAGATGGCTGGAGTTGATGAAGAACTACGGCCTTTCTATCCAGTATCATCCGGGAAAAGCCAATAAAGTTGCCGATGCTTTGAGTCGAAAGACAAGCCATCCGCGTCAACCACCCTTGCAGCGTGATATGGAAGAATTTGATCTCGAGGTGGTTGATTCCATTAATAGCATGCTCGCTAAGTTGGTATTAGATTCCTTCACTAATTGACAAGATTAAAGAGGGTCAAGAAAGAGATGAAACTTTGAAGGAAATTAAGGACAAGTTGAAAACGAAACCATCTGAGAATTTTGAGATCAGAAACGATGATAGCTTGTGGTTTAGAGAACGACTGTGCGTACCCAATGACAATGATATAAAGAATGAACTTCTTCGTGAAGCACACAAATTTCGTTTGTCTATCCATCCTGTAGCCAACAAAATGTACCAAGATCTAAAACAGAGATTCTAGTGGCAGGGCATGAAGAGGCAAATTGCAGAATTTGTAGAGAAATACCTTATTTGTCAGAAAGTGAAAGCAGAACATCAGAAATCCGCAGGTTTATTACAGCCTCTTGAAGTCCCTGAGTGGAAGTGGGACCACATTGCTATGAATTTTGTAACTGACCTACCAAGGACGAAGAACGGACATGACGCCATTTGGGTAGTCGTCGATCGTTTAACAAAATCTGCTCATTTCATGGCTATTACCATCAAATCCTCTATGGAGAAGTTGGCTATGATATATGTTGATCAGATTGTGAGCCTTCATGGAGTACCCATGAGCATTGTATGTGACCGCGACCCTCGCTTTCATCACGATTTTAGACATCTTTTCAAAAAGCGATGGGCACCGAGATACGAATGAGCTCTGTATTTCACCCTCAGACGGATGGTCAATCAGAGAGGACCATCCAAACGCTGGAAGACATGTTGCGAACATGTACACTTGATTTTGGAGGGAGTTGGGGCAAGAATCTCAAATTAGTGGAGTTTTCTTAAAACAACAATTATCATCGATCTATTGGGATGGCTCTGTATGAAGCGTTTTACAGAAGAAAGTGCCGTTCTCCACTTTACTGGGACGAAATCGGAGATAAGGTTTTCACAGGATCTGATCTAGTAGAACAGACTAGAGAGAAAATAATGATCATAAAGCAAAGGTTACAAGCTGCCCAAGATAGAAGTAAGATTTGGACAGACGAGGAACAACGGCCATTGGAATTTCAAGCAGGAGAAAAGGTGTTCTTGAAAGTATCGCCATCAAAAGGAGTTAAGAGGTTTGGTATCAAAGGAAAGTTAAGCCCCAGGTTTATTGGACCATATGAGATTCTTGAAAGAATTGGAGAAGTCGCTTACTGGCTAGCACTATCGCCGTCGCTATCTTAGTTGCACAATGTATTTCATGTATCACAACTTCGTCGGTATGTGCACGAACCTAGTCATATCATCGAGGAGCAGCCCTTGAAAGTTGAGGCCGACGCGATATACGTAGAAGAACCGGAAAGGATTGTTGATCGTAAGGAAAAGACATTAAGGAAACGATCCATACCTATGGTTAAGGTGCAGTGGAAGCACCATTCGATTGATGAAGCTACTTGGGAGACAGAGGAAAACATGAGAAGCTTATACCCGTATAAGGGGGGGAGGATGTTGTACCCAACGAAAAATGACATTGTACTTGAGACTTGTATAAATGAATTAATGAAAAGTTGCATCTTCAAGTACATTTTATCTAGTTTCGTAATTACTTCCTTAATTAGATTTTTGTTAAGGAAAATATGGTATAATCAGTCAAGCATAAATTATGGACCATGTGAAGGAGGCCAATTCACCCCAAGGACCTAAGAGATTTCGGCCACAAGGCTTAAAAAGGGCCTTAGAAGGTTTTTTCAAATTATAACGAGGCTAATCCTAAGGGCCTTCTTAAAACAAGCCCAAATAACAATTAAGGAGTTTTAAGTAGTGGGGTAATTTTCCCCCACCTCTCACAAAAATTGGGCCCCATGAGTCTAAGAGGATTCATGATTTTCCTAATTATATTTTAAATCAAGAAAAAGGAATTAATTAAGAAAAAGGGGGCAACTACCAAATAGCTTTCCATTAAACACACTTGAAAAGTAAATCTAGCATGGTAAAGGCTACAAAATGCCTTAAACCGCCAGATTCCTCTATGGAGTAACCAAGATGCATTTCAAACTTTACCATGGTTACTTTATGTTAACCACAATGCTAAAGTAACTCAAGTTAGCATTAAAATAACCCTAGTTGGATAAAGTAACTCAAGTTAGCAACAAATTAACCTTGGTTGGCTAAAGTAATTCAAGTTAATTAACTCTAAGTAGCCTAACCATGCAAAGGTAACCTCCTTCTTCTCTCTTGCTCCCCAACGGCTACAACACCTAGCCTAGTGAAGAAAATTTCTCCCCAAGAACTCTAGAACACTCTTAATCTCAACCTTCAAGGATTCACAAAGAGAAAAAGGGACAGGACTTTTTCACCATCTCACACGGCCAACTTGAGCCAAGGAAGACCAAAATCTTCAAGCCTCAAGAATCCTCTAGGTAAGTAGAATGTTTAGCTTCTTAGTTACATTACATAATTCATAGAGTGAAGCTCACATTGCTACTTTTTCTTGCTCAAAAACCGTGACCCCCATGGTCACTAGGTTCAAGCTTTCAAGCTCTTAAGTGGTACTAGCTTCTTAGTGGTTTGAACGCCATTCAAGCCTCATCTTGGTAAGTCAATCTAGCCCCCATTTAGCTCTATCTTTAACTTAAGATAATAACTAACATTTGTTCTTTTCCTCCTCCAAAACCGTGGGGTATATGTTGAAGAGGAGGGAGACTTCACTTCATTTCATCCAAATTCCAGGCTAAGGAAAGGTTTGAGCTTGAAGAGGCAAGTACACTATAAATATTCTTGACTTGTATCTGAAAGTATATGCTTGAATGTCTAGCTATTACTAAGATTATCTTAGATGGAAAATGTTGAGCTTGAAGCATGAAAATTTCGGATTCCTTAAGAAAAGTGACTTGCATGTATGAGATTTCTTCAAAGATGGATTCTTTGCCCCTTTGAATATGAATATGATGCATGTCTAAGATGAATGTGGTAAAACTCTCTTCTTTAATATGTAAGGGGGGCGGCTGGATGAAGAGGTTGCGGGTGAATAATATTCTTGTGAAGGAATGTGACTTGTGGGGTAAAGGATGCATATAAGTTGTATGCTTAGATGTTTTATGAATTAGGTGTAAAATGTTCATTAAGAAAATGAAATATAAGCCCTTGCATGTGTATGAAACTGGCTGTTTTGGGGGTATGAGACATACAAATTAGATGTGCCGTGAATAGACTTTATTTTGTACAACATGTGCAAGATCAAGGTGTGCTATGTATAACCTTCAAAACCATTTTTGAAGTGGTTCGTATGTGACCTTTAGAATGTATTAGGATCCGTAATGTTTGTGTTAAAAAGTGTATTTGATGGTTAATGAGCCATTTTTGAAGAATAACTTAAGTTGGAACACTTTTAGTAAGTAAAGTGACAAAAAGGGAAAAATCAATGGAACAGGACAGATTCATGTGACGTTTTGTGTGACCTGAAAAGGATCTTAGAAGTATTCAATTAAGCTAATTTTTGGCATGACATTAGCCCTATGTATGTAGTAAATATGAGAGTTAGAATTTTTGTAAAAGAACTTATGGTTTGTCCTTAATGGAATTTTTAGTAAAACTGGTCAAGCTGAAATTACTGGACTGGACAGAATTTAAGTGACGTGTTGACTGACCCAAAAATGGACTTTAGAAATATGAAAATGAGCTGATTTTTTGGTAGGATGCTAGCCTTATGTGTTTACTAAGTCTATGAGTTGGAATTTTCGAGAAAGAACTTACGGTTTGGTCACAATAAAATTTGTAGTAAAACTGGCCACTCCAGAATCAGCATGTATCCGTTTTGGGTAAGTAAATAAATGACCCCTTTAAAGTTATTATAATTCTTTGAAATTTTTATGGTAATTACTTAGGACATAGGTGAGCATATCCATGTAAATCAATTAGTTTGGAATTATTATTTTAAGGGGTAACTACCAAAGTTAAGTTGGTATTACTAATCTGGAAAATTGGGCAGAATTGCTGAATTGGTTGTGAGGCTTTAATCTTGTGGGCTTAGACTTATTTGTATGGTTTGGGCTTATGAGCAATAATTGCTGCTGTGTCTGCAGTATTTTCCTGGTGTTGGCTCAAATTAAATGAGACTTAATGGGCTTAAAAGAAAGGTAAAAGAAGGGTACTGCACTGCTGAATTCAGCAGTACCCTGTTTGGTAATTTAACGATTTGAAGGTTTTCTACGTCTTGACTCGTTACGTAATTTTTATGACAAGTAGACAAGATACCCTTATGCATACGTATGTCATGAGATCATGAAAATGGGTCGAATTATGAGGTTTTGAAGCCGCGCAAAGAGAACGTTAATTCTGGAAATTTTTCTAGCTTAATGAATAAGACAATACCTGTATGTATGTGACGCATTTGGTCGCGAATTGCATAATGCACGACATACATTGCATCATCGTCATTTACATGATTTATGAAACTGATTTTATGACAAAGAATGATGGAAAAGCGTTTTCTTAAACGAAAAGATTCCGTTTTGAAAAGAACGCTTTACATTGGTACCATTTATTTCTGGCCAGCTTAACCCGCTCCAGATCCGGGGTTAATTGATCTGATGATTATGATCGTTCAGGCCCAGAGAGAATAGACCTGATTATGATGATTATGAACGTACAGGCCCAGAGAGAATAGACCTTATTGTGATGATTATGACCGTACAGGCCCGGAGAGAATAGACCTGATTATGACGATGAAGACCGTACAGGCCCCGAGAGAATAGACCTGATGACTATGATTGATGATATGACTGTTTTCGGATCCGGAAATAATAGATTCGAAGGGAAGAATATGACAGCCTCAGATCCGGATAGAATAGATCTGAACACTCTCTTGTTTTTATTGACCATGATGTTTTGAAAGAAAGAAAAGAAAGAATTTATCCTCATATTTATCACGATGCATCACATGTGCATATTCATGCATGTTGCATTTAATGGTTAGTCGAATATTTGGTACACTGTTACTTAGGCTAAGATGTTATGACTTGATATCTCCTAAGTTATGATTTTTAATAAGTTATGAGCTTGTTACTTACGAATATTGGATGGAAGGTCAGGTATGTTACTAAACCAAAATTCTTGGGGTTTGGTTCTTGTGTTTACTTTCCATTTAATTCATGATTATTTATGGTTACTTGCTGGTGACGTTGTCACCCTCACCCCTTATTTTTCCTCCCAGAACCCGCAGGAAATAGGGTCAAATGGATCGAGGACGAGCCTAGGGTTCCTTATCCGTAGAAGAGCGAAAGGAGGATGACTTAAGGGTTTTTGTCGTGATGGTCATGATTGATGAACTTTTTATGAACTTATGTTGGAAACATTGACTTTCGGATTTTTACATTTGTGAACATGTTTGTAAGACTTATGATGGATGTTTAGACGCTTTATTTTAAAAGTTTTTATACTGCCTCAGTTTCGCTTACTTGTTGATGTGTAAGCATGAAGGTCCACATATTTTGTTATGGACTAAGACATGCTATGGATTGACGCATGGTACTCTCTGTAGTGAAGTACGGCGGGCGCACCGTATCTGGCTAGGCCAGGGTGCGGGGCGCTACACATGGTAACCATTTTTGTTTGAAAGTTATTCTCTCCTTTCTTTTGTCTAACTTTGTCAAGAATCTTTCACTCCGTTGTAATTCTGGCCATATGTGTTGATTTGGTTTAGGCCTGTTTGCTTGTAGCAAGAACTTTCAGTCCTCGGTTGGTTCAAGTGTGGGCAGGTTTTTGAAGTTTTTAAGATAGGTAAAACACGTTTGGCCAATAATATGCCCGGTAGTCGCATATACAAACAAGCAAATGTACACAAAGCCTTAAAGTAAACTAAGAGCTTCGAAAACGAAAAGATGAATAAATAGACTTCGGTAGCAATTTAAGCAATGGACTATAATTTTAAGTAAAGGCTGATAAGAACTTCTATACAATGCTCTTGAGTCCAAGAAAGCCCATAACCAATTCGAAATCAAGTCCAAGGTACTTGTGAATGTTCAGCATGTGGTAACCGGATACTTGTAAGGGTGTTATCTCCTCTAACTTTATATCATCAAGTTATGCAAAAATGGTCCAGCAAAATCTTGAAGCATTTAACGTGTATTTGATACAAGTCTTGATAAATCTTTCAGACTTGAGATAAAGAAAACAATATTATTTGTTTTTAATTTTAACACAACTTTTAAATGATGGTTATACGTTTAGAAGCTAGGAAGGAAGATAACTTTCTGTTTTTGTGATTTTTTGATAGAAAAACCGAAATGAAGACTCAACAAAGATATTCAATCTCCTTAAGGGCAGATTGAATGACACCAGAGATGAGAACAAGAAGAAGAAATGAAAATTGGACAGAATTTAAAGATAGGTGAGTTAAAGTGTAACCTTCTCTCTGATACTAATTGATACATGAATTGTGCACGAAGATGGACCTTCTTTTAACTCAACACAACCTCCCAATCAACTTGGATGAAAAGTACAATGGAATTGAATCCACCTTGCTCAAGCTGGACTTTTTTGGCAGTGTGGTTTAATGAGTCTCTCCATAAATGAGTTCAAATGTTGCAAAGCAAGAATTAACCCTCTTAGACATTGTTCCTCCCAAGTATGAGGAAAATACATCCAGGATAGCTCAAGTCTTGAATGGAGCCTGGCCTAGATTCAAGGATAAACAAAAACACAAGGTTCAATAGCTCTCGGCTGAAAGTGTGTTTCATATATATTGTGAGTTTTACAATGGGATAACCCCCTTATTTATAAGCCTTATCTATATTAAACTATTATAGTTTACCCATCGTGGTCCTTCAACTAGTTAACCCATTGTCGTCCTGGAACAAAAGTTTGTGGAACAACTTGCACTTCAAATCTGCAAATTCAATTTCGCCACGTCCAGGGCGCTTAGAACTTAAGCGACATGTTTAGACTCTATCCTATCTTTCTTAATGATGTGCCACAAGGGCCTATGACAAGAAGAAAGGCCAAACAACTAGGATACGACGTTGGCACCTTCTTCTATAAGCATGTCCAAGATGAACCCTCTACACAATAGATTTATCTTCTTGAACCCGCCCATTTAGGAGTTTTACATTCATGCATGATGATTCTTTGTTTTAATGTTACAAACAAAATGTAAGGGTTGAGGGGAAGGGTTGGATAGTCATTGCATGAATAGAGGAGCTTTTGTGTATTCTCTTGTTTAGGGACAATTTCATCATTTCATTCATTGTTAGGTATTTCACTTGCATTTCATACATTTTATTGTCTTTGATGAGAATGATGTTTGGCGGTGTCTTTAGTTTGAAGGGAGCTTGATATGAATCCTCACGCAAGCTTGGATTTTTTTCCTTCAAACCTTTACCTTCAAGGGTTGGCACAAAGGACAACCTCACTCCTTGCTTCCTTAAAGGTTACGGCTGGATGAGCTCGTCAAGTTCCGTTTTAAAGCATTTCATTCCCCATATGGTACTAATGAAGATGTAGTTATCCAAAAAGGTTGAGTCATCTATGCTCCCCTAATTTAACTTGAGAACTTTAGGGAAAGGGAGTCACATTTTAAGACTCGTCATCCATGCGTACGACGTGAGATAAAAATAAAAGAAAGCAAAAGAAAAGAAAAAACTAACAGAAAGATAAAACAAACGTTAGACGTAGTGAAAATCAAGTGTATATCTCTTTTTCCCTCACTCTTTTCTCTCGATATTTTCTCACACTCACACTTTGTCTCTCGGCTCAATCTGGGGTTAGAATCACTAAAGTAAGCAGCACTTCTTGGAGGTAATGCCAAGACACCAAAACAGTCCTAATCAATTTCTTAAACGTCTTCAATCAACTCCAACCTTTTGCCAAACTAAAAGCAACACAAGGAAGAACAAATTTGGACACAAACTCTAAGATTCAAAGATATGAGAAACCAAAAGTGATGATATGAACTGAGCCAAAGATAAACTATGGGTTGCCTTGGGCAATCTTTAGTTAATCTTAGACTGTGCCTATTTAATTCATTTAATGTCCAATCAAGTTTTTAATCCAATTGTGTTCAAGCCTTATGGTATGTATTAAGTCTGTTTGAGGTTAATGTAGGGGTCTTTTAAGGTGTAGGCCCCGGCTTTTAATTCAAGAACAATATGAGCACAAGTCTTCAACTTTCATTTTACTTAGCATCTCTTGCCCTTCCTGAATCCTTTTCTATCTTTTTTGCCTATTCTTTTATGTTTTTACACGAAACTATTTTTTACTAAGGGCAAAATGGTAATTTCACACTGCCTAGGTTTTTTTTTGCAACCCTTGTGTGCTTAGACAGTCTTCAATCAATCAGTCCTTATGCCTTCTTGAATATGTTGATTAGGCTCTTGAATTTATGTGAAATGGTCCTGAATGCTGTGGTTTTAGGGTGTAGGTTTAGGGTTTTCTTGTGTAGTTTATGGTTTATGGTAATGGCTAGGATTAATTAGGGTATTGGGGTTGATAGCCATATGGGGTATGGACTGTTTAGGGTCAGGGGTTTAGTTTTATGGTGAGGGTTTTGATAATTAGTTTTAGGGTATTGGGTTGTGAGTGGCGGCTAGGGTTTGTGGGAGTTAAGTTTTTGGTGTCTTGAGAGGGAGTAAGGCGGGGAGGTTTATGGTGCATGTAGGTGATGAGCCCCAACTGTAGGACTTGGAAGGCGCCACTAGAAATGGGGGTTGAATAGTGGGTGCGGAAAATTTGGTTTTTAAAGATGTTTTATCTAAAAACCCAACTTCTGAAAACAGTTTCTGTTTTCATGACCTGTTTTGCGACATTTGAAAAACTAGGTTACATGCCTTCAAAAATTCTGAAATTTGGAGATGTTGTAGTCTTAGATGTTCGGAGTATCTCCTAAAAATTTCAGATCAAAATTCAACCTCTAACCCTTTTAAAAATCATTGGTGGTCAGATTGCGCAAATCTGCCAGAAACGGTAGTCTGATTTAAAAATTTTATTTCGATTAAACCGTGGCTCCAAATGGTCTGAAACTTTGATGACAAACCCCTTACTATGTGTATTTAATTGATTTGAAACAGTTTTAAAAAATTTCTTTGGGAAGATAGTCAAATACGTTCAAAGTCTCAACCTTTGCAAGTCTGAAAATCAGACTACACTAGTCTAAGAACTATTGACGTTTGAATGACTTATACTTATCCAAAAGGGTTGCAACTTATGCCAAATGAAACTTAAAAAGTGTGGCTATGTTTCGGGAAAGTTTCGTGATTTTTGAAATTCTTTCGGTATTTTTACGATCGTGATGAAAATAATGCATAGTGCAGGAAACTGAAAGTAAAGTGCTGAAAAGTAGAGAACACAAGGAATTTTATACTGGTTCGGTTAAATCAACCTACTCCAGTCTTCGAGGACACCTTCCTCGGTTATCACTAAATAAAATAACACCTTACACACAGGGTTGATGGAGTTATACACCAACTCCAACCCTTTACAAACCTTACAAGCAATCACAATGATCACGAACACCACCACCGAACGGATGAAGGTTTGATCACACCTTGATCAACCTTTTACATATTAGGCGTGTATGGTGGTTTATATGAAGCCTATAAAATATGTATGAATATGAATACAATAGGCTTTGAAAGAGAAAAAGAAAGAAAGAAGTGTGGAAGAAGAGTATAGAAACGTTTTTGCTCTCTTGAACTTGTAAGACTTGTCTTGTGTTTGATTTGCTCTTCTTCACTTCCGTTTATGACAAGATGGCCGCCCACCCTAGGGCTTATCTTCCCCTTGGAAATTCTCTTTTAAGTCATTGGAAGAATGCCTTGTATAATTGTGACATCAACTTGCTTACTTGGCAACACTTCATTGGATGATCATCTTGGCCTTGCTTGGCACTCCTTGATTGGATGAGATTTGTCATCATTTGATGACTGTACAAATCTGAACATTACACTTAAAACATGTGCCAAAATCAAGTTCAAAACATTTCCAAAAATCATACCATTAATCCCCTTAAATTTGGAAGTAAAATAGTCTCATTTCAGGACAAGAAATTCGGCCAACTCATTCTACACATGCTGAAATTTTCAGCATGTGTGATATTTCAAATATCTTCAAATTATTTCCATAATATCATCAAATCAATCCATTGAAATTTAAGAGGCAAATATATCACCATTAATCACAAAAAATCGGCCAACCTAATTTACACATGCTGAATTTTCAGCAGGTGTCACATATGTGACATAGTTTGAAACATTACCTTGTGTAGCTCCTTCCTTTATG
The DNA here is from genome assembly GCA_036186865.1 of Eustoma russellianum. Lineage (NCBI taxonomy): Eukaryota > Viridiplantae > Streptophyta > Magnoliopsida > Gentianales > Gentianaceae > Eustoma > Eustoma russellianum. The sequence continues at coordinate 9,740,608 of AP025053.1, forward strand.
TCACTAACCTTGTATACTCCATTCTTGACCAATCAAGATGCCAACTAAGCTCCACATAGGTTCCATCAAGGCTGAGCTAGGCGTGTGACAAAGCTTGAACACGTGCTGAATTTATTTTTGATAACTTTGTAAAATAGTGCACAATAATTATACACATATGGTATATTCCAATCAGCCCTAAATTGATTTTTCTAGAACACTTTAGTATGTATTGAATATGTAAAAAGTGTCTAGATACATGTTATATGTCATGCCAAAAAAATATCCCATGTGTCGTGCTCGTAGAAAATCGAATATTCGACTTTTGTCGATTACGCGATTTTTCTCTGATTAAATTCCAACTTTTTGCACATGTTAGATATATTATATCACACATAATATATATATATATATATATATAATAACTTGAATATTCAGCTCTAAAGGCTGAAGTAAGTGGTGCCCCGTGTGCTAAAAATGTTGAATTTGAAATCTCCACAATTTGGCCTTAATTGGGGGTAATTTGGGTGTGCCAACATGGAATGATTTTATGGCTGAGTATATCATGTAAGCCACAAAATTTGTGGCCATGTTTTAAGTGTAGGGGATGGCCATCTATATATGGCAAGTACGTGACACGTTAGTGAAGTTTCGGTAGTCATCCGATACGACAATTTTTGGTTTAGAACCTTGTAACGTGTCGTAATAATTTTGTCATCACCATGACTTATATCATATGATATAAGACCTGAATATACTCAAAAATATGAGGTAAGTATAGTGGTGTGACGTTAACGTACGTTCGTAAAATATATAACGTGTCAGTAGTACATTAGAATATATGCGTATAGTGCCTTTTCAAATATCAATATCAATATCAATCGAACCCAGTATTTCCCAACGACAGCAAAAACTATCGCTAGAGTCTAGGGAGGGTAGATGGCAGGCAAACAATACCTCTATCCCAAGGGATAGAGAGTTTGCTTCCAGTGAGACCCCTGGCTCTGTATGTACCTGCATACACGGCACAATGATACGGATATGATGTGCTATTGTGTTAGTGAGGTAATTCAGGAAATACAAAGAGGAGGCTGCCGAAATTACAATATTCCTAACGTGCATATGTACATATAATATAAAACAACGGCAGAACATAAACAAACAAATGCAAAGTCAACTTAAACATATACAAAAGTCTTCTGCTATTAAAATAGTCATAATAGTACGCATTCACAAATAATTGAAAGAAAAAGACCAAAACAAGATATGCAAAGTCAAACTAAAGTGCAAATACTATCTAATCTTCAATTTGTTGCCTTCATTGCCTTTTCCAAATATATTTTCATTTGATGAACTACTTAGTAAATTAAACTAAGTACTTTACTATATGGCACCCGAAAATAGTTCAAACACGACAAATGTTTGTCATTTGACGTAAGCTTTAAAGCTTCATGGCCTGTTAGTACGGCAACATTATATATAAAGTATATAAGGCATGTTTGTTGCGAAAACGTGTCAAGTCATAAAACGTGTCATATATTTCTTTTGTACACGTTATTTAAATCATGTATTTTTGTAATCACTCAAACCCTTTTTTCTCAACAATCTCCCCCTTTTGATGATTTACAAAATAATCGTAGTACATGATTTAAATTTGATCTCGCCCCCTCTAATCGTGCACAAATTCAAATTTCGAATTTCAAATTTTGATTTTTCTCCCCCTTGATTTGTGCAATCAATCTCTGTCTCTCCCCCTGAAATCATGCACTCTCTCCTCCTTTATTTTGGAAAGACGATCAAAAGTGCATGTAAATATCGAAAGAAATATCAAATCAAATCAGCAGAAATCATGCCTAATTTAGAATGGAGATTTTCGTACGTGGCTTGATTTAGTGCCTTAGTGAATATGTCAGCTACTTATGCCTCAGTGTGTACATGATCTATGATAATATCACCATTATTTACTTGATCACGAAGGAAGTGACATCGTACTTCTGTATGTTTGGCCTTAGAGTGTAGCACGGGGTTCTTAGACCAGTTTATGGCACTCATACTATCATAATAGATAGAAATACGATTTACCGTGATACCAAAATCAGAAAGTTGTTGTTTTAACCATAGTAATTGTGTGCAACAAAGACTAAGTGCCATGTATTCAGCTTCGGTAGTGGATAAGGCTACACTTGCTTGCTTTTTAGAAAACTATGAAATTAGTGAATTTCCTATAAATTGACAAGTGCCACTTGTGCTTTTTCTATCTATTTTACATCCACCATAATCCGGGTCGGTATAAGTGATGCAAGCACGGGTAGGATCCCACTCTTTTATCCAAGCTTCTCCTCCAACAATGGGTTAGGCACAAAGGGGCCAAGCTCCTCCTTGCTTCCAATGTCTTTAGATAGGCTGAAATGAGCAACCAAGCCTTGAAGAATGGTGTGGACTAGGCAAATGATAATCACCCTCCTAGACAGCATTCATCTTGTCTTGGCAATCACCATCAAGCATGCTCAAACTTTGAAGGTTTTTAGACTTGATTTTTAGTGAGAAATCAAGAAAACAAAGATGCCTTCTAAGGAGAAAAGCAACAGAATTTTTATTCTTCAACCAAGCTGAATGAAAAATTGGTTTACATGGCTTAAATAAGGATAAAACTCATCCTAACACTTACCCTAGTAAAAAGTACAATAAAGCACAAATATTCTGGTCTTAAGGCCAGACCAAAACGTTTGGAATAGTTCAATTGGCTTAAAGAGGTCAAACTCCAAGAATAAACAAGGGTGCTGGATTTTAGGTTGAACTGGTGCCTCTGGTTGACTCGCCTTTTTCCACGGATATAATCAGAATTTGAAGAAGTGTCCTTCTGAAGAAATTTACTTCACGTGTTCATCTTGAATTTTGGCTTTTGAATGACCCGTTTTGGAGTTCCCATGACTGAGTTACGCGCCCTCAAATTTCAAGCAATATTCAGGTGGCTGGATTTTAGGCAGAAATGGTGCCCTTAGTTGACTGGACTTTTCCCGCCGATGCCAGTCGAATTTGAAGACGAGTCCTTGTAAAATTTAGTTCACATCCTGAACTTGACTTTTGGCTTTTGAATGACCTAATTTGAAGTTTGTATGAATGAGTTACACGTCCACAAAACTCAAGTAAATTCTAGCTCTTTTCAGCATGCTTGGTCTAGACTTCAACACACGTTTTGGCAACTCCAACAGCCCCTACTAAGCAAACAAAGACATAACAAGCATCAAACAAGTAAAGAAAAAGATAATAAACAAAAATACAAGAAACCCAAGGAAGATAAAATGTTTATTGAGCTGGTTCGATGAAATGAACCCAATGAACTTCAGGTTCATCTTGTACATGTCTTAACAAGAAGCTTCCAACTTCAAAACCGAGTTGTTTTGCTTTACTTCTTGTTATAGGACCTTTAGGTGGCGCATCCTCATGACCTTGGACCGCATCAATCCCCCCCTCCTCAAAAGGATTCGTCCTCGAATCAATATGATCGTCATTGAAGGGGGTAAGGTCAGCAACATTAAATGTAGAGGAAACGGAACCATACCTGTCCGGAAGATCAAGAACATAAGCGTTCGTACCGATTCGTTCAAGGACCCTAAATGGACCATCTCCTCTTGGCATCAATTTAGATCTCCGCTCTTTAGGAAACCTTTCCTTCCGGAGGTGCAACCAAACTAGATCCCATGGCTCAAAGGAAATCTGCCTACGATGTTTATTAGCCCTCCTTGCATAAGCTTTGTTCTTTTCTTCTAATTGGGATTTAACTTTTTCATGCAATTTTTTTATCATGTCAGCTTTTTGTTTACCATCAAGACTAGCTCGTTCATGCACGGGAATGGGGATCAAATCAAGGGGTGATAAAGGATTAAATCCATATACAACCTCAAAAGGACTATGCAATGTACCATGATGAACACTTCAATTGTATGCAAACTCTATGAATGGTAAACAATCCTCCCAATTTTTTAAATGCTTCTGAATGATGACACGCAAGAGTTGAGACAAAGTTCTATTAACAACCTCAGTTTGGTCGTCGGTTTGTGGGTGCACAGTGGTGGAAAATAACAATCTAGTACCTAGCTTTCCCCATAAGACACGCCAGAAGTGGCTAAGGAACTTAGTGTCTCGATCACTCACTATGGTCCTAGGCATGCCATGCAACCTAACAACTTCCCTAAAGAACAAATCAGCTATGTGAGTGGCATCATCAACTTTTTTACATGCAATGAAATGAGCCATCTTAGAGAATCTATCAACTACAACAAACACACTATCCCTCCCAGCTCGAGACCTAGGGAGGCCTAAGACAAAGTCCATAGAAATGTCTAACCAATGTGATTCAGGGACAGGCAAAGGCGTGTAGAGTCCATGTGGTTGGGACTTAGATTTGGCTTGTTTGCAATTGATGCAGTTGCTACATGTTTTCTCAACATCCACACGCATGTGTGGCCAGTAAAAATGCTCCTTTAGGGTCTCCAAGGTTTTGAACACTTCAAAGTGCCCCATCAACCCTCCTCCATGTGCCTCTTTTACTAATAACTCTCTCATGGAACACTGTGGCACGCATAACTTTTGTTCCTTAAACAGATACCCCTCATGCAAATAGAACTTTCCAAAGGGCACCTCCTGGCATGCCTCAAAGATAGTGCCAAAGTCATGATCATTAGCATACATCCCCTTAAGAGATTCAAAGCCTAGCGATTGGGAAGATAACTTGGTAACTCAGGCGTACCTCCTAGAGAGGGCATCAGCAACGATGTTATCTTTACCTTTCTTGTACTTAATCACATAAGGAAACTGCTCTATGAATTCTACCCATTTGGCATGTCTCTTATTTAACTTACCTTGCCCTTTAAGATACTTTAAGCTCTCATGGTCCGTATGAATGACAAACTCCTTAGGTTGAAGGTAGTGTTGCCAAGTCTTGAGGGATCTTACAAGAGCATAAAGTTCTTTGTCATAAGTGGAATAGTTCAAGGAAGCTCCCTTTAATTTTTCGCTAAAATAGGCTACGGGCTTCTTAGCTTGGGTCAAAACGGCACCTATGCCCACTCCACTCGCATCACACTCAATCTCAAAGGTTTCATCAAAGTTAGGTAACCTAAGTATGGGTGCAGTGATCAGCCTTCTCTTCAACTCCTCGAATGCCTTTTGTTGTGACTCTCCCCACTTGAATGGCATATCTTTCTTCACAATTTCATTTAAAGGGGCAGCTATAGAAGAAAAGTCCTTTACAAATCTCCTAAAAAAACTAGCTAACCCATGAAGCTCCTTACTTCTCCTACGTTCTTAGGAGTAGGCCATTCAGTGATCGATCTTACTATCTCCTCATCCATCTCTATTCCCTCAGATGTGATCACAAATCCTAGGAATACAACCCTTTCTAAGCAAAATGAACACTTCTTAAGATTGGCATAGATTTGTTCCTTCTTAAGCTTCTCGAACACAGCTCTAATGTGGTCTAGGTGATCTTCAAATGTTTTGGAATAGATTAGGATATCATCAAAGTACACGACAACAAACTTTCCGATAAAGGCTCTCAAGACTTCATTCATCAACCGCATAAAAGTGCTAGGGGCGTTGGTTAGACCAAAAGGCATCACCAACCACTCATAGAGTCCAAATTTGGTCTTGAATGCAGTCTTCCATTCATCCCCCTCCTTAATCCTTACCTGGAAGTATCCACTTTTAAGATCCACCTTGGTGAAGTACTTAGATCCAAACAACATACCTAGCATATCATCCAATCTAGGTATGGGGTACCTATACTTCACAGTGATCTTGTTGATGGCTCGACAGTCAGTGCACATTCTCCAGGTGCCATCTTTCTTAGGGACAACTGTGACAGGAACATCGCAAGGGCTCATGCTTTCCCTAACCTTCCCTTTGGCTAAAAGCTCTTCAACTTGCCTTTGAATTTCCTTGCTCTCTTCAGGGTTAGCCCGATATGCTGGCCTATTTGGAAGGATGGCGCCAGGGATGAAGTCTATTTGGTGTTCTATGCCTCTTAAAGGGGGTAGTCCTGAAGGTTCTTCTGTAGGAAACAGAATGGAGTATTCCTCAATCAAGGATGCTACTTCACTAGGTAATGTGGGTGGTAAATCAGCTCTTGAAACCATACATTCCTTGTATATAAGGATGTATACGGTCTTGTGGGCACTAATGGCATGGGTCACCTCACTTTGCTTGGCGTAAAATGCGCATGTTTTCCTAGGTTCAGTCATTCCTTGAGGGACTATCTCCTTTCCTTTAGGATCTTGTCTTTTTTTGTCCCCTTTCATTCCTTCCAAGAACTTCTTATCAGCCTCTTTTTCCCTAGGATCACTTCTAGATCTATGCATCCTTGCCTGATCCTCTTGAACCTTATGGGGTGGTGATGAGCCCCAGCCAAGCCAAGAAGAACCAACCGCCGCGGGAGGTACGCCAATGCAAGACAAAGGCCCTATAACAAGAAGCATGGCCAATAAATTAATGCATGAAGTTGGAACCTTCCTTTACAAGCATGTTGAGGATGAACCAAGTCAAGATAGCCTACATTGGATCCATTTGCTACAAGCTTTAACTTAGTTTTTGAATCATGTTGTAATATGTTAGTTAGTCTTGTGTGTATTGTTCATATTGTTGAGTGTCTTGTTGTAAACTAACCAAGACATGTCCTAGTATGTTGCATATGTTGTTTGGTGTGTGTTTGAGTTGTTTTTAGGTCAAGGAAGAATGATTGAACAAAGGCCAAACGTTCAAACACCAAGTTGAGTTGAAAGGGCAAGCTGGCAGGATGATACCTTCTTAGTATTTCAGCCATAACTCATCAACCACAACTTCAATTGACGTGATTCCAGTTGTAGGTGAAATCTAACAGGATAAGCTACAATTTTGATGTTCATCACTTTCCCAAAAAAGGTCTGCATCAAGCTACACAATCGTTGCAACAAGCTGGCTGCTTAGTCACTGCTTCCAAAGGTCAACATCTGCAAGTAGGTCAACTTCAAACGGGCATAACTCACTCATCCCAGATCCAAACGACGTCATTCTGGTGTCTAAACACATCTACAGAGAAGGATCTACAATTCTTATTTGAAGTAGAATCGCTAAATCGGTCTGGAAGGTTATGTTATAATTCAAAACCGAAAACTGCTCAAAAACTTGACAGATTTCAGTTTCTTGACTTTTCAAGAAGCCTTTTCAACCAATCAGCTGCAAGGGGCCACTCCAACTCATCAAGGACATCCTATATAATATTCCAAAGCAAGGAGAAGCTGGTCCAATCAAAATTCAAAGGCAAAATCAACTTGCAACCAAAAGGGAGTTTCAGCCGAAAGACAATTGCTCAAGTCATCAAAAGTTTTCCAAGTTGCACTTTGTTTAACTTTCTTTCTTTGCTCCTATTGGACCCCTAACGTTTTGTGTCTTTCTTAGAAGTCTTGTTTAGCTTATTTAAAGTAGCTAAAAACGTTTGTAAATGGCAGAATTCCAATAAACAACAAAACAGCAACTTTACACCAAAAAACTGTTTTCAGTTTTTCCATTTGAATCATTTGATTCCCTTCAAGTTTTTGAATCATAACTTGATTGTATTGCTTCTATAGCTTGGGATGGATATTGTTTGGAAGGGTTTAGGCTTGTCCAAATAAGTTGAGATCATTTGCTGAAGCTGATTCATCTTCTCGTCTGAATTCTGGATGATTGAGTTGCTTGGTGTTCTTGGAATATTCTGCATCTTCTTCCATGGTTCCAGCTGAGTTTATTGAGTTGAAGAAAGGTCCTAAATAGCTGAGTGATTGTGCATCAAGTGGTATCAGAGCTCTGGGCTTCCGGTCAGGCCGTCCCTCGTGGGGTTAGGCAGATCGCCGACTGAGGCAGTCAGGTCCTGAAGAGGGTGGGAAGGTGGCCAATGTGCTGTTGTCCCACACCGGCTGCGGAGTACATCCTGGGCTGAATATAAGGTTGGGTTCAAACCTTCCCTTACAAGCTAGCTTTTGAGGCGAAGTTAGGGGTCTAAAACCTTATCATTTGGTATCAGAGCCATAAGGTGTTCCTCAACTCAAATATCGTGTGTTTCTATTTACTGTTTTTGGTTTTAGTAGTCCATTTGCAATCTGCTTGTGTTGTGTTGTTGCTGCACGTTTGTTTTGATATTCCAGCACCTAAACTTGGTTCAAACATACCTTTAAGGTGTTAGAAATGTCGTGTTAATGTTAGTTTGAACATTTGTTAATTGCATACAAATCAGAAAACAAAAAACAGTAGCTAGTTCAAGTGTCATATTTCAGTTTTCAATTCTGTTTGTGTTTGTATGTTTCACGTTTTTCCTTGTACTTCCAGCACCTAAATTTCGTCCAAAACAGTAGTTTAAGATGTTAGATTAAGATGTGTAACACTTGTTTAGATGTTTGTTAAGTCATTAAATCCAGAAAACCCAAAAACACCTAGTTTTCCATCCATTCTGTTTTTCCAGCTTTTGTGTAGTAGTTTGAGTCTTGTTCTCTTGCGATTTTCTCCTAACAACCTGGGCATGAAACTTGATAAATCACCTACTAAACCTTTGATCATGATGTGCTAAATTTGGTTTGGTGATTTGGTATTGTTTGGTCTAAGAAAAAGCAAGAAATCTGCCCAAGTGTCCTGTTGGCCCGCCAGCGAGCAATCTGAATTAGGAGCTGTTTTCATTGAGTTTTTCTTATCAAACTTTGCTCAAACTTTGCATGATCATCAATAACATACTAAAATATAATGTGTTAGAGTTTGTTTGACGTTGGATGTGGTTTGGCATAAGAAACAAGCAAGTGAAAAACAACCGGGTAGAACCTGTTTTCAACCGTGTGCTATTAAGACTTGTCATAGTTTAAAAACTTGTTTTAGTTAATGTTTTGCTTGAGGTTTCAGGTCATAAACGTGTTTAGGCAAGTGTTTAAATATATTATGTTGTAGTTTGTTTAGTTTTGTCAGTTAATTAAAACTAGAAAATCGAAGAAGTGTATGCGTGTATCTTTGTTGCAAGCCGTGTCCTAGTTAACTTAGTTCTTTTTTTTCCTTGATTGAAATCATCAACCATTAGTCTAAGATATGTTTGTATGTCTTGCATTCATGTTGTTTTAAAGTGGTAAAACCGAAAATCACAAAGGAACTTAACGTTAGTAGGCTGTTTAATCAAAGCATAGGAATAGCTAGTTACACAAATAGCTGTTGCTTATCCTTTATTTAAGACATATCAAACTAGTGTAGTACCTTTTGTATGATACATTTTACATTATTTTTAGGCATATGAATTGAAAAAAAAAGACTTGCATGCAAACCGTGGCTTAGGAGTATACATTGATTGATTACAAGCATATTGGTTCATACTTAAACGTTGACTGAATATTCACCTTTACTTTGTGTTGGTTTAAATTGATTAAAGACTTTGTTGGACTTAGGTTCTCATTTAAAATCAGTCTTTCCATATTTTAGCCCACATTGTTATATTGCCAACCCGAACGAATCATCTTGTTGTCATTACACTTTCTGAACTTGCATTGAACTTTATACATTCTTGGTTGTTATATTTGTGAACTTGAAACATTGCAACAAACTATTTCTAGCATGATTCACGCTTTTGCCCACATGAAAAGTGAAATTGAAGATCTTAAAAATAATTCTCGAGCTCCCAAGGGAGAAAGTGCTAGTCAAGGTCGAAGAGAACCTCCAAGTGTACCTTTTAACGAAGGAACATCTTTTGGTGGTGAATCTTGGACTGAACAACGTGGAAACATGTCTCACAGAGGACGTGGTAGGAGTCGTGGTCTAAATGGTGGTCGTAGGAACATTTCATTTGAGGATAGATTTGATGATCCCTCTGATTATAATGACTGTTATCAGGAAGAGAGGTATTATAACAACGGGTTTAAAAGAACTGAACCCCATGAAGAGGAATTTATTACAACTAAATTGAATATACCTCCCTTCCAAGGGAAAAGTGACGCTGAAGCATACTTGCAATGGGAACTTAAGGTAGATCATATGTATTCTTGTACTAATTATTCTGAGTTGGCCAAAGTTCGGTATGCTACTTTTGAGTTTGTAGATTATGCTTTACTTTGGTGGGAACATCTACAAAATGCAAGAAGACGCGCTAGGCAACCTCCTATTGTCACATGGGCAGAACTGAAGCAAGAAATGAGGAAGAGGTTCATATCACAGTCCTATGAAAGAAGTGTCTACCAAAAGCTGCAACAAATCTCTCAAGGTAACAAAACTGTTGATGAATATTATAAAGAGTTAGAACATTTGCTTATAAGGACAAACATAGAAGAAGCTGAGGAGGCCACGATGGCAAGGTTCTTAGCTGGCCTTAACAAAGAAATTGCATTCAAAGTGGAACTCACACCCTACTCAGATTTGGCTTCTATGGTTCACACTGCTGAGAAAGTGGAAAGGCAACTTAAGGTGCGTACCTCTATCCCTTCTTTTTGGCCTAATCCTTCAAACTTTTCCAAGGTACAGCCTAGGACAAGTTTCAGATCTCCACAGAGTCAAGGCCGTGGATTTCAAGGGAAGGCTCCACAAAGCTTTCCAAAACGTCCCACAACAAACAACTCTCCAATCGTGGACAAAGGCAAAGCAAAGGTGGAAGGTACTATTTCTAACACTAGATTCCGTGATATTCAATGTTTTAAATGCTTAGGTAAAGGACACTTTGCAAATCAATGCCCAAACCCTAAACGCATCATGTTCATTGAGGAGTCTAATGAGTACTATTTTGAGGACGAATTGGAGGAGAATGAAGAAGTTGAGAAAACGTGTGAGGAAGAGGAAGAAACAGTTGATGAGAGTAATGAATGTGAAAATAAAGAGTTCTTAGTTGTAAACGTGCTTTAAATGTTCAAGTCAAAATGGAAGAACAAGATTTGCAAAGAGAAAACATTTTTCACATTCATTGCATGGTTAGAGGCAAAGTGTGTACACTCATCATTGATTCTGGTTCATGTACAAACGTTGCAAGCATTGAAATTGTTAGGAAACTTGATTTGCCCTTAATCAATCACCCACATCCTTATAGACTCACTTGGCTTAATGATTGTGGCGAAGTTAAGGTTAATAAACAAGTCTTGATTCCTCTATCAATTGGTGGGTATTCTGATGAGGTCTTATGTGATGTCTCAAGTCATATCTTGTTAGGTAGGCCATGACAATATGATAACAAAGTAACATATGATGGCTACTTAAATAGGTATTCCTTTAGGCACCAAAACAAACTATTTAAGCTGCACGCACTACCCCCACAGAAGGTGTTTGAGGATCAAAAGAGAATGACCAAAAGTCGGAATGATCCAAAGGAAAAAGAATTGGAAAGAGTCTTCCTTAAAAACATTCATTCTGACAAAGCTGAATCAAAGGGGAAAGAACTTGTCATTTCTGAGGAAAAGGATAAGAAGAAGAGTGCTTTCTTTGCGTCACAAAGTGAGGTGTTCCACTCAATCAATTCCAATAAAACCGTGTACATCTTACTTTACAAAGAAACCTTATTTTCTTCATCCGATTTACCCTCTACTTTGCCCAGTGAAGTCACCTCCCTACTGCAAGAGTTTTCAAATTTGTTCCCTGAAGGAGATCCCAAAGGTTTACCACCTCTAAGAGGATTGAGCATCAAATAGATTTTATTCCAGGAGCTGTCCTACCCAATAGGCCTGCTTATAGAGCCAATCCAGAGGAAACTAAGGAGATCCAAAGACAAGTTGAGGAACTCTTAGACCAAGGTAAGGTGAGAGAGAGTATGAGCCCTTGTGCCGTACCTGTGATAGTTGTCCCTAAGAAAGATGGAACTTGGAGGATGTGCACCGATTGTAGAGCAATCAATAAGATTACTGTGAAGTATAGATACCCTATTCCTAGGTTGGATGATATGTTGGACATGTTACATGGGTCTAGATACTTTACCAAAGTAGATCTTAAGCAAGGATACTTCCAAGTAAGAATTAGGGAAGGAGATGAATGGAAAACAGCCTTCAAGACTAAGTTTGGATTATACGAGTGGTTAGTCATGCCCTTTGGACTAACTAACGCCCCTAGCACCTTTATGAGGTTCATGAATGAGGTCTTGAGGAAATTCATTGGGAAATTTGTGGTAGTATACTTTGATGACATCCTTATCTACTCCAAATCCATTAGTGAACACCTTATCCATTTGAGAACTGTGTTTGAAACGTTGCAAAAGGAACAACTATATGCCAATCTTAAGAAGTGTTCATTCTGTCTAAAGAAAGTAGTGTTCCTAGGTTTTGTGATCAGTGCTGAAGGGATTGAGATGGACCAAGAGAAGGTCAAGTCCATCACTGAATGGCCAACACCTAAGTCTGCAGGAGACATTAGGAGTTTTCATGGACTAGCCAGCTTTTATAGGTGTTTTGTCAAGGATTTCTCTACCATTGCTGCACCCCTTAACGAATTGGTTAAGAAAGATGTAAGTTTTAAATGGGGAACCTCACAACAACAAGCCTTTGATGAACTTAAGAAACGCCTAACCTCAGCACCCATCCTAAGATTGCCAAACTTTGAAGAGACGTTTGAAGTTGAGTGTGATGTCGCGGGGTTGGCATTGGAGCTGTACTGAATCAAGCTAAGAAACCCATAGCTTATTTCAGTGAGAAGTTAAGAGGAGCAGCCTTGAACTATTCAACCTATGACAAAGAACTTTTTGCCTTAGTTAGATCTTTACAAACTTGGCAACATTATTTGCAACCTGAGGAATTTGTGATCCACATTGATCATGAAAGTCTTAAGTACCTTAAGGGCCAAGGTAAACTAAACAAAAGGCATGCAAAATGGGTTGAATACATTGAACAATTCCCATATGTAATCAAGTATAAGCAAGGAAAAGACAATATTGTTGCTGATGCTCTATCTCGTCGATATACTTTGATTACTACACTGACTTGTAACATGTTTGGTTTTGAAACTATCAAAGATTTATATGTCTCTGACCATGACTTTAGTTCCATTTACAAAGCATGTCTTGAATCCCCTTTTGGTAAGTTCTATCTGCATGAAGGATTCTTGTTTAAGGAACAAAAGTTGTGTATACCAATGTGTTCAATAAGGGGACTTCTGATCAAGGAAGCTCATGGAGGAGGCTTGATGGGTCATTTTGGCTCGTTCAAGACGTTAGAGATGCTTAAGGAGCATTTCTTCTGGCCACACATGCGCGTGAATGTTGAAAAAGGATGTGCTAGTTGTATTACTTGCAAGCAAGCTAAGTCTAGAACACAACTTCATGGATTTTACACTCCTTTACCTGTCCCAAATTCACCTTGGACTGATCTTTCAATGGACTTTGTGTTAGGATTGCCTAGGTCCAAGACTGGTAAGGATAGCATCTTTGTCGTTGTCGATAGATTTTCTAAGATGGCACATTTTATTGCGTGCAAGAAGGTGGATGATGCCACACATGTTTCTGACCTATTCTTTAAGGAAATTGTAAGATTGCATGGCATGCCCGTACCATTGTAAGCGATAGAGACACAAAGTTTTTAAGCCACTTTTGGCGTGTTCTGTGGAGTAGACTTGGTACTAAACTTCTTTTCTCGACAACTTGATGAGCCAAACGAAGGCTAGAAAACGTTGCCAAGGACTTTGTCTCCTATTCCAAACTGATTTGAACACAAGCTATGTCAAAGAACATCTCCAAGATACCCCTTGAACTTTAACCATTGTTCTTGGCTCAATTTATGCCAACACCTCTCCCTCTTTGGCACTCCAACACATCTAAAACCTCAATGAGACCCTAAGATGCTGTAAACCAAAAATGAAGTGAATACTAACAAGTTCTAGGCTATGAACTTGAAAGAAAACCGTTAAGTGGTCTTAAACTTCAACTAGCATAAGTTGAGAACTCCTTAAAGGATATTTGATTGAAATGTGTTTGATAATTGTTGTATATTGTTTTTGAGTTGTTTTATACATTCAGCTTCCTATGCTATTTATAACAAATGAAAATGATAAAGAGTACAAGTTTTAATGTACAATGTACAAGACTAAAATAAGGTGCTTTGCTTGGAAATTGTTTGAGCATCTTTTGGTTCCAAAAGTTCTGGTTGCTTGCCGTGTAATCTTTGCTAGATTCAGCCTTCTTTCTTTGATCAATTTGATTGGTTTAGGCATGGAGCAGCTTGCTTGAGAAAGGCCTTTGATTGGTTGCAATTTGGTGTTGAATTTTCAAACAAACTTTCCTTAGACAAACATTTCTTTCCTTGCTTGAATTCAGCCAAAAATTCTGATTGGATGTTGTAGTGAGCAGCTTGGTTGAACTCCCTTTTGATTGGTTGCAAGTTGATCTTTGAATTTTCAAAACATCTAGGCCTTAAACCAACGTTTTTCTTCAAGGAATTTGATTGGAGCAATTGTTGAGCAGCTTGCATTCTTGTTCTAGCTTGATTGTGATTGGTTTGGACATTTGCAAGACTCCTTCCTATTGGCTAATGATGTGAGCAGCTTGTTTCTTCTTTGTTTCAACCATTTTAACGTGAGGAACAATTTTGATTTTGACATGGATGCTTGTCACCTCTTTGCTTGTAAGCTACTTGCTTATCACCTCCTTGCTTGAACAAAAATTCAGGTTTTAGTTGCATCTTCAAGCTTTGTTTGAACAATGATATCATCCGATCAGATGGAACATGGATTGATAGGTGTTCATGCTTCTTCAATGTAAAGCTCTCTTTGACCTATCTTCAAAGACACCAAGCAACAAACACAATATGCACAACATATATGACATGTCCTAAGGGTTAGTTAGGCAATAAGACATAAGAACTAGCACTAGTGTGTGCGGAGTGAACAGTGAAATGTCATGTCTTACAAAACTAACATATGACAATAAATGATACATGAAAATATGTTGCGTTGACCCCATCGTGGGCTCATCACAACTGCTCACCCACAAACTGATAGACAAACGGAAGTAGTCAATAGAACTTTGTCACAATTGTTGCGTGTCATAATTCAAAAGAACTTAAAGAATTGGGAAGATTGTTTAGCTTTCATTGAGTTTGCATACAATAGGAATGTTCATAGTGGTACTTTGCATTCTCCTTTTGAAGTTGTTTATGGCTTTAACCCTTTATCCCCACTTGACTTAGTCCCCATTCCCATTCATGAACGTGTTAGTCTTGATGGAGAACGTA
This sequence comes from Eustoma russellianum, assembly GCA_036186865.1. NCBI lineage: Eukaryota > Viridiplantae > Streptophyta > Magnoliopsida > Gentianales > Gentianaceae > Eustoma > Eustoma russellianum. The sequence continues at coordinate 9,755,757 of AP025053.1, forward strand.
AGGCTAAACTTGTAAAAGATTTGCATGAAAAGGTTAAGTCACAACTTGAAGCTAAAAACAAAGTGTATGCCAAAAGAGCTAACAAGAACCGTAAGGCTGTTATATTTGAACCTGGAGATCTCGTTTGGTTACACTTAAGGAAGGAAAGGTTTCCTAAGGAAAGGAAATCAAAGTTGATGCCAAGAGGCGATGGACCATTCAAAGTTGTCCAAAGACTTGGAGATAACGCATACGTCCTTGACATTCCTGAAGAAAAGTATGGTTCTATCTAAAACTTTTAATGTTACTGACCTTACTCCATTTAGTGTTGATCTAGATTCGAGGTCGAATCCTTTTCAAGAGGGGGGGAATGATGAGCCCCAGCCAAGCCAAGAAGAACTAACCGCCGCGGCAGGTACGCCAATGCAAGACAAAGGCCCTATAACAAGAAGCATGGCCAATAAATTGATGCATGAAGTTGGAACCTTCCTTTACAAGCATTTTGAGGATGAACCAAGTCAAGATAGCCTACATTGGATCCATTTGCTACAATCTTTAACTTAGTTTTTGAATCATGTTGTAATATGTTAGTTAGTCTTGTGTGTATTGTTCATATTGTTGAGTGCTTAGCTTCCTTTCCTTTATAAATTGTTGTAAACTAACCAAGACATGTCCTAGTATGTTGCATATGTTGTTTGGTGTGTGTTTGAGTTGTTTTTAGGTCAAGAAAGAATGATTGAACAAAGGCCAAACGTTTAAACACCAAGTTGAGTTGAAAGGGCAAGCTGGCAGGATGATACCTTCTTAGTATTTCAACCATAACTCATCAACCACAACTTCAATTGACGTGATTCCAGTTGGAGGTGAAAGCTAACAGGATAAGCTACAATTTTGGATGTTCATCACTTTCCCAAAAAAGGTCTGCATCAAGCTACACAATCGTTGCAACAAGCTGGCTGCTTAGTCACTGCTTCCAAAGGTCCACATCTGCAAGCAGGTCAACTTCAAACGGGCATAACTCACTCATCCCAGATCCAAACGACGTCATTCTGGTGTCTAAACACATCTACAGAGAAGGATCTACAATTCTTATTTGAAGTAAAAGAGCTAAATCGGTCTGGAAGGTTATGCTATAATTCAAAACAGAAAACTGCTCAAAAACTGGACAGATTTCAGTTTCTTGACTTTTCAAGAAGCCTTTTCAACCAATCAGCTGCAAGGGGCCACTCCAACTCATCAAGGACATCCTATATAATATTCCAAAGCAAGGAGAAGCTGGTCCAATGAAAATTCAAAGGCAAAATCAACTTGCAACCAAAAGGGAGTTTCAGCCGAAAGACAATTGCTCAAGTCATCAAAAGTTTTCCAAGTTGCACTTTGTTTAACTTTCTTTCTTTGCTCCTATTGGACCCCTAATGTTTTGTGTCTTTCTTAGAAGTCTTGTTTAGCTTATTTAAAGTAGCTAAAAACGTTTGTAAATGGCAGAATTCCAATGATGAGCCAAATAAAGGCTAGAAAAACGTTCCTAGGACTTTGTCCTCTACTCCAAACTGATTTGAACCTCGGCTATGGCAAAGAACATCCCAATGACACCCCTTGAACTGTAATCGTTTGTTCTTGGCTCAATTTATACCAACACCTCTTCCTCTTTGGCATTCCAACACATCTAAAACCTCATTGAGACCCTAAGATGCTGTAAACCAAAAATGAAGTAAATACTAACAAGTTCTAGGCTATGAACTTGGAAGAAAACCGTTAGTGGTCTTAAACTTCAACTAGAAAAGTTGAGAATTCCTTAAAGGAAGTTTGATTGAAATGTATTTGATAATCTGGTTGTTTGTACATTCAGGTTCCTATGCTATTTAAAGCCAACGAAATTTACAAGTGTACAAGGTTTAAAGTACTCAGTACAAGTCTAAAAATAACATGCTTGCTTGGTAACTTGTTTGAACAATTTTGGTTCCAAGAAAACTGAATTCTTTGCCGTGCTTCTTTGCTTTGTTTCAGCCACATTTCTAGATCAATTTTGATTGGATAATACTTTGAGCAACTTGGTTTGAATTGCCTTTGATTGGTTGTAGTTTAGGCTTTGAATATTCAAACCAATTAGGCCTTAAACCAGCCGTCCTTCTTCAAAGGAGTTTGATTGGATCATTTGTTGTGCAGCTTGCTTGCTTGTCTCTTTGCTTGTTTTTGATTGGTTTGAAGATTTGCAAGACTTCTTCCAATTGGTTCATGAAATGAGCAGCTTGTCCATCCATTCCAAAGTGAAGAAGAATTCAGATTTGACATGGGTGCTTGTCACCAACTTGCTTGAACAAAATTCAGGTTCTCATTGCATTTTCAAGCTAAGTACATGTACCTGAAAGACAAGGCAATAATACTACACAAACTATCCTAAAACAAGGTTAACCAATCAACAAATAGTAAAAGAACAACTAAAGATATGTACAACATGCTTTTGATACAACTAGATCAAAGCTTGTATCATATAAACCCAATGGACATCATCTTTGCTTGGTTCATCCTCTTCATGCCTGTAAAGAAATGATTCAACACAATGTAACAACTTCTTAGCCATACTCCTTGTAATGGGACCTGTGCGGGGCAGTGAGGTGTCATCATCAGTGTTTGTATCCACAAGGTTAGGCTGTAGCTCATCATTCCCTCCCACTTGAGAAGGATTCGTCCTCGAATCTGAATCAATACTAAATGGAGAAAGGTCAGCAACATTAAAAGTTTTAGAGATAGGACCATACCTTTCTTCAGGAAGATCGAGAACATAGGCATTATCACCAAGCCGTTTCAACACTTTGAACGGTCCATCGCCTCTTGGCTTCAACTTTGAGTCCCTTTCCTTAGGGAATCTTTCTTTCCTCAAGTGTAACCAAACAAGATCACCAAGCTCAAATATAACAACTTTACGATTCCTGTTGGCTCTATTGGCATACACTTTATTCTTAGCTTCAAGTTGTGACTTAACCTTTTCATGCAATTCTTTCACAAGTTTTGCTTTTCGTTCACCATCTAAACTAACGCGTTCATGAACAGGTATGGGAACAAGATCAAGCGGGGACAAAGGGTTAAAGCCATAAACAACTTCAAAAGGAGAATGCAATGTTCCACTATGAACAACTCTATTGTATGCAAACTCAATATAAGCTAAGCAGTCTTCCCAATTCTTTAAGTTCTTTTGAATGACAACACGTAACAGTTGAGACAAAGTTCTATTAACAACTTCAGTTTGACCATCGGTTTGTGGGTGAGCAGTTGTAGAAAATAACAATTTAGTACCAAGTTTACTCCACAAAACACGCCAAAAATGACTTAGAAACTTTGTATCTCTATCACTAACAATTGTACGTGGCATGCCATGCAATCTAACAATCTCCTTAAGAACAAATCAGCAATATGAATAGCATCATCAACTTTCTTACATGCAATGAAATGTGCCATTTTGGAAAATCTATCAACAACAACAAAGATGCTATCTTTACCAGTTTTGGATCGAGGCAATCCCAATACAAAGTCCATAGAAAGATCAGTCCAAGGTGAGCTTGGAACAGGTAAGGGAGTGTACAATCCATGTGGTTGTGTTCTAGATTTTGCTTGTTTACAAGTAATACATTGGTCACATACCTTATCAACATGTGCTCTCATATGCGGCCCGAAGAAATGCTCCTTAAGTGTTTCCAAAGTTTTTAACGAGCCAAAATGACCCATTAAACCTCCTCCATGAGCTTCTTTTATCAACAACTCTCTTAATGAACACATTGGTACACATAACTTATGTTCTTTAAACAAATAACCATCATGCAAGTAATATTTAGAAAAAGGTGAATCAATGCATGCTTGATAGATAGAACTAAAGTCATGATCAGAATGATACATCTCTTTGATAGACTCAAAACCAAACATGTTACATGAAAGAGTAGTAATCAAAGTATAGCGACGAGATAATGCATCAGCAACAACATTTTCTTTTCCTTGCTTATACTTGATCACATAAGGGAATTGTTCAATGAATTCAACCCATTTGGCATGTCGTTTGTTCAATTTTCCTTTACCTTTTGGATACTTAAGGCTTTCATGATCAGTATGAATCACAAATTCCTTAGGTTGCAGATAATGTTGCCAAGTTTGTAAAGAACGGACAAGGGCATACAATTCTTTATCATAGGTTGAATAATTTATGGAAGCTCCTTTCAATTTCTCACTAAAGTAGGCAACAGGTTTGTTACCTTGATGCAATACAGCTCCAATGCCAACTCCACTGGCATCACATTCAACTTCAAACATTTCATCAAAGTTGGGCAATCTCAGGATAGGTGCAGAAGTTAGACGTTTCTTAAGTTCCTCAAAGGCTTGTTGTTGTGATTCTCCCCATTCAAAACTTACATCTTTCTTGACTAACTCATTCAAGGGTGCAGCTATGGTAGAGAAATCCTTCACAAAACGTCTATAGAAGCTAGCTAATCTATGAAAACTCCTAACATCTCCAGCAGACTTAGGGGTTGGCCACTCAGTTATGGATTTAACTTTCTCTTGGTCCATTTCAATTCCTTCAGCACTAATCACAAATCCTAAGAATGTAACCTTCTCCAGACAGAAAGAACACTTCTTGAAATTAGCATACAACTTTTCTTTCTGTAGGGTGACAAAAACAGCTTTTAGATGGATCAGATGTTCACTTAGGGTTTTGGAGTAGATAAGAATGTCATCAAAGTAAACTACTACACATTTCCCTATGAATTTCCTTAAGACCTCATTCATTAACCTCATGAAAGTACTAGGGGCGTTGGTTAAACCAAAGGGCATAACTTACCATTCGTACAATCCAAATTTAGTCTTAAAAGTAGTTTTCCATTCATCACCTTCCCTAATTCTCACTTGGAAATAACCTTGTTTAAGATCTACTTTGCTAAAGCATCTAGACCCATACAACATATCCAATATGTCATCCAACCTAGGAATAGGGTATCTATACTTCACAGTGATCTTATTGATGGCTCTACAATCAGTACACATTCTCCAAGTTCCATCTTTCTTAGGGACAATGATAACAGGAACAGCACAAGGACTCATACTCTCTTTTACTTTACCTTGGGTCAATAATTCCTCAACTTGTTTTTGGATTTCCTTAGTTTCCTCTGGATTGGCTCTATAGGCAGGTCTGTTTGGCAGAACAGCTCCTGGAACGAAATCTATTTGATGCTCAATGCCTCTTAGAGGTGGTAAACCTGGGGGATCTGCTTCAGGGAACAAGCTAGAAAATTCTTGAAGTAAAGATGCAACTTCACTTGGTAAAGTAGATGGTATTTCAGATGAAGAGAACAGAGTTTCTTTGTAAAGCAAGACATAAACAGTTTTGTTTGAATTGATAGCATGGAATACCTCGCTTTGAGATGCAAAGAATGCATTTTTCTTTAGAGATGGTTCAGTAGAAACTTTGATTTCTTTCGGTTCAATTTTAAGATGAGAAGTTTTCAGTTGGTTTTCTTTGATGAAAATCCTTTCCAGTTCCTTTTCTTTTGGATCATTATGGCTTTTTAACATTCGTTGTTGATCCTCAAAGACTTTGTGCGGGGGCAAGGCATTTAATTTGAACAGTTTGTTGTTATGCCTAAAGGAATATCTATTCAGGTAACCATCATATGTAACCTTGTTGTCAAATTGCCACGGTCTACCAAATAAGATATGACTTGATTGCATAGGGGCTACATCACATAACACCTCAGCAAAATACCCACCAATTGATAAAGAAACTAGGACTTGCTTTGTTACTTTAACTTCACCACACTCATTAAGCCATGTAAGTCTATAAGCACGAGGGTGATTAATTAAAGGTAACTCAAGTTTCCTAACAAGTTCAAAACTTGCAACATTGGTACATGAACCGGAGTCGATGATTAAAGTGCAGACTTTCTTTTTAACCATACAGTGAATGTGGAATATGTTCTCTCTTTGCATTTCAGGTTCTTCAGTTTTAATTTGGGCACTTAGAGCTCGACGGACAACTAAGAATTCTTTTGTTTCACACTCATTAATCTCTTCACTAATCTCTTCTTCTTCCTCATATGTTTGTTCAATTTCATTGTTTTCTTCACTCTCTTCCAATTCTTCTTCAGAATAATACTCATTAGACTCTTCAATAAAAAGATGCGTTTAGGGTTGGGACATTGATTAGCAAAATGACCTTTTCCTAAGCATTTAAAACATTGAATATCACGAGTCTTAAAATTAGGCGTACCTTCCACCTTGGCTTTGCCTTTATCAGTGATTGGAAGCTTTGGACGATTTTGGATGTTCTGGGTTGATTTTCCTTGGAATCCACGGCCTTGACCTTGTTGTGGACGGAAAGGCGTCCTGGGCTGTGTTCTAGGAAAACTCAAAGGATTAGTCCGAAAAGAAGGGTTAGAAGTTTTAACCTTCAATTGTCTTTCCACTTTCTCAGCAATGTGAACCATAGAAGCCAGATCAGAGTAAGGTGTAAGTTCCACCTTAAATGCAATCTCTTTGTTCAAACCAGCTAGAAATCTAGCCATTGTGGCTTCCTCAGCTTCTTCTATGTTAGCCCTGGTAAGCAGATGTTCTAATTCATTATAAAATTCATCAACAGATCTATTACCTTGAGAAAGTTGTTGCAATTTCTGGAAAATGCTTCTTTCATAGGAAGGAGATATGAATCTCTTTCTCATCTCTTGTTTCAGCTCGGACCAAGTAACAACAGGGGGCTGTCTTGTTCTTCTCCTGGTGTTCTTCAATTGTTCCCACCAAAGTAAAGCATAATCTACAATTCAAAAGTTGCATACCGTACTTTGGCCAATTCAGAATAGTTAGTGCAAGAATACATATGATCTACTTTTGTTTCCCATTGCAGATAAGCTTCAGGATCACTTTTCCCTTGGAAGGAGGGTATTGTCAGTTTAGTAGTAATGAACTCTTCTTCAAGATGTTCATCTCTATCAGGCTGACGTTCATCATACCGTTCTTTCGGATAGGGTTCTTCATTGTACTCAGGGAGATAGTCAAATCTCTCCTCAAAAGAAATGTTCCTACGACCACCATTACTACCTCGACCTCTACCTCTACCTTTAAGTGATGTGACTTTTCTACGTTCAACATGAGACTCATTACCATAAAGGTGCCTTCTTGAAAGGTATACTAGGTTCCTTTTGATCTGAGGTTGGCTTTTCTACTTTGCTTATCCTCTGTTTGTTATCCTCTATGTCACTTCTCATTAAACCAAACTGATTAACAAGGAAAGTGAGTGTTTGCTGTATATTCTCTAGGGTAACAGGGACTGGGGATGGGACAGGAGTAGATGGGGACAGGTGATGAGGATCAAGGGTCCGATGAGGATCAAGGGCCCCATCAAGAGGTCAAAGGTCCTATGACAAGAAGGAGGGCAAAGGAACTTTGCCATCAAGTTGCCACCTTCTTGTACAAACATGTTCAAGATGAACCTAAGACTCCTTGGGTTCATTTCATTGAACCTTCAACTTGAGCATGTCTCCGCATGCACGTCTACATTCCTTGTTTTTGAATTTATTTTGTGTCGTATGATCTTAGTTTTATGTATTTGCTTTGTAGGTAAATTAGGTTCAAGAGAATGTTTGAAGAGAATGTTTGAAGAGAATGTTTCAAAAGAATGTTTCAAGAGAATGTTTCAAGAGAATGTTTGAAGAGAATGTTGAAGAGAATGTTTCAAGAGAATGTTACAAGAGAATGTTTGTCTACGCTAAGACAAATTCAAAGGTGTCCAAGATAGAATCTCTTGTTCAAATTGAAATCAAACATCATCTACAACATATCACAAGGGGCGGCCATTTTGAAGGATAAGGATCACACGCCATTTTTGAAGCAAAGATGAGATGGCAATTCAAATTTGAATCCAAGTTTAAAATTCAAGTTCAAGTTAAACTCAATCTCCAACCAGCATTTGAATTCAACATCTCAACCATTTGAAGACATCTCACACGCCTAGATATCCATCCACACGCCACTTGAAGATCAAAAAGGATGGGATCATAATTCATAGATTGAATTCAAGTTTGAAGTCAAATTGAATCCAATCTTCAACTAGCCTTTGAATTCAAATTCAACCACATCTCCAACGCCAATTTCAACATCTCCAACGCCAATTTCATCACCAAACATGACTAGATTCATTGAAGATAACATCTTGCAAGCATTTCAAGTTTTAGCTAGAATTATCTTAGTTTAAATTTTCAAGCAAAGTTCAAATTCAAACATTTGTTAGATAGCTTTATTTGAATTATCTCTAGCCATCTCAAGCTAAAGGGGGCGTCTTCTAGGCCCATAAATAGGACCCCTTTGGCTGGTTGTAAACTCACCTTTTGGATGAATAACAATTCTTGATATTTCCTTCACTTTGTGTGATACTTTGTTTTCTTGGTTTTGCATTAAAAACCTAAGTTAAGATCCTTCAAAGTTGAGCGTTTGAAGGTATTGCCATTGCTAAAAGGTGCCGTCCAGGAGGGCCGTTTTGGTTTGCCTGATCAACGACCATTTGTAGTGTTGGTCTTGCTCGTTATCCACACGTTTTGATCACTAAGGAAGCAAGGGGAAGTTTACTTCTTTGTGCCTAACCCTTTGTGAAGGACGTTTGGAAGGTGGAATTGTTGGAGCCCACGAGTTGCACGCATCAACAGGGATGGTGCATTATCTTCTGTTGGGGACCCATGATAGAAAACAATCTCAAAAGCCAATTAAAATATTGACAAGATGCAAACAATCTACTTTATGTTGACAATTGTTCAAAACAGCAATTTGGACTATTTCTCCTAAGGATTCAAGAAAATCACAGAAGTCAAATTGTTGTTCGGGCTGAATGAAATCTACGGGGTTGTTTAAGACAATCCCTCAATTTACTTTACAGCATATGCAATTATCAATTGAAGTAAAGTGAAAGTAAAAGCACACAAACAAAGTGTCAGCAAGGGTTTTCTTAGAAACTTTCAATATTTCAAAACTACAACACTTTGGTTCTTTTGGGCACTTTCTTTCTTTGAGCTTTGCGCAGGAATTTCCCTTTTGCAATGTTCAACTTTGGGCTTTTCCTCACTTTCTTTCTTGTGCAATTCTCTCTTGTCTTGCCTCTTACTTGTTGACAAACATTGGCTTTTCTCTCGCGTATTTCTCAATCAAGCTTAATTTTCTTTCTTTGGAGGGGTTTGCTTGATTGTTGTGAGACTACTCCTCACGGCCTTTAATTGCACAAGGTTTGTTGTATTTGGAATTTGAAAGTTTCTCGTACACAACACGGCTAAACACTATGTAGTGAGAATTCAATTCACAATTACAACAAGTTCAAATTGTATAGTGCAAAGTAAGTTCAGAAATTGATCTAAAACAACAATTGGATAGCTCTTTAACAGTGTGGGGCTTAAACAATTCCTAACTTCCAGAATGTATCTAAGTCCAACAAGTTGTTTGAAACAATTGAAATCAACAAAAAGATAAAGCTATTAGCATTCACCAAGATTTCAAATGAGCTTTAAAGAGTTGTTCTAAACACACGGTTTTGGCAAGTGTCTTTTTTTTCTTTTTCTGTTTTTGATGCAAATGATCTAACTAATCTTAAGATAGCTAAATGCAACTTAGTTGTTTCTAAATGCAATTTATAAGGGTTGATTACTATAACACTAACGGAAATCAGTTTTGATGCAAACTAACTAACTTGTTTTGTTTTGTTTTTAAGTTATCTATTCTACTTGTTTTTGTTTTGGTTTTTGTTTGTATGATGCAATCAGTTTCTAAGCTAGATAATACTAGATGCAAGTGTTTATGTATTCATCACAACAAACGTGTATCAACTAGAGACTAGGCAGCATACATAGCTAACTAAAACTACCCTTTTTTTGTTCTTAGTTTTCGGATTTGCTTGTGCTAAACTAAACAACCAACTAACCCTTTTAACTACGTTGTAAACTAGTCTAACCAAGCTAAATAAGGCAGCAACTACAACGCCTAAACAGTTTGCACACAACTACTAAAGAACAGAATTTAACAACTTGATTACAAACTAAACTATCAACTATTCTAATTTTGTGTTCAAGTTTTCTGTTTTAAGGACTTATCTAAACTACCATTTAAACTTCTAGATTAGGGTCTAATGAACATTATCTAAGCTAGATTGAACAAGAACAATAAGTTACACACGGTTTTTAATCTAAACTACACAAACAGATTCTATCACACTTAAGTCTAGTCTAAGTTCTTTTTGTGGTGTTTCGGTTTTTGCGACTAAAAACTAAGTTACCAAACTATTGTAAACTATCTAATAAACACTTCAAAACATAAACTAACTACCTAAACTAACAGATTCTAAATGGACATAAAAACAGTTTACTACACGGTTTGGGCAGCAATCATTTATATGCAAGTTTAAAACAATGTAATCATGAATAGAAGACTAACCAAAGCTCTGATACCAATTGATGAGCCAAATAAAGGCTAGAAAAACGTTCCTAGGACTTGTCTTCTACTCCAAACTGATTTGAACCTCGGCTATGGCAAAGAACATCCCAATGACACCCCTTGAACTGTAACCGTTTGTTCTTGGCTCAATTTATACCAACACCTCTTCCTCTTTGGCATTCCAACACATCTAAAACCTCATTGAGACCCTAAGATGCTGTAAACCAAAAATGAAGTAAATACTAACAAGTTCTAGGCTATGAACTTGGAAGAAAACCGTTAGTGGTCTTAAAACTTCAACTAGAAAAGTTGAGAATTCCTTAAAGGAAGTTTTGATTAAAATGTATTTGATAATCTGGTTGTTTGTACATTCAGGTTCCTATGCTATTTAAAACCAACGAAATTTACAAGTGTACAAGGTTTAAAGTACTAAGTACAAGTCTAAAAATAACATGCTTGCTTGGTAACTTGTTTGAACAATTTTGGTTCCAAGAAAGCTGAATTACTTGCCGTGCTTCTTTGCTTTGTTTCAGCCACATTTCTAGATCAATTTTGATTGGATAATACTTTGAGCAACTTGGTTTGAATTTCCTTTGATTGGTTGTAGTTTAGGCTTTGAATATTCAAACCAATTAGGCCTTAAACCAGCCGTCCTTCTTCAAAGGAGTTTGATTGGATCATTTGTTGTGCAGCTTGCTTGCTTGTCTCTTTGCTTGTTTTTGATTGGTTTGAAGATTTGCAAGACTTCTTCCAATTGGTTCATGAAATGAGCAGCTTGTCCATCCATTCCAACGTGAAGAAGAATTCAGATTTGACATGGGTGCTTGTCACCAGACCTTGCTTGAAACAAAATTCAGGTTCTCATTGCATTTTGAAGCTAAGTACGTGTACCTGAAAGACAAGGCAATAATACAACAAAAACTATCCTAAAACAAGGTTAACCAATCAAACAAATAGTAAAAGAACAACTAAAGATATGTACAACATGCTTTTGATACAACTAGATCAAAGCTTGTATCATATAAACCCAATGGACATCATCTTTGCTGGTTCATCCTCTTCATGCCTGTAAAGAAATGATTCAACACAATGTAACAACTTCTTAGCCATACTCCTTGTAATGGGACCTGTGGCGGGGCAGTGAGGTGTCATCATCAATGTTTGTATCCACAAGGTTAGGATGTAGCTCATCATCCAATAAACAACAAAACAGCAACTTTGCACCAAAAAACTGTTTTCAGTTTTTCCATTTGAATCATTTGATTCCCTTCAAGTTTTTGAATCATAACTTGATTGTATTGCTTCTATAGCTTGGGATGGATATTGTTTGGAAGGGTTTAGGCTTGTCCAAATAAGTTGAGATCATTTGCTGAAGCTGATTCATATTCTCGGCTGAATTCTGGATGATTGAGTTGCTTGGTGTTCTTGGAATATTCTTGCATCTTCTTCCATGGTTCCAGCTGAGTTTATTGAGTTGAAGAAAGGTCCTAAATAGCTGAGTGATATGGGGTGGTAAGGCATGGCAATTTGAACAATTTCCCATCGTGTTTAAGACGTATTGTTTAGGTATCCATCGTAGGTAACTTTTCTATCATATTGCCAAGGTCTACCTAACAAGATATGACTAGCATGCATAGGAGCTACATCACATAAAATTTCATCTTTATATCCTCCTATAGTCAAGGAAACAAGAACTTGTTTACTCACGTTTATCTCACCACAATCATTAAGCCATGAAAGTTTATATGGTTGTGGATGATTAGACATAGGCAATTCAAGTTTCCTAACAAGTTCAATGCTAGCCACATTCGCACAAGATCCAGAATCAATAAATCTGGTACAAAACTTTCCCTTTTATCATGCAGTGGATATGAAAAATGTTTTCTCTATGCTGTTCATGCTCATCTACCTTGTGGAAAACATTCAAAGCTCTCCTAACAACAAGAAAATTCTTTAATTTCATATTCTTCTTCCCTCTCCTAAACTCTCCTCATGATCAGATTCATGTTCAAGCTCATTTTCATGCTCATTACTCTTCTTCGGTGACATATTCGTTAGTTTCTTCAATTAGCATGATTCTTTTTTCATTGGGGGCACTCTCTACTGACATGTCCTCTTCCTTGGCATCGAAAACATTTGATTTCTCTAAAACTACTGGAGAGTTAGAGGACTTACCTCATGAGCTTTCGTTTTACCTTTATTCTCATTCTTGGAGCTGGATGGTCCAGGTCTTCCTTCTTTTCCTTCCCAAAAGGGTCCTCCTCGGTTTTGCCCGCTATAAGGCCGTTGCTTGAGTACCTGGGGTTGACTTGTTTTGCATTCTAGAAAAGGAAGAGCAGTTAGGCTTAAAAACTGAGTTGAAATGTTTAGAGTTTACCTGTCGTTCGACCTTTTCTGCCATGTGCTACCATCGAAGTCAAATGTCCATATTGAGTAAGCTCCACTTTATGTGCGATATCCTTCCTCAATCCTTGAAGGAACCTAGCCATTGTGGCCTCGGGTGGTTCATTCGTGTTGGTCCTTGCCATTAACATCTCAAGCTCCTTGAAATATTCATCCACACTTTTAGTTCCTTGTGTTAGAGCTTGTAATTTTTGAAACATTGACCTCTCATAATGATCAGGAATGAATCTTCTCCTAAGTTCGAACTTCATTTCTTCCCACGTTGAGATGGGACGCTGTCCAATCCTGTTTCTCAAAGCTTTGGTTTGACCCCACCAATGTAAGGCATAATCAACAAATTCAATAGAAGCACAACGTACCTTTTGGATTTCAGTGTAGTTTGTGCAAGAAAAGATGAGATCACCTCTTTTCCCCATTGGAGATAGGCTTCAGGATCGCTCTTACCGTGGAAAGGAGGTATGTTCACTTTACCCTTCAAGAACTCATCTTCTTGGGGCTGACGTCTATTGCCTCTTCTGTTGTTGCCACGTACATGATGTTCTTCGTAATCATCTTCTTCAAAAGAGTTGTAGGAGTTATCTTCATAGTCCCTTTGCACTTGTCTCCTAGGATTTTGTCTTGGTTCTTGTGGTGGGGGAGACCGCCGACTTGTTCCTTGAAGAGTTTGATCTAGCCTTTCTTCTTCTTTCTTATTTGTGAAACGCCTCTTAGAACCTTCGGACCTTGGAGTTGTTCGCCCTTCCACGGTTATAAGCCTCTTATACAAGTCATGCTGCCTTTGTGTCAAATCGTCTATATCGCATGCCGTTTGATCTTGCTTATTCATCAGCCTTTGCAACATTTGTTTTATTTGCTCCAAAGTTGGATCCGGCTTGGCTTCACTAATTGGGTGACTTGACACACTTTTTGAGCCACTTTCCATTACTGAAACCTGAAATCTAAGTGAAAGAAAATAGGAAAACTAGCACAAAGATAAACAAAAAGATGAGGCGGTTAGTTAAACGAAATAAGCACTCTTCCTTCCCTTTTCTTTTCACTCACTTATTCTTTGTTTTTGACCAATCTTGGCCTAAAAAACAATCAAAATGAGCAACAACTGAGATGTGATAGCCAAGATGTCCCAACTTAGTCCGACAACAACTTGTTGGATTTCGGTTCTTTTGTAGCACTTTGTCCCCAATCAGTTCTTTGCTCTATTTCAGTCCAATATTCACCTCAAAACGTGAAAAACAATCCAAGAATGATCCAAAATCAGTTTCAAAGCAATCGGTAATCGTATGCACCAAAACAATTTCAAATAGCCCAATTATGAATCGAACTTCTTCCAACCCAAACTCCAAGCAAAGGTCACACAAACTTGAACAAAATAGCTATGATTCAAAGATATATTGAAACCAAAAGTGATGTATAAGGCTGAACCAAAGAATAACTAAGGGTTGCCCTGGGCAATCTTTAGTTACCTTAGGCTTTATGCACACAAATTCACAATTTGTACTCAATGCAAGCTATAATCAGAATGTTCAAGTGTTTTTGTGATGTATTTGGGCTTGTTGGATGGCTGGAAAATCAGTCTCAAAAGGGTAATAAGTATGGCACCAAGCAAAGCAAGCAAATCCTCTTAATTGCACAAATTGACTCAAAGTAGATGTACTTCTTGTCCTTTTTTTTACTTCTCTTTCGACTTTTTTTCTTTTACTCTCCTTTTTTTTGCCGTGTATAGGACACAGCCTCAGATCTTTTTTTTGTATGTAAGGGCAGATTTGTAACTTACTAGGCTGCCTTGAACTTGTTTTTGTGCAGCCCACTCATCACACTCACACTCCCTTTGCTTTCTTTTGTCTTCAAATGGTGTAAAATGCCTTGGGGTATGAACATTTTTGCTTCTTGGGCAGGTTTGAGGGTGTGTAGTTTCAATTTAGGACTTTTGGTGCAAGTATGTAGTTTCAAGGCTGTTTGAACTTCTGAATGGTTGGGGCTTATGAGAACTTATTTGGGCAATATTTTTGGCTTATAAGTGATGAGCTACAGCCTAACCTTGTGGATACAAACACTGACGATGACACCTCAATGCCCCACACAGGTCCCATAACAAGGAGTATGGCTAAGAAATTGTTACATTGTGTTGAATCATTTCTTTACAGGCATGAAGAGGATGAACCAAGCAGAGATGATGTCCATTGGGTTTATATGATACAAGCTTTGATCTAGTTGTATCAAAAACGTGTTGTACATATCTTTAGTTGTTCTTTTTATTATTGTTGGTTAGTTAACCTTGTTTTAGGATAGTTTGTGTTGTATTATTGCCTTGTCTTTCAGGTACACGTACATAGCTTGGAAATGCAATTAGAATCTGAATTTTTGTCCAAGAAAAGGGTGAAATGCAAGTAGCTTACAAGCAAGGTGGTGACAAGCACTCATGTCAAAATCAGATTTGTTCTTCACGTTAAGAATGGATGAAACAAGCTGCTCACATCATTAGCCAATAGGAAGGAGTCTTGCAAATGTACAAACCAATCAAAAACAAGTGAAGGAAAGCAAGCAAGCTGCACAACAAAAAATCCAATCAAAAACCATGAGGAATTCGGCTGGTTGAAGGCATAATTGAGTTGAATATTCAAAGCCTCAAATACAACCAATCAAAGGCATTTCTAAGAAAGCTGCTCAATACATTATCCAGTCAAAACTTTGGCTAAAATCAAGCATGGAAGAAACGTTAAATCCTTTGAAAATTCAAAGCCAACTTGCAACCAATCAAAAGGCCATTCCAAAGCAAGCTGCTCCATGTATTAACCAATCAAATTGATCAAGAAAAAGGCTGGAAAACAGGATGGAGAGCACGGCAAGCAACCAGATTCTTGGAGCCAAAGTTGTTCAAAAACAAGCACCTTATTTTTAGTCTTGTACTTTGTACTTTAAACCTTGTACTCTTGTAATTTTCGTTTTGTATAAATAGCATAGGAATCAGATTGTAAACAAACACAATTTCAAACACATTTCAATCAGATTTCCTTCAAGGAGTTATCAACTTTCAGTTGAAGTTTAAGACCACTTAACGGTTTTCTTTCAAGTTCAAGCCTAGAACTTGTTAGTATTCACTTCATTTTTGGTTTACAGCATCTTAGGGTCTCAATGAGGTTTTAGATGTGTTGGAATGCCAAAGAGGAAGAGGTGTTGGCATAAATTGAGCCAAGAACAAACGGTTACAGTTCAAGGGGTGTCATTGTGATGTTCTTTGCCATAGCTGAGGTTCAAATCAATTTGGAATAGGAGACAAAGTCCTTGGAACGTTTATCTAGCCTTCGTTTGGCTCATCAATTGGTATCAGAGCGTTGGTTAGTCTTCTATTCATGTTTACATTGTTTAAACTTGCATATGAGTGATGCTGCCCAAAACTGTTTAGTAAACTGTTTTATGTCCGTGTAGAATCTGTTAGTTTAGGTAGTTAGTTTATGTTTTAAAGTGTTTATTAGATAGTTTACAATAGTTTGGTAACTTAGTTTTAAGTGGCAAAACCGAAAACCCCCACAAAAATAACTTAGACTAGACTTAAGTGTGTTAGAATCTGATTGTGTAGCTCAAGTTAGAACCGTGTGTAACCAGCTTGTACTTGTTCAATCTGGCTAGATATTGTTCATTAGGTCCTAATCTAGAAGTTTAAATGGTAGTTTAGATAAGTCCTTAAAACAGAAAACTTTGAACACAAAATAGATTAGTTGATAGTTAGTTGTAATCAAGTTGTTAAAATTCTGTTTTCTTTTGTAGTGTGCAATCTGTTTTAAACGTTTTGTTGCTGCCTTATTTAGCTTGGTTAGACTAGTTTACAACATAGTTTAAGTGTTGTTGGTTGTTTAGTTTAGCACAAGCAAAACCGAAAACTAGAACAAAACAAGGTAGTTTTAGCTAGTAAGTGTGCTGCCTAGTTTCTATTGACATGCGTTTGGTAAGTAGGATATAAACCCTTGCATCTAGTATCATTTAGTTTAGAATCTGATTGCATCATACAAACAAAAACCAAACAAAAACAAAGTAGGATAGATCACTTAAAAACAAACAAAACAAGTTAGCTTAGTTTGCATCAAAACTGATTTCCATTAGTTGTTAGTAATCAGCCTTTATAAATTGCATTTAGAAACAACTAAGTTGCATTTAGCTATCTTAAGATTAGTTAGATCATTGCAAAAACAAAAAAAAAAAAACAAGTGCCCAAAACCGTGTGTTTAGAACAACTTTTTAAAGCTCATTTGAAATCTTGGTGAATGCTAATAGCTTATCTTTTTGTTGATTTCAATTGTTTCAAACAACTTGTTGGACTTAGATACATTCTGAAAGTTAGGAATTGTTTAAGCCCCACACTGTTAAAGAGCTATCCAATTGTTGTTTTAGATCAATTTATGAACTTACCTTGCACTATATTCAATTTCAACTTGTTGTAATTGTGAATTGAATTCTCTACATAGTGTTTAGCTGTGTTGTGTACGAGAAACTTTCAAATTCCAAATACAACAAACCTTGTGCAATTAAAGGCCGTGAGCAATGTCTCATGTAGGCCGTGAGGAGTAGTCTCACAACAATCAAGCAAACCCCTCCAAAGAAAGAAAATTAAGCTTGATTGAGAAATACAGAGAAAAGCCAATATTTGTCAACAAGTAAGAGGCAAGACAAGAGAGAATTGCACAAGAAACCAAGTGAGGAAAAGCCCAAAATAACATTGCAAAAGGAAAATTCCCGTGCAAAGCTCAAAAGAAAGAAAGTGCCCAAACCAAACCCAAAGTGTTGTAGTTTTGAAATATTGAAAGTTTCTAAAGCAAACCCTTGCTGACACTTTGTTTGTGTGCTTTTACTTTCACTTTACTTCAATTGATAATTGCATATGCTGTAAAGTAATTGAGGGATTGTCTTAAACAACCCCGTAGATTTCATTCAGCAACAACAATTTGACTTCTGTGATTTTCTTGAATCTTAGGAGAAATAGTCCAAATTGCTGTTTTGAACAATTGTCAACATAAAGTAGAGTATTTGCATCTTGTCAATATTTTAATTGGTTTTGAGATTGTTTTTGAATCATGGGTCCCCAACAGAAAGATAATGCACCATCCCCGTCCCCATCTACTCCTGTCCCATCCCCAGTCCCTGTTACCCTAGAGAATATACAGCAAACACTCACTTTCCTTGTTAATCAGTTTGGTTTAATGAGAAGTGACATAGAGGATAACAAACAAAGGATAAACAAGTAGAAAAGCCAACCTCAGATCAAAAGGAACCTAGTATACCTTTTCAAGAAGGCACCTCTTATGGTAATGAGTCTCATGTTGAACGTAGAAAGTCACATCACATAGAGGTAGAGTCGAGGTCGAGGTAGTAATGGTGGTCGTAGGAACATTTCTTTTGAGGAGAGATTTGATTATCTCCCTGAGTACAATGAAGAACACTATCCGGAAGAACGGTATGATGAACGTCAACCTGATAGAGATGAACATCTTGAAGAAGAGTTCATTACTACTAAACTGACAATACCCTCCTTCCAAGGGAAAAGTGATCCTGAAACATATCTGCAATGGGAAACAAAAGTAGATCATATGTATTCTTGCACTAACTATTCTGAATTGGCCAAAGTGCGGTATGCAACTTTTGAATTTGTAGATTATGCTTTACTCTGGTGGGAGCAATTGAGAACACCGGAGAAGAACAAGACAGCCCCCTGTTGTTACTTGGTCCGAGCTGAAACAAGAGATGAGGAAGAGATTCATATCTCCTTCCTATGAAAGAAGCATTTTCCAGAAATTGCAACAACTTTCTCAAGGTAATAGATCTGTTGATGAATTTTATAAAGAATTAGAACATCTGCTTACCAGGGCTAACATAGAAGAAGCTGAGGAAGCCACAATGGCTAGATTTCTAGCTGGCTTGAACAAAGAGATTGCATTTAAGGTGGAACTTACACCTTACTCTGATCTGGCTTCTATGGTTCACATTGCTGAGAAAGTGGAAAGACAATTGAAGGTAAAAACTTCTAACCCTTCTTTTCGGACTAATCCTTTGAGTTTTCCTAGAACACAGCCCAGGACGCCTTTCCGTCCACAACAAGGTCAAGGCCGTGGATTCCAAGGAAAATCAACCCAGAACATCCAAAATCGTCCAAAGTTTCCAATCACTGATAAAGGCAAAGCCAAGGTGGAAGGTACGCCTAATGTTAAGACTCGTGATATTCAATGTTTTAAATGCTTAGGAAAAGGTCATTTTGCTAATCAATGTCCCAACCCAACTAAACGCATCATGTTTATTGAAGAGTCTAATGAGTATTATTCTGAGGAAGAATTGGAAGAGTGAGGAAAACAATGAAATTGAACAAACATGTGAGGAAGAAGAAGAGATTAGTGAAGAGATAATGAGTGTGAAACAAAAGAGTTCTTAGTTGTCCGTCGAGCTCTAAGTGCCCAAATTAAAACTGAAGAACCTGATACAAAGAGAACATATTCCACATTCACTGTATGGTTAAAAAGAAAGTCTGCACTTTAATCATTGACTCCGGTTCATGTACCAATGTGCAAGTTTTGAACTTGTTAGGAAACTTGAGTTACCTTTAATTAATCACCCCCATCCTTATAGACTTACGTGGCTTAATGAGTGTGGTGAAGTTAAAGTAACAAAGCAAGTCCTAGTTTCTTTATCAATTGGTGGGTATTTGCTGAGGTGTTATGTGATGTAGCCCCTATGCAATCAAGTCATATCTTATTAGGTAGACCGTGGCAATTTGACAACAAGGTTACTATGATGGTTACCTGAATAGATATTCCTTTAGGCATAAACAACAACTGTTCAAATTAAATGCCTTGCCCCCGCACAAAGTCTTTGAGGATCAACAACGAATGTTAAAAAGCCATAATGATCCAAAAGAAAAGGAATGGAAAGGATTTTCATCAAAAACCAACTGAAAAGTTCATCTTAAAATTGAACCGAAAGAAATCAAAGTTTCTGCTGAACCATCTCTAAAGAAAAGCGCATTCTTTGCATCTCAAAGTGAGGTATTCCATGCTATCAATTCAAACAAAACTGTTTATATCTTGCTTTACAAAGAAACTCTGTTCATCTGAAATACCATCTACTTTACCAAGTGAAGTTGCATCTTTACTTCAAGAATTTTCTAGCTTGTTTCCTGAAGGAGATCCCCCAGGTTTACCACCTCTAAGAGGCATTGAGCATCAAATAGATTTCGTTCCAGGAGCTGTTCTGCCAAACAGACCTGCCTATAGAGCCAATCCAGAGGAAACTAAGGAAATCCAAAACAAGTTGAGGAATTATTGACCCAAGGTAAAGTAAAAGAGTATGAGTCCTTGTGCTGTTCCTGTTATCATTGTCCCTAAGAAAGATGGAACTTGGAGAATGTGTACTGATTGTAGAGCCATCAATAAGATCACTGTGAAGTATAGATACCCTATTCCTAGGTTGGATGACATGTTGGATATGTTGCATGGGTCTAGGTGCTTTAGCAAAGTAGATCTTAAACAAGGTTATTTCCAAGTGAGAATTAGGGAAGGTGATGAATGGAAAACTGCCTTTAAGACTAAATTTGGATTGTACGAATGGTTAGTTATGCCCTTTGGTTTAACCAACGCCCCTAGTACTTTCATGAGGTTAATGAATGAGGTCTTAAGGAAATTCATAGGGAAATTTGTAGTAGTTTACTTTGATGACATTCTTATCTACTCCAAAACCCTAAGTGAACATCTGATCCATCTTAGAGCTGTTTTTGTCACCCTACAGAAAGAAGTTGTATGCTAATTTCAAGAAGTGTTCTTTCTGTCTGGAGAAGGTTACATTCTTAGGATTTGTGATTAGTGCTGAAGGAATTGAAATGGACCAAGAGAAAGTTAAATCCATAACTGAGTGGCCAACCCCTAAGTCTGCTGGAGATATTAGGAGTTTTCATGGATTAGCTAGCTTCTATAGACGTTTTGTGAAGGATTTCTCTACCATAGCTGCACCCTTGAATGAGTTAGTCAAGAAAGATGTAAGATTTGAATGGGGAGAATCACAACAACAAGCCTTTGAGGAACTTAAGAAACGTCTAACTTCTGCACCTATCCTGAGATTGCCCAACTTTGATGAAATGTTTGAAGTTGAATGTGATGCCAGTGGAGTTGGCATTGGAGCTGTATTGCATCAAGGTAACAAACCTGTTGCCTACTTTAGTGAGAAATTGAAAGGAGCTTCCATAAATTATTCAACCTATGATAAAGAATTGTATGGAATTTGTGATTGACACTGATCATGAAAGCCTTAAGTATCTAAAAGGTCAAGGAAAATTGAACAAAAGACATGCCAAATGGTTGAATTCATCGAACAATTCCCTTATG